>CAWUFW010000910.1:2952500-3412499 GCA_963921515.1 Calotriton arnoldi | reverse complement strand
ACACAGACCTGTTTGCCACAGCTCAAAACGCAAAATACCAAAGCTTCGCCTCCAGGTTCCCACACCAGCTCTCCAAAGGCAATGCCCTATGGATGAACTGGTCAGGGATATTTGCTTACGCTTTTCCGCCTCTCCCACTCTTTCCGCTGGTAGTTCGGAAGCTCAGATAATCATCCATCAAACTCATTCTCATAGCTCCCACATGGGCACGCCAACCTTGGTTCACCACCCTGTTAGAACTCTCAGTAGTTCCACATCAAAAGCTGCATCTCAACTCCCCTCTCCTCACTCAGAACCATGGAGAAATCAGGCATCCAAATCCCAAGGAACTCAACCTGGCGATTTGGCTCCTGAGGTCATAAAGTTTGGTTATTTACAATTACTACCCGACTGTATGAACATCCTAAAGCAAGCTAGGAGACCTACTAGGGCATGTTACGCAGCAAAGAGGAAAAGATTTGTTATATACTGTAACAATATCAATCCCCTTGATGCTTCAGTGCAAAACATAGTCTCTTTTCTTTTACACTTTCAACAATCTGGTTTGGCCTACACATCCATTCGATTTCTTCTAGCAGCAGTAGCTGCATACTTACAAAACAGACAACACTGATCTTTATTCAGGGTACCAGTAATTAAAGCTTTTATAGAAGGACTAAAAGGAATTACCACCAAGAGCTCCACCTGCACCAGTAATGAACTTGAACATGGTCCTTACCAGGCTAATGGGTCCACCTTTTGAACCAATGCACAAGTGTCAACTAAACTTTCTCTCATGGAAAGTTGCTTTTCTTAACGCAATCACTTCCTTTAGGAGAGTTGGTGAACTCCAGGCACTAACTATACAAGTGCCTTTCTTTCAGCTTCACAAAGGTAAAGTGGTTCTTCGAACCAATCCCACATTTCTTCCTAAAGTAGTTTCCGCTTTTCACATCAATCTATCTGTTGAGTTACCCATGTTCTTTCCTCAACCTGATTCTGTAGCGGAACGAGCTCTACACACAGTGGATGTTAGAAGAGCTCTACTATATTATATAGAAAGAACAAAGGATTTTCATAAAACAAAACCTCTTTGTTGCTTTTTCGCCCCCACACAAGGGCAATCCCATTTCTAAATCAGGCATTGCAAGATGGATCGTGAAATGTATCCAAACTTGTTTGAAAGCGAAAAGATCCTTGCCAATACCCCCTAGAGCGCATGCCACCCGCAAAATAGGGGCTACTATGGCCTTATTAGGAAATATTCCCCTAGCTGACATCTGTAAGGCAGCAACATGGTCTACACCGCACACATTCACCAAACACTATTGTGTAGATGTGTTAGCGAGACAACAAGCTAATATCTGCCAGGCAGTACTTAAAACACCTTTTCAAACAGCTGCAACAGCTACAGGTTAGCCACCGCTTTGGGAGTTACTTCTGTATAGTCTATGCAAAGCATGTCATCTACAGCTCAAATGCCTCGAAC
Source organism: Calotriton arnoldi (assembly GCA_963921515.1). NCBI lineage: Eukaryota > Metazoa > Chordata > Amphibia > Caudata > Salamandridae > Calotriton > Calotriton arnoldi. The sequence continues at coordinate 3,411,031 of CAWUFW010000910.1, read as the reverse complement.
GGATAATGTTACTTACCCAGTAAGCATCAGTTCTTGGCATGTAGAGCTGTAGATTCACATGCGCCCACCCACCTCCCCGGGTACCTATACCTGTTGCAGTTTTCTTACTTTACATCCATACGCATGAACCTCTCTATTCTACCTTTACTAACTCCATTCTCACCCTCTGCGGGAAAACAATCTAACAATGGAGTCTATGCCCATGTGTACTATCACCGAAAGGAGGAGTCGCCTACCTTGTGACTGGAAAGACTTCTTCGAAGAAAAACAACTTGCAAACATCCTGACCCAACACTAGATGGCAGGAGTTTGCAAAGCACGTGAATCTACAGCTCTACATGCCAAGAACAGATGCTTACTGGGTAAGTAACATTATCCTTTCATATGCAGTTGTAGACCCCCTTTGTCTGCTTCACAGATCGCCTGGGGTCCCCGAACCACTGCGTTAGAATATTCCCTAGGCGTCAGACTGGATCTGGAAAATCTCGAGCAATACCCTTGAACGTCAGTTAGTGGCATAGAACAGATCTGCATCTTGCGCATCGTCCGCATCGAATGTGATGTGCGCAATGCCTACATAGTCGCCACACCAGTGTGCTGAGATCTGCTCTTTACTTTCCGCACCAGGAGTGGAGATCCGGAAGAGCTACTCTGGTAACGTTTTCAATCACTTTTTCAATGTTTGTTGTATGTTTGAGCATTTTTGCTCACAGTTTGCTAGGGTGGCCCCTAAGATCCCTGTGGGTTATAGCCCCTGTGAGGCCTGTCCCCAACAAATATCTATAACTGACCCACATCTGACTTGCCTTTGGTGCCTGGAGTTGGACCACAACTCTAGGAACTATCCCTAGTACCTCTCCATGAATCTGAAGGTAATTCAGGAGCGGAAAATAAAGCTCCTGGTGGCCAGACTCTAAATCGCTCCCATTGGTCATCGTCGAGATCCATGTCATCGTCGGATAAGTCCCACAAATATAAAAAAAAAATTTACAAAGTGGAATCGCTCTTTGATTTCGCAGCGCCGGTCCAGATCTTTGGACAAGGCGTGGGAAAGACTCTGCAAGTAGAGGCCCCACTCCTGCACTCCATCTGCAGAACCTGGGCCCACTAAATTTCCCAGAGCAAACTCTCTCAATGTAAGAAATTTTATGAGGCTATGGATCTCCTATTTGGGTATCCTGACCCCTCTGGAGTGCCTTTGAGCTCTAAGGGTCTGGGCGGTACACCGATTGGAATTCAGTTGGTGGTTTTGCTCTAGATGCCAGTTGGGCCCTTTGGGGCCTGACTGACTGGTTGCAAATCCACAACCTTTGCCAGGGTTCGCTCCCATGAACCGAACCCATCGCTAATCTCAACTCCCATACGGAGCTGGATTGGCATAGTTAGTCGTCGAGACGGACACTGACCAGACTGTAGTGTCTGTCCTGGTGAGAAACAGTGCCTCCCTTTCCTGACTGGTCTTGTGGGGATTTTGACTGAGGCCTCCTTTGCTATGGTGGTGAGGTCTGCTGAAGTCCTCTACCTCCAGCTGCCCTCTTTGGAAGTCAAGACTGTCTTGATGGAGGTGTTTCAGCTGGGTATATCCCACATAGAACTCCTACTGAACTTCAATGAAGCCCTCTCTGATGTCCTGCATGGGGCCTGGGCCAGGACCTGCACAGGCACTTCCGTGCACTGGACAATAGCATGTTGTCAACGCCCCAATAGGGGCGCAGGGAAGTTCGCTATCAGATGCAGGCTGGGCATGGCAGACTTCCTATGGAGGGCTATTTATTCCTTGGTGGCACTCCGCTGCCACTCCTGACTGAGGTCATTTGGCTTTTTGGAGGATGTCCAGGCATCGTTCATGAACATGCTCTTTGACTCGTCTGTTCGGCTACAAAGCAGATTCAGAGTTGGGTCACTGCTTGGTCGTTGGGGCTTGCCATGGCCCCAAGCCAGTCTTGTCCTGCTTTAAGTTCCTTCCATGGCTATGGTAGGGGAATCAGCTTCTCCCTTTCCGGCAGAGCCACCATGACTTTTCGTGGCTGCAGACGTGGCTCCCATAAGTCCTGTGGGGGGCCAAGGCATGAAATTTGCCTGGCTCATCATCCCACCCAAACTCCTCGGCAGCCGCAGCCTCCAAACCCCTTTAGTATGTCTCCACAACAACACTGGTTGCCTGTTGGAGACAGGATGAGGTAGCACCTGCCCCATTGGGAAATCATAACTTAAGACAAGTGGTTGCTCCAGATTGTTCAGCATGGTTATACCCTTTGACTCTTGGAAACCTTTCTGTCTCTTCACTGACCTCAGATCAGCTGACCACCTCTCCTTATTGCACCAGGAAGTGCTGGCTCTTTTGCCCAAAGGAGCCATCGAGAGGGTGCGGGCATCAGAAGTAGGTTGTGGTTGCTATTCCTATCATTTTCTGGTGCCAAAGAAGGATGGAGGCACCCGCCCTATCCTAGATCTGCGCCCCTAATGCCTTCTTGAGAAAGGAGAAATTGAAGATGCCAACACTTGCTCAGGCCATGTCTGTGTCGGACACTGAAGACTGGATGGTAGCTTTGCACCTGCAGGATGCTTATTTTCATATTCCTGACCTGCAGACCCATCTGTGTAAACTGCGGTCCATGGTGGGGCAGGAGCTGTGCTTCCCTTTGTCCTTACCAGTGCCCCTCGGGTGTTCATGAAGGTGATGGTAGTGGTTGCAACATCTGCGTTGGGCGGGGTAGTAATACTCTTCCCATACCTGGACGACTGACTGTTGAAGGTAAGCTTGCCACAGACAGTTGTTTCCCACCTCCAGACTACGGCCGACCTCCTGCACTCGCTGGGGTTTACTATCAATGTGTAGAAATCACACTTGACTCCTCCTCAGATGCTCTTTTATCGAAGTCATTCTGGACGCAATACAATTCCATGTCTACCCTCCGGAGCAGGGAGTCCAGGACATTCGGGCTATGATATCGATGTTTCAACCTTGGTCCTGGATTTCGGAGACTGCTGGCCTTTTGCATCCTGCTGGTGAGGCACGCTTCATGGTATATGTGGGCTCCGCAATGGGATATGAAGTCTCAGTGGGCGCTGCACCAGGGAAACTACGCCCTGGTTCAGATTTCGAAGGAGACTGCGAAAGATCTGGGTTGGTGGTTAACTGACCATGACTGGTCCGCAGCAGACCCACAGCTGACAGTGGTGCTGAATGCTTTGTTTCTAGGCTGGGGGTGGCCACCTGGGAAAGGTGGAGATCAGAGGCCTCTGGTCTCCGGCAGAGACTCCGCTCAAAATCCGTTTTCTGGAACTGAAGGCGACTTGCTTGGCATTGAAAGCTTAGCTGCTTCCATCAAATGGAAGTTAGTCCAGGTGTTCACAGACAACAATACCAGCATGTGGTACTGCAACAAGCAGGGCAGAGTTGTCAAACCTGTGCCAGGAGGCTCTGCACCTCTGCGCATGGCTGAAACTTCAGGACTTTCTCCTGGTCATGCAGCACCTAGTGGGATCTCTAAATGCCAGGTCGGACGAATTCAGCCATTGATGCATCAGACAACGAATGGCGTCTGCATTCGGAAGTGGCTCAAGGTCTCTTTCAGGACTTGGGAGAACCTTTGCTACATCTGTCACCGCCGAGAACGCTCAACGTCTGCACTTATGCACCTTAGAGTTTTCAAAATGATTTTCGCGTGAAGATTCATTCTGACTAAACTAAAATATGGGACTTCTATATGCCTTCCCACTGATACCTCTCCTTCCCTGAGTTCTGAAAAAGATCAGACCCGGCCCAAGTCATCCTGATGGCTCCGGGTTGGGCGAGGAGAGTATGGTATCTCAAACTCCTGAGCGTGAGCATATGTCCTCCGATCAAGCCGCCCTTTCTGGAGGATCCACTATTGCAGCACCAGGGCAGGGTCCAGCACCTGATCCTGCGCACGCTTCACCTACATGCATGGAGATTTACTGGTGACAGTGGAGGCTAGTCGATCTCTTCTCCCGAGGTCTGTGACATCTTCTTGGTAGCTAGGGGTCCATCAACAAAAGTTGTGTCCATTACCTTTGGGGCAAGTTTGTGGCCTGGTGCGCTGAGAAACATATTGACCCACTTTCTGTATCCCAGGGCCTGCAGCACTTGTTGTGCCACCTTGAGTAGGACAGGGTAAAACATGTCTCCCAGCCTGCCACTGCAGACTGGTAGAGCAGTTAAAAGCTGCTAGATTGACTGACATTTAAAGCAATAGCAAAGCCCCAACCTCTTTTTTAACATGTATGTCATCCCCACAGCAGGCCTATTGAGTCTTAAGGCAGGGTGCAGCATATTAAAAAGCAGAACATGTTTTACATATTCCAATTGTAAAAACTCTCAATGGTTTTTACTAGGAGAGAGTCTAGTAGCCCCATTAACGAGTACAGGGTTACATACTGACAACTTGGCTATGTTAATGTCTGAATGGGGCTACTAAAGTTGGTATTTCAATCTATCAAACAACTTGTTATATTCAGCCCCATTTGATGCCCATGTCTAAATTGGCCATTATGGAATAATGGGGTAACCTGATAAGCGTCACAGGACCTGGGTACAATATATTATGAACAAGTTGGTCCTTGACTGGCTTGAAGGAAGCAATCAAATTAGGAAAATGATTGATAAGGGGGTTGTCAGAAGGGTCAACCACTAGTAATTAATACAATACAGCTGTGAATGTACACCCTAAAAAAGAACCAATTCCTCAGACCATGCAAACTATGTATATAAACTACACCCACACGAATTTCAGTTGAGCAAATTCATTGTTTTTATATTTTTTCCATAGTTCAGTACATACATGAATCAAGTAAGGATATTACCACACTGAGTTGATAAAAAGGTTGCACAAGGAAAAGGGAAAAAGTGGTGCTCGTGTAAAAGAGAGAGGAGTGAAGATCAGAAGATTTGAAGTTGCACACTGTTCCTTATTTTAGAAGGACACTGGTCTATGCAAGAACCAGTATTGTAAAGCCTGTCCACGACCTTTTTTCAACATCTGTTTACATTATTCGTAAGTGCATAAATGCAACATCAGATTGTAGGGGACATATGGTGGTACAGGCCCTTGCTGGGGGATTCGTCGATGTTTCGACCAGTCTTATGCGAAGAGGGCTTCTTGTAGCCTCCGCTTGCGGGTCTTCTTCAGGACAAGGGGGTAGGGGCAACCTAGGGAATGAATTGGATAATTAATGGGTGCTAACTCCAACCAGGGAGGAGTATGGGAGAAAAGGTCTGTGTACTGACCTAATATTGGTGCCAGTGAAGGCGTCCCAATAATTTAGTCCAAGTTGGCCAGGTGCCAATGTAGGGCGAGCCCGGTAACTAATCCCATTAGTGGAAAAGGTCTGAGGAAAGAAACGAACAAGGGCTAGTTAGTCCGCACAGCGCCTAATTAAATCAGGTCAGGGTGAGCGCGTAGAGAGAGAGAGAGAGAGAGAGAGAGAGAGAGAGAGAGAACTTACCCGCAAATTGCGGTTTTGGCGCGCTGGGAAGAGACAACCAAAAGTGAAGTCCTCAAGGGTGAAGTTGAGTCAAACTTAATTTAGTAACCTGGAAAAGGATCCATTCCTAAAAGGCAAGGCGAAATAGCACTAAAAACCAAGCTCACAGCATACTACGAGAAGTGGTTAAGCGAGGGCTGGGCATCAAACATACCTGGAAGATTACGGACGCGCCGTGCCTCGTGGAAGCTGCTCTGTCAAGTTTCCAAAGGAACTGACATGCGTACGCGCTTTGTTTTAAGAGCCGGCCTCAGCTGCGCCGGCGTGCACGTTGCGCGTGAGGCATCAAAAGGTGTACGTCTACATGAGCGTCACCAAGGTAACCGGGGGAGCCCAGACGGAGCCGTCAAAACGATCAGTGATTCTGTAATAGACGGGCCTGCCCGGGGCTGGGGTTCAATGTGGCAATGTGAGCGGCCTGAGGTTGCGGCTCAATGTTTGCAATGCTGTTAATGAATGGCACAGACCGTATCTCGGGGTGACGGTGAAAGAATTAATAATGCGTGCACAACATGTGACAGTAATATATACATACAACGCAATAATGTGACAATAATATACATACAACGCAATGATGTTACAATATATACATCGGCATGGCAAGTGTATTTACAATATATACAGTGTGGGAGTGCTCATAACATTTACTCTGTAAGACAAAATTGCAAACAACCTAGGAAGGCGGCAAGGATGCCTAATCCCTGTATCACAGTTAGTAAACCGGGCGGACCGAGCAATTGGATCTGGTTTAGGTAAAACTTACAACCCACTTTACACAGAGCAGTGGTTGAAGGGTTCAGGGGCTTGATGGTTACACTCGCCGCCACAGGGAAACAATATGGCCACCAGTTATAGCCACCAATTGTATGCATCGACTTTAAAAGAACAAAGTGTGGTGAGTTATCCGGGGCATGGCCCTTAGTAATCATATTAGTGAGACCAATTACCACATTACAGAGTTGTATGTATAGCATATATGTACAGTGACTAAGGATACATTAAATCTGGCCCATTTACAGAATGTAAATCAATTAGACCAACAACAATTGTACATATGAGTATTACCTATTGCTCAGGGTTGCGGCCTGTTTAGCTATCTCCTCGTACTCGTTCAAACCCCTAATCGTCGTGTCAAAAGTATGGATCCATTTACACTCGCGAAGATTAAGAGTATTGGAGTAATTACCACCCCTTCAGTTAGAGTGGACTTTCTCAATGACCCACCACTTAAGGCTCTCAGCCTAGTGACCGAAAGTGGTGAAGTGTTCCAGGGGAGCCCCCTGTACTCCACAACGTATTCGACTACAGTGCTGTAGAATACGAGCCTTGACTTTTTGTATAGTCTGTCCAATGTATAGAAACTCGCATGGGCATGCAATAGCGTATATAACCCCTGCGGAGTTACAATTAGTGTGGTCTCGCATCGTATGCGTGTACCCATTGTGTATGAAACTTTTCAACTCCTTGGTCGTGGAGCACGCCTTACAACTCCCACATTTAAAATGACCCTTTATCGGTGGGATATTCCATAAAGGAAGTTGGACATTGGTGGGTTTTGAGGGAAGTAGAGATTTAACCAAATGATCTCTTAGGCTTTTGCCTTTCTTAAAGGTGTGCATTGGAGGGTCCGGTACACCTAACTCGTCCGCCACTAGATGCCAATGTTTATTGATGTTTTTTTAATTTCATGACTCTTGGTACAAAAGGTCGTAACACATGTCAAGCGTTCTTGTGCAGGGGATTAACAGTTTTATACTGACAATCAATCTATACCATAGTATGAAAAAAACACATTAGAAACAGGTAAATTTATACGGATAAACCATAAGAAAAAGCTCGGTATACTTATCTTCGTGATGGGCAGCTAATAAAAGAGGAAGATGCTGCAGTGCACAGGATACTTATACTGCTTGTGTGAACATTCTATTACTTTGTGATGTGTTTAATGTTCTTTAAAGGGCTGCATGTTGGGCAGCAAATAAAAGTATTTGCATAATGTTAGCCTCCGTTGTCTTTAATGAAATCAAGATTCTCTCTGCATAGAAATTGGAGAATCGTCATTCTCTTGATTTGGGCTCTAAGAGGAATTCCCTGTGGGAAAACCAAGCCCGTTTGCAGGCTTTTTTGAGGAGACTAACCGGGTAGCCACGTTCTTTAAAGAGACATACCAAGTCAGCGGACTCCGTAAAGTAATCCTGTTTTTTGGAACAGTTACGTCTGACCCTGAGAAATTGCCCGTAGGGCAAGTTGTCTCTGAGACTACGTGGGTGGTTGCTCGTGTACCTTAGTGTTCCTTTCACTTTCTTTCCAATATAGGGTAGTGTGTAGTCTGCCTTCCTCAGCCCTAATAGTAATGTCTAGGAAATGTATCTCATCCGTGTTATGTTCTAGGGAAAATTGGATGTTATTAGACCTTTCGTTTAACCAAGAGTGAAAGTTTGAGACGTTCCTCTGTACCTCGCCAGATCTTGATATAGTCTATATATCTGCGCCACATTTTAATACTCTCTCTAAAGGGGTTCACATCATTCAGTACATACAAGTGTTCATAGTTGTTCATGTAGATGATGGCCAGGTTTGGAGTAAAACTTGCCCCCAAGGCCACCCCTTTGTTCTGGATAAAGTAATTGCCCTGGAAATAAAAAGTTTTTAGTCATCGCGACCAAAGGGGTGGCCATGGGGGCAAGTTTTGCTCCAAACCTGGCCATCATCTACATGAACAACTATGAACACTTGTATGTACTGAATGATGTGAACCCCTTTAGAGAGAGTATTAAATGTGGCGCAGATATATAGATGTCATCCTGATCTGGTGAGGTACAGAGGAACGTCTCAAACTTTTCACTCTTGGTTAAACGAAAGTTCTAATGACATCCAATTTTCCATAGAACATCACACGGATGAGATACATTTCCTAGACATTACTATTATGGCTGAGGAAGGCAGTCTACACACTACCCTATATTGGAAAGAAAGTGAAAGGAACACTCTGCTAAGGTACACGAGACACCACCCACGTAGTCTCAGAGACAACTTGCCCTACGGGCAATTTCTCAGGGTCAGCCGTAACTGTTCCAAGAAACAGGATTACTTTACGGAGTCCGCTGACCTGGTATGTCGCCTGAAAGAACGTGGCAACCCAGTTAGTCTCCTCAAAAAAGCCTGCAAACGGACTTGGTTTTCCCACAGGGAATTCCTCTTAGAGCCCAAATCAAGAGAATCCCCTGCACAAGAACGCTTGACATGTGTTACGACCTTTTGTACCAAGAGTCATGAAATTAAAAAACCATCAATAAACATTGGCATCTAGTGGCGGACGAGTTAGGTGTACCGGACCCTCCAATGCACGCCTTTAAGAAAGGCAAAAGCCGAAGAGATCACTTGATTAAATCTCTACTTCCCTCAAAACCCACCAATGTCCAACTTCCTTTATGGAATATCCCACCGATAAAGGGTCATTTTAAATGTGGGAGTTGTAAGGCGTGCTCCACGACCAAGGAGTTGAAAAGTTTCATACACAACGGGTACACGCATACCATGCGAGACCACACTAATTGTAACTCCGCAGGGGTTATATACGCTATTGCATGCCCATGCGACTTTCTATACATTGGACAGACTATACAAAAAGTCAAGGCTCGTATTCTACAGCACTGTAGTCTAATACGCTGTGGAGTACAGGGGGCCCCCCCTGGTGGAACACTTCACCACTTTCAGTCACTCGGCTGAGAGCCTTAAGTGGTGGGTCATTGAGAAAGTCCATTCTAACTCAAGGGGTGGAAATTACTCCAATACCCTTAATCTTCGCGAGTGTAAATGGATCCATACTTTTGACACGATTATTAGGGGTTTGAACGAGTACGAGGAGATGGCTAAACAGGCCGCAACCCTGAGCAATAGGTAATACTCATATGTACAATTGTTGTTGGTCTGTAATTGATTTACATTCTGTAAATAGGCCCGATTTAATGCATCCTTAGTCACTGTACATATATGCTATAAATACAACTCTGTAATGTGGTAATTGGTCTCACTAATATGATTACTAAGGGCCATGCCCCTGATAACTCACCACACTTTGTTCTTTTAAAGTCGATGCATACAATTGGTGGCTATAACTGGTGGCCATATTGTTTCCCTGTGGCGGCGAGTGTAACCATCAAGCCCCTGAGACTCTGAACCCTTCAACCACTGCTCTGTGTAAAGTGGGTGGTACGTTTACCTAAACCAGATCCAATTGCTCGGTCCGCCCTGTTTACTAACTGTGATACAGGGATTAGGCATCCTTGCCGCCTTCCTCGGTTGTTTGCAATTTTGTCTTACAGAGTTGATGTTATGAGCACTCCCACACTGTATATATTGAAAATACACTTGCCATGCCGATGTATATATTGTAACATATCATTGCGTTGCATGTATATTGTCACATTATTGCGTTGTATGTATATATTACTGTCACATGTTGCGCACGCATTATTAATTCTTTCACCGTCACCCCGAGATACGGTCTGTGCCATTCATTAACAGCATTGCAAACATTGAACCGCTACCTCAGGCCGCTCACATTGCCACGTTGAACCCCAGCCCCGGGCAGGCCCGTCTATTACAGAATCACTGATCGTTTTGACGGCTCTGTCTGGGCTCCCCGGTTACCTTGGTGACGCTCATGTAGACGTACACCTTTTGATGCTGCACGCGCAACGTGCACGCCGGACCAGCTGAGGCCGGCTCTTCTTAAAACAAAGCGCGTACGCATGTCAGTTCCTTTGGAAACTTGACAGAGCAGCTTCCACGAGGCGCGTCGCGTCCGTAATCTTCTATGTTTGATGCCCAGCCCTCGCTCAACCACTTCTCGTAATATGCTGTGAGCTTGGTTTTTAGTGTTATTTCGCCTTGCCTTTTAGGAATGGATCCTTTTCCAGGTTACTAAATTAAGTTTGATTCAACTTCACCCTTGAGGACTTCACTTTTGGTTGTCTCTCCGCAGCGCGCCAAAACCGCAATTTGCGGGTAAGTTTTCTCTCTACGCGCTCACCCTGACCTGATTTAATTAGGCGCTGTGCGGACTAACTAGCCCTGGTTTGTTTCTTTCCTCAGACCTTTTCCACTAATGGGATTAGTTACCGGGCTCGTCCTACATTGGCACCTGGCCAACTTGGACTAAATTATTGGGACGCCTTCACTGGCACCAATATTAGGTTAGTACACAGACCTTTTTCTCCCATACTCCTCCCTGGTTGGAGTTGGCACCCATTAATTATCCAATTCATTCCCTAGGTTGCCCCTACCCCCTTGTCCTGAAGAAAACCCGCAAGTGGAGGCTACAAGTCGCCCTCTTTGCATAAGATGGGTCGAAACGTCGACAAATCCCCCCCCCAGCAAGGGCCTGTACCATCATTTGTCCCCTACAATCTGATGTTGCATTTATGCACTTACAAATAATGTAAATAGATGTTGAAAAAAGGTCGTGGACAGGCTTTACAATACTGGTTCTTGCATAGACCAGTGTCCTTCTAAAATAAGGAACAGTGTGTAACTTCAAATCTTCTGATCTTCACTCCTCTCTTTTACACGAGCACCACTTTTTCCCTTTTCCTTGTGCAACCTTTTTATCAACTCCGTGTGGTAATATCCTTACTTGTTGATTCATGTATGTACTTCACTATGAAAAAATATAAAAACAATGAATTTACTCAACTGAAATTCGTGTGGGTGTAGTTTATATACATAGCTTGCATGGTCTGAGGAATTGGTTCTTTTTTAGGGTGTACATTCACAGCTGTATTGTATTAATTACTAGTGGTTGACCCTTCTGACAACCCCCTTATCAATAATTTTCCTAATTAGATTGCTTCTTTCAAGCCAGTCCTGTCTAAATTGGGGCTTCTAAAGTTGGTATTTCAAGCTATCAAACAACTCGTTATATTAAGCCCCATTTGATGCCCATGTCTAAATTAATGTAACTTGTTGCTACATGCAACTTTTAGAAAGGTGGCATTCTGTTGCCCACGTTTTCCAGGGGCCATTTGCAGATGCTGGCCACAAGACCACTTCTGCTCGCCTGGTGAGAAGTGTAAATGGCTGGAGATGGTGTCTCCTGCTAATAGGAAGCCACACCGGGTGTTAGCCCAACAGGCGAGCTTCAAAAGGGGAAGCTGCCTTTGAAGGACAAATGCTGAGCAACCTTGAGTGAGACTGCTTTCTTGTTTGGGTATTAGGGTTGGCGTCCGAGACAGAGAGGGAGAAACACTGGCCAAAAGGTTATTTCCATGGGCTTATAGCCCCCGGTAGCCACATCTCTAGAGCGGGCTGCCGAGCTCTACACACTAAGAGAATGGTTCAGCCATCTTGGTAGTGGGCAGAATATAGCACTCTAGAATAGCTAGATGCCACACTTCACAGGAAGTTATCAGGTGTGAGGAAACAAGTAGCCCATTGGCTAGTGCACGCGACCTCCCTTTCTGGGCATAAAATTGGCATCCAAACTCAGATCTCGCTTGGACTGGAGAAGAGGACCGAATGACTGTCCTGCTGAGTGTTGAACTTGCAAAGAGAGGCTGCACTGAAGTTGGACTGCACCTGCTGCTCCTTGGGCTAGCGAAGGAAAGGACTGTGCCTGCTGTGTCCTGTTCAAGGAGATGTCGTCCCTGGGCCCCAGCCAGGAGAAGAAACTTTTTTTTAATTTTTTTTTTTTATAAATCTGTTTATTAAACAGCTTGCACATATACATCATACAATACCCCAAGTGCGGGGAAATAAGGCACCAAATACGATAATCTGAGACAAGCTGGCATTTCCGTATTGTCGCATAGCAAAACAACCATAGAACCCCATCGAACAACCCGCCACCCAGTCCCCCTCAAAGCCCGGCATGGTTTCCTATAATGAATACACCCAGTGGCAGTACATTGTTACAAAGATCATGTCTCACGCTCTAGTCCATAAGTCCCAGCACAAAAATTCTCAAAGCACACATTAACTCACTGCAGGTCTGGATTCCCCAGGAGGTACCCAGTCAGGGGTGCCCAAAAATCTTTTAGACGTGAGGCCTCAGGCAGCTCCTCGGCGTATATACCCAACTGATCCCTACAGTAGATCAAGTCATGTAGCCGCCGCTGTACAGTCGGAACAGTTTTCGCTCCCCAACATTGTGCCACAGCCCGCTTGGCGAACAAAGTAGAAATGGCTACCAGCCGTCTATTACCGGGTTTGAGCTTCTGCGCCCAGCAGGCACACCACCGGCACACACAACAGTTTCCAGAACAATGTCAGTAAGTATGCGCGTGACCTTCAGCCAGAATTTATGTATACCCATGCAGCTCCAGGCAAGATGCATAAAGTCCGCATCAGCTTGCCCACAACGCACACAACATGCATCCTCCCGCAACCCAAACCGTCGCAGCTGTTACCGGTGTATAATAAAGCTGGTGTATGTATTTAAAATGAGTTAGGCGGAGGTTACAGTTCGCTGTTAAGCGCCCAGTTAATGTACAACAAGACTTCCAGGATTCCAACAGAAACGCATCGCCCAAAATGGCCCTCCATTTATGATAGGAAGGGAGTCGCCAAGATCAGTTTCTCTTAGAGACGCATTGTACAATTTGGTGATCAGTCCCCCACGGGCCACACTCGCCCGCAGTGCCAACAATGTGCACGGCTCAGTCGGGTATGCCGGGTACACAGCGCGAATAGCCTGGCGCACCCGCACATACGTGAAACGCAGCATCATTCCAGCCTCGCACCAGCCCTGGAGATCTGACAATGTGCGGAAGCGACCCTTACTATACAAATCTCCCAGATGGTTAACCCCCGCGTCACTCGGCACCTTCAGGGCCGCCGGCTCTCGCTCCGCCGATATGCCAGGATGTGCTGCGAGGGGCAGCGTCGGAGCATATAAATACTCCAGATTCGCTCTCTTACCTTGAGCTTTCCATGCCCAGGCAGTACAATGTACTGGACTAATTTCCGCACGTGAACACCCCACTCCACTCGTCAAGGTCGCAGCAGCCAGAGGCAATGGGAGCACCGAATCCGCCTCTATAGCCGTATGTGGCTGGAACGTCTGCGGATAGTACCAAAAATGTGCATATTGCGCCTGCGCACATAAATAGTATTGGCGCATGTCAGGGGCCTCCAATCCGCCGCGCTCAAACGGCTGAACCAGCACACTCCAGCTACAGCGGGGCTTCTTACCCCCCAAACAAATGACAACCAGGTCGACTGCACCGTGTTAAACAGCGCCACATTGAAGCGAATTGGAATATTAATAAATAGATAAAGCAGCTTGGGTAAGAAGGTCATTTTGATGACCGCGATGCGGTCCGCAAGAGAGAGGAGTCTAGCCCAGCGCTCGGCCTGTTCGGTAATCGTGGGACAGCTCTACCACAATTGGCGGTGATCACAACGTCCGGGTCTCTGTGCAGCCAGACACCCAAGTACTTCACCGGGTCAGTCGACCACTTCAGGGGAATTCCAGATCTATTTCCCTGGTGCCAGCTGTAAGCGGGAACACTGTAGACTTAGCCCAGTTAATGCCCAGGCCAGAATACCTTTCAAACTTGATATATTCTCGCAGCAATTCCGATAAATGTGTAGCAGGGTCGCAGACGTACAGCAACTTATCATAGGCATACGACACCACTAGGGGCCGCTGTCGAAACCGCAGTGCAGCCCCAGCATGTCTCTGACGGAACAAACACGCCAGCGGCTCAAGCGCTAGCGCAAATAGCATGGGTGATAAGGGGCACCCCTGTCGCGTGCCACAGTGAATAGAAAAGGCGTCAGATATCCAGCCATTTACACGGACACGGGCCAGTGGTGCAGTGTACAACAGATGGATCCACTTTAAAAAAAAAAAACGGTGGCAGGCCCATTCGTAACTAGATAGTAAACATATATTCCCATTGGAGAGAATCGAACGCCTTAGCGTCTAGAAGCACCGCCACTGCCTGGAAGTCATGCTCAAAATAGTGTAATGTAGAGAAAACAGTGCGGAGGTTATGCGATGTGGATCTAGAGGGCACAAACCCAGATTGGTCCGGGAGGACATGATTGGGGACCAAGGGCTGGAGTCTAGTGGCTATCATTTTCGCCAACATTTTGGCATCAATGTTTATGATAGAGAGCGGCTGGTAAGAGTCACACACGTTCGCCGCCTTGTCGGGCTTCAGAAGAAGCACCAAGAGGGCCTCAGTAAGGGAGGGAGGCAGGGCACCAGAGTCATACGCCTCCGCATAGACCTCTAGCAGCCACGGCGCAAGCTCATCGACATAAGCCTTATAAAACTCGCTGGGGAGGCCATCCAAGCCTGCCGCCTTACAAGTAGGGAGTGACATAACAGCTAATTTAACATCATCAACATCAAATGGCTGCGTGATATATTCGCGCTGTGTTGAGGACAACCACCCCAATGCCACATCCTCCAGATATGCATTATTTCAGCGGCTGGCGGAGAAGCTCGCTTCCCATGCAGGTCGGAATAAAAGTCCAGCACCACCCTACTTATCCCTGAGGTGTCATAATGTGCCACTCCCTCCCCGTCCAGCAGTTCGGTGATGTGAGCTTGGCTACGCGGAGCCGCTAATTTCTGAGCCAGCGAGCGACTAGGTCGCCCCCCTCCCCATAATATTGAGCAGTGCTCAGACGAGAGCGATGCACCATTTCCTGGTCCACCGTTTCGTTCTGTTCCGATACGAGCTCACGCATCTTGGATAGGAGTGCAGGGGCAGGATTCTGGACATACTCGCGTTCCAAAGCAGCAATTTCCGCAGCAAGCTTACCAATCGTACGTCGCAGATCTTTTAAAACCCCAGCCTGCGCTCCGATACATACCCCTCGAATCGTGACCTTAAAGGCCTCCCACAAGACACCCATATTTTCAACCGTACCGGCATTTTCCTTGAAATGCGGAGACTCTGCGTCACACATCATCAACAAGCATTGGCATAGCCAATAGGTCTCGCCTTTGGGGTCTTATAAGTGTTTAGCCAGAGCTATTGACTTTGCCAATGTCTTCAAGCTGTGCTGTAGAGAAGTGTGGCTGCTGTGCGGCATGCTGAAAAGTTATAATAAAAAAGTGTCAGAAGCATTTTTGTTACTTTATATATGACCAAGAAGGCATTATGTAAAACTGAACGACCATATTAAAAAAAGTATTTACAATAAAAAATGTCCTCAGTTTTCTTTTGTTCTTGCAATGCTGGCAACTTGTTTCTGCCTATTGCAATGGTTGTTTGTTAAAGCTTTTTTTTTGAGGGGGCATAAACAATCGGAGGGTGAAGGTTGGGAACTAGTACCTGTATTATAACACTAGCAGCGGCCAGACGCTAGGGGAGAATCAACAGATGCCAGATTCCGAGAGCAGGCTGAGGTGGTGCTGAGTGATGCTGAGGTGGTAGTGGTGGGGACTGTTGCGGAGACGATGCTGAGGTGATGCTGAATGAATCTCAGGTCTTGCTGAGTGATACTGCTGTGGTGTTGAGTAATGCTGTGGTGGTGCTGAGTGATATTGTCTTGGCGCTGAGGGATGCTGTGGTGGCCCTGAGGGATGCTGTGGTGGCCCTGAGGGATGCTGTGGTGGCCCTGAGGGATGCTGTGGCGGCCCTGAGGGATGCTGTGGCGGCCCTGAGGGATGCTGTGGCGGCCCTGAGGGATGCTGTGGCGGCCCTGAGGGATGCTGTGGCGGCCCTGAGGGATGCTGTGGCGGCCCTGAGGGATGCTGTGGCGGCCCTGAGGGATGCTGTGGCGGCCCTGAGGGATGCTGTGGCGGCCCTGAGGGATGCTGTGGCGGCCCTGAGCCATGCTGTGGCGGCCCTGAGCCATGCTGTGGCGGCCCTGAGCCATGCTGTGGCGGCGCCGAGTGAAGCTATGGTGGTGCTGAGTGTAAGACCTCTGAGATATGTTTGCTGCAGTTTCCATTTCTGCGGAACAATAGCAAAATAAATGCGCAGACAATGAGCAGCAAGGGGAGCAGAGAGGAAAATTGGGAGGCAGCGGTGAAGAGAGAAAGTCCAGCAGAGAAGGCATAAAAAATAGCACATAGCTAAAGATATGTGGGTTAATTGGATCTGGATGGATCAATATATAGGGCGAGGGTATTAAGGACAAAGCGAGAAAAGAGAGATGTTTGACAGACCTACACAGTAAGCGTCCTAAATCGAGATCCAGGAATACAAAGAGAACAGAGATGGAAAGAGGTACACACATAAACGGAAACAATGCTGCCAAAGAGGCGACCTTCCCAGCATAAAGAGAATTTTAATTTATGCCTGTGGCTTCATGTTGAATATCTGGTGATAAGAAAATGGTTTATCCTCTGTGTTACATATGGGACACTCCGTGTCTTTCTATGTGTCTGTGTAGCACCAAGAAGCAAAGAAACACCAATAAACACAGGAGCTCACATGAGTCGCTCCTAGAACCAGTTTGATGACGAGCGCTTGGTGCGAGTACGGGGACTGGACACTGCTTTGGTGGGAAAGAGGCGCGGAACACAAGTCAGCTTGGAGGCCGTCAGACACATCAGTGTTAATGTAAAATTGAGGTATGTTAGGAATTCGCATCTGCTGCGACATACGTGCAAACCCACATAGTTGTGTGGACTCCACAAAGGAAGCAACTGCATACACATAAAAAAAACGTAGCAGGCGTGGCGGCCATTGTTGCTGGTTAGGAGCGGTGTGCTGCAGTGCTTAAAAAAAACCAAGCATTGGCCGCGCGAGACGCGCTCTGTGGTGGGGGAGGGGGAGGAGCGGGAGAGCAAGTGACACGGCCGCGTGGCCCCGAGAAGCGCTCTGTGGTGGGGGAGGAGCAAGTGACATCAAAGGCAGATGGCCTGGAGCATGCGAGGAATGCGCGTTACTGTGCGCGTACTCGCATGCTCTAGGCCAGCCAAAAGTTGTGGTCGCATTTCTGCAAGCCCACTACAAAATGTCTCGCCCAGAGCCAGCGCTGAAGCGCTGGCTTTCAGGGCGAGACCTAAAAAGGAGTGATCGTCCACATTGGGTCCATAAACATTCACCAAAAGAACACTCATGCCTCCAATCGTCCCATGTACAATAGCCAGTCGACCCTGCTCATCCACATCGGAGCCCTGCACTTGAAAGGGAATGCCCTTCTTAACAATAATCATCACCCCCGTGAATAAGAAGATTATGAGGAGGCTACCCTCAACCCAGCCCATCTCGTACCAACATTTTCTTCTGAACCCTTAGTGAGGTGGGTCTCCTGCAGCAAGGCGACCTGAACATTTAACCTATCTAGGTAAGCAATCACAGTGCGAATCTTCTTGGGACCATTAAGGCCACGAACATTTCAAGTAAGGAACCTTAATTTACTGCCCATATGTCAGAATATCTGCTGTTAGAGAAACATACAATGGGATCAAGCAAACAGCACCCGTCTTCAAGGTGTAGACATATTACTCGCAACACATGCCACAAAGCCACAATCCCCCACTCACTTCGGCTCCCCCAACGTGCCAAAGCCATCCCTGAAGTGTTTAAACAAACCCCAATACAACAAAAACAACATAGCAAAGTGTGGGGATCTCCCATATAGGGGGTGTCAGAGTGCTACTACCCTCCCACTTCGTAGGAGGTGGCTGATCAGGTCTAGTACCTGTGTTACAATCCCCGAACGGATACTAAAACATAAGGCATCCCACAGTAGAATATATCAATTTAAGACTTGTCATGCCCAACCATGTAAATGGCAATACACATGCAGCTTTTCAAGTGTACAAAGCCCACCATCAGGAGGGTGCACATAACAAACACAATGAGAGCCCGCACATATTGTCATCAGTCCTCCTCCCCATGTTCGTGTTCGGCCCCACGCTGTTGCCTCTTCAATTGTTTGGCGTGCTCTATCGCTGCCCTTGGGGTGGAAAAAACCTTGAAATTCCCCTCTGACCCCACCCGAAGACTAGCGGGATACAGCATGGCATAAGGAATATGTTCGGCCTGGAGAAATTTCTTAACAGCACCATATTCACGCCGCGCAGCCTGAACTGCGACAGTAAAATCGGGGAAAAAAGACAGAGTATTCCCCTGATGACTGATGGTGCCCTTTTCCCTGGCCAGTCGTAAGATAGCATCCCTGCCCCGATAGTTTAATAGCCGAGCTATGATGGGGCGAGGCGGGGCACCAGGGACTGGGCGCGCCGCCAAGGAGCGGTGGGCACGCTCCACTACAAACATGGAGGATAGAGGTTCGGAGCCAAATATGTCCGTGAGTAGGGACTCAATAAAATGCTCCATTCTCCCCGTGTTAGTCGACTCGGGCAGGCCCGTAATGCGAATATTATTCCTCCTAGACCGGGCCTCCAAGTCCTCATTCTTGGCCTGTATGAGGGCTACTGCCTTTTCCATATTGAGGGCCTTGCCAGTTACTTCACTGAGTCCATCTTCAGTATTGGAGACCCTCTGCTCCACCTCTCCCACCCTCGCAGACTGCTTTTCCAATTGTGAGGACATATGATCCAGCCTATGATTAATAGTCGCCATGCTGCCCTCTATAGCCTGGAGACTTTTTTGCATCGCCAGCAGCGTGGACTCCAGATTAGGCGGGCTATCTCCTTGTCCATTCGCCTCAGAGTCAGAGGCCGCTTTTTGCTGGGCCCTACCTGACTTTCGGGCCTCAAACGTGAGGCGGGCTGTAGCTTATCTTGTTTCCCCATATTAAAGATGCCGGTGTGTAACTACAGCCCAGGCAGTACTCCAGAGCAGCAGACTCCCCCCAAAAGTACAGGAAAGATATGCCTTCACTAACTCGTCAACAGTCTGGGGCAAGACAGCGTAACTCCTCGTGCGCAGAAAGCGTGACTGGGCAGTACAGCAATTCTACAGCAATTCTACAGCGTGGATTCGTCCCCAGCAGGCCAAATTCTTGAGACAGAAAGGGACCAAAAGTCTACCGCAGGCCCAGAGGTAAACCTGCCGCAGAGCCGCGACCCCCCGGCGCCCTGGTGCTACTAAAGCTCAATCAGCAAACACAGATATGGGGACGCAGCAACCCCATACAGCTGCCTCTTTACAGCCAGCGCGCCCCCTGGCACTATGAAATGTCTCACAATCCATGTGCCGCCGCCATCATGGACCGGCTCGGCCCCAAGAACAGGAGGAAAGCAACTGGAACAGGCAGTTCAAGAAAAATGGTTGCAGAGGCAATCCCCCAGTCAGGCGCAGGAAGACAGCTATGGGCAGCCCTTCACACCCACGGAAGCACGGGGAGGCGACCGAGCCCCCGCAGCCCCCGCCCTCAATCCCAGATAGATACTGGACTTAGGCAGAGAGAGCTCCCCCCCTGAGCACTAATGCGCAATACAATGGACCGTGAAGGCCAATGTCCCATCAGGAATAAGTTGGGGGCCGCAATCACAGCAGATCCCCCCCCCCCCCCCCAAAGCCAGCCAACACAGCCAAATAGTCCACCCCGCCACTTATTGCCAGGCAGCGAGTCACACGGGGCAATGTCCCAAAAAAAAGCAGGCCCCCAGAGCAAGAATAAAATCAATGTCCAAGGCGGGGGGGGGGGGAGCGGTCCACAAAACAGCAGTCTCCCCAGCAATCGCAGCGCTTGGGTATCGTCAAGGGTGAAGGGCGCGTCCTCCCCACTGGGGCAGCGGCGAAACACAGGCAGTCCCACTTGCGCCACGCACGCAAGCCACAGCCAGCAGGCCACGACCCAGAGCCCCGGCCCGCCCCCACCTCCGCAGCCGCGGACCAGAGCCTGGGCCGCACCCACCTACCGCAGCCCGCGACGGGCGCCAGCAGCTGCCCTCCTCGGGGTCCAGGGAGCGGGCACAGGCCTCTCTGCCACCGCCAGGCTCCACGATAGCGCCAAGGCCTCGTCAGGTCCGCAGCAGGCCGAAGCTAGTTGAGGACGCGGGGCCGCATCAAATCCGGCAGCAGCCTCAAGCGCCCGTGCACCACCGGAACGCAGCACAAACCACCAGGAGGGCACTGGATCCAGACACAAGCACCGCGGGATCGCGGCTCTCGCACCTCCGGGCGCCGTTCATCAGGCAAGCTGCACCTGCATACAGCTCAGGCTGCCATCTTGTCAACGAGGCGAGTACAGCGATCCTCGCCGGATTTCCACGCACCACAACGCTCGCCAGCCACTCTCTCGGACCCAAACCGCAGCTGAGATGGTACACGCAGGGCGGTAAACAGGAAGCGTGGATGCCTCTAGAAATGTCAGATATTAGGTGGATAAGGGATCAGCCGGGCAGAGCTGCACCAACGTGCGGCCATCTTGCCTGGCGCCCTCTAGCGCCCCCCTCCAGGAGGAGAAACTCTTAAGAGTAAGTTGGCTGACTTCCTGTTCGGAGGGCCACTAAAGCTGAAGAAGCCTACCTTCGCGAGTTGGTACCTGAGATCACTGAATCACTGCTCCTCGCCCCGTGCAGCCTAGAAGACAGACCCGGTGCTCAAATGTTGCAGCCGAGTCTGCATGACTGAGTGCAGTGTTGTCGCCCAGAAGGAGAATTGTTGGCAAAAGAAGGAAACCACTGAATTTGTTGCCCAGGCAACTATTAGTCAGGTGGTGACTGGACTTCTGCCACTCTCAAGAGGACTTCGAGGGAGATCGAACCCGATGGCAAAAGTTGTCTGACCAAGACCATGGACCAGTGAATAGCCCCAGGAAGACCCATGTCGACTGCACAGCATCTTCATCATCCTTGAGCATCTCCAGCATCCTGTGTCCATTGCATCAGGATCACACCATAGTAGTTAATGACTATGTGCCACTAACGCGGGAACTTGAGTGAAGACTACTTTTTTTGCAAACGTTCTTTTGGACCTTGTTGGTTCCCTAGACTGACTCCCTGCCAGATGTTCAGGAATCCTTCAGTGGATCTTTTTGTTTTGGTGTCCAGAAATTCATAAAAATGCGAACTATTTTGTGTTGGATTTCTTGAGTAGTGTTTCTTTCTTCTTGAATTATTTTGGTGCTGTTTAAATACTTTACACTTGTTCCTTTGTTGAAGCCCGACTGCTCGAAGCCACACCTACCCAGGATTGAGCTAAAGTTTAGTGCAGCCTGACTGGTCCTAAGGGGGGTTGAAAGTTCATTAAACCGTGAGGTCTCACAACCACACCATATGATACACCCCATTCCTCACACTGTGCCTCTTTTCCGCCAAAGGTTATGATACCCTTACATGTTGGTTAAAACCACGTTGTCAACTTTCCTTGCTGCACTTCATCCCTCCTAGGAGGGAGAGACTCCATATCCTGGATCCTAAAGAGGGCAGTGTCCTTCTATAATGACCACACCAAAGAACATTAGGTGGACGATCAACTCTTTCTGGGGCTCACTGGACCAAAGAAGGGGACGGCAGGGCAGAAATAGACCATCTCCAGATGGATTAGTACTATGCATTTACATCACCGGTCAGGAAGCAACCCCTGACTGCTGGCGGGCTCATTCCACCTGAGCCAAAGCTGCATCTACTGCATTAGTTCATAGAGTCCCTGTTCTGGATATCCTTCAGACTGCTACGTGGTCATCTTTACACACGTTTACAAAATACTACTGTCTGTTGTTTTGGGCACTTAGTCCAAAAAGTCCTGGAGGACAAACGGGCAAAGCCAGTTCAGAGACCCATCTCTGGGGAGGTATTGCTTTGGTATGTGTAGGAAAGTAGGATCTGCTTTTATAGTTACCCCCCACTTTTTGCTTGATGTAATGCTGTTTCTGACTAGTCTGACTGGGATCCTGCTAACCAGGACCCCAGTCTGTGCTTTCTCCCCTAAATTGGTTTGGTAAGTATTTGGGTACATCCCAGATTGGACACTAGTGTAACCTTATCAGTCCCTAGTATATGGTACTAAGGTACCCAGGGCATAGGTACACCAGGGGTCCCCCATGGGCTGAAGCATATATTATGCCACCTATGGGAGACCACTCAATTTGTAACTACAGGCCTGCCATTGCAGCCTATGTAAGCTGGTGCTAGCACCACTTACGAAAGATATAGGTTTCGCTATATCTAAGGTCACTGCACTTAAAACCTATGTCACCCCTGAGGCAGGCCTTACGGTTATAAGTGTGAGGGTGCACCTGCATGAGCAGGCCACCCCTACAGCCTACGAAGTCCATTCTCCCGGATTGTAAGTGAGACAGCCATATAACCTATAGAGGGGCATCGCGTCATTACACGATGACCATCTCTGAATTGGCTGTAACGAACCCGGTCGGGTTTGGTATCAAACAAGTTGGAATCATTCCCCCACACTGTAAACGGTGTTTAAGGTATGATTCCATGCACCGTAAAGCTCCTTTGGGAGGCCCTTGGTGCTCCCGGTACCCGTCTTCCAGTCCCAGACAGCAAGCTAGGGCAGCTGCAGGCCAGACACATGTTTCTGCCCTTCTGCTGCTGAGCCAAGCTCGGGCAGGGGAAGGCAGAACAATGGGTATCCTGTCACAGGGAGGTGTGACCACCTCCCAGACTGGATTTAGTGTATTGGGGCTGGGTGGGGGCGCTTGCCAGCGCCATATAGTCTGCGTGCAGGGCACACTTGGTGCCCTCCATGCATGGTCCAGTTCAAACAAGTTCAGGGAGCCATTGGCTCCCGCTCTAGCGTGAAACTGGACAAAGGACAGGGGAGTATCCTCCCCTTTGTCCAGCCCCTCCTTAGGGAGGGACACCTGAATCGTCCCAACCCTTTCCTTAGGGTACTTAAGGGCTTACCTGAGGGTGGGTCCCTAGTTTCGTCGTGGGACAAGATTAATTTCAGACACCACTTCTTCAACCGTCTGGGCACTCTGGACTTCGCTCTGTTCATCAAGGCTGCATCTGGGAAGACTCCTGCTGCTCCTAATATCGTCGCCCTGCTCGTCTGCTGCAACGTCCGTGCCTGTGCACCATACAGGAACCTTCTAAGGCCTATGGGCATCCAAGACACCTGAAGGAATCTCTCTTGAAGTGAAGAAGTCACTTCCCTGCATCTGCAGGCACCACAACTAAGCTGACCGGTCTGCTGATCTTGGGCTCCCATGGACTCCGAAAGGCTCAGCAACACAGGTGGTGGTTCTTCTCATCCCTCAAGGCTTGCCCTTTCCGCTCACCAAGTTTGAGGCCAGTATCCCTCGTCTGAGCCGCAGGAATCGAACCCCTGTGCACCGCGTCGACTTGCAGTTGCATAAGGCTTGTTGGCTTCCTTCCACCAATATCTTCGGGCTCCAAGTAGCCCCAACCTCAAGCATCTCCAGTAACCAAGATCTTCGTCTTCACCGCATCACTTGCATCTTGGGCTTGCATCTTTGGTGAGCTGCTCGAGGCCCTCTTGCGACTCCAGTGCCTCCAGCCTGTGGGTCATCTTTGAATTCTTTGGGCTCCCCTGATTGCACGGGGCCTGCCCTGACTCCCCTGCTTGTGGTGAGTCTCCTGGACCTTGCTGGTCCCGACATTGCACCTTCTTCAACTTCCATGTTGGTTGCAGTTGCTAAGGCTTATTGGTGCTCCTGCCGGGCACTGACCCCCTCAACTCTCGACATCCGACGTGGGACAGCTCGTGTACGGCTCCTGGTCTTCCACAGCATCGCCTGGTCCACACCGCTGCAGTGTCAAGGTCACCTGTCCGCTCTCCTGCAACACTCTACAACGGTGGGCATTCGTCTTCCGTTCCTCCTGGTCACTCCTGAGTGGCATAGACTGTCCCCTCTGCTTGCAGGTTCTTCACATCTTGAATCCACCTTTTGGGTTCCACCGGACACTTTCACCTTCTCCAGCAACTGCATCTTTCTGAAGTCCTCCTTTGAGTTCGGCTGTTTCCGACGCCACTTTACACCTATGCACCTGGCTTCCCTGGTGCATGTATCCTGGTTCCTAAGGTATCCACGGGTGGGGTGGCTCTCCAACCTTCAATCTTCCACAGGGTTTCTTCGAGGTCCACTGGGAAGGGTCCTTCCTCTTTAAAATTGCAACTACGACTTAACCATTTTACTTGCATTGATCCTGCGGTCGTGTTCCCACTCTGCATACGGCCTCCGTGGGGCTCCTGGTTACTTAACTCTGGTGGTTCCTTGGGTTCCCGGCACTTCTACGTCTTCTGGATATAGTCTTGACTCAAGTCGTGGTTCGTATACCACTATTTTTAGGTCGAGCCTAGCGTCTCAGCGCATGCGCTGCTCGCTTTGCGAGGCATGCAGTGTACAGTATAGCATGGAAGCTTCGTGGAAGCTCTGCCCACTCTCCGCCCATCTTTTTCATTGGCTTAGGCCCTAAATGCTGCCTTCCGATTGGTTTTAGGCTTGTTAGTCCCTCCTCATGACGTCCATGTCGTCATTAGTATCCTTCCATGGCTACTGGCCCCTTTACTCCTAACACTATTTTCTTCCTGGTCTCCCCCCCCCACCCCCCTCCCCGCAGTCCGTGACTTCTCGGCCCCCCGCCGCCCCCCCACTCACATTCGTGCCGTCTCGGCCCCCCCCCCCGCACTCCCGTTTCCAATGCATTAGGTTTTGCGTGAATGCGAGTCCTATTGCGTTGCAAATGCTTGTTTTTTAAGTCACAACATAGCCTACCTGATGAGGAGTCCAAGATGCGTTTCCTTAACAACAGTTTAGCTTTTGAAGGCTTATCTCGCGATTTATTCAACAGCAATAGTACAAATCAATTCAAATTCAAATTTGGAGGGCCCGGCTGTCTTCGGAGAGTAAACTCCGCCCGGGCTGGAAAAGACAGAGGCAGCTGGTGTCTGCTCGGGCCGAGTGAGGGCAGGGCTTTAAGTGGGATGAAAAAACTGTGTGGAGGATTTCCTGACAGGTTTATTCTCGGAGACAGCCGAAGTGGGGAATACACGATCCCAAGGGGATCCCAGATATTACACACCTCTGGGACTCTTGGCTTGGATTGTGACCGGGTGGGCGTGACTGCCTTTCGCCAGAGAGAACTAAAGAAAAGCAAGATTCCGAGCAGACATCGAGGGGTCAATTTTCTGGCAGTTTTCTCCAGAAATATAGAACGTGAAACTAGAAGGGCCTTTGCTGCACAGAAGTAAACCGTTATGTGACTGCGCACCTTATTGTTTTCCTCTCGCCTCTGAGCTCCAAAAAGGCTGCCTGGATTTGATTTCTGTCTTCCTGGGCTCATTCAGGTAATTGCCCCCCCCCTCCCCCCCAACCCACCCCCTCCGCAATGAAAATTACGGCTTTACAAACCTTTTTTGGGGGCAGTTCTTTAATGTGAAACATCTTGTCCTAAAATAGCTATACTAATTATCATCAATATCCGGTTTTCGAATCGCTTCATTTTGTACCACAAAGGCACATATGTGCCTTGTAAATATACAAAGCAACATGGCTCTTCGTAGTTTTGCTTCCATTTCTAACGATAATGGCATTACTCCTAGTCCTACTCCCTCGCCTTCCTTCATTACAATTGAGGCCCCGCCTCCCACCCAGACCCACCCCCAGCATAAAAACTCTGCCCGCCCCCACCTCCACCTGTACGTAAACAAGCCGAGCTAGCACTCAGATGAACCGCACCGGGAGGGAGGGAGGGTCCATGAAGGCAGGCGAGGGAGTAGGACTAGGAGTAATGCCATTATCATTAGAAATGGAAGCATTACCTCCCGTCCCTCCCTCGCCTTCCTTCATTACAATTGAGGACCTAGCAAGCAGAAGAAAACAGAGACGGACAGCTGAGTGCGAAAGAAAACCAAAACAGAAACAGTGCCCCAAACACAGCAGATCAACATCCCATGAACCCAGCGGCCCAGAACAGCAGACAAACGCTCCAGACACGCAAACGGACAGCGACAGTCAAACGGAGAGGGAGAAGACCAGGTCGCAGTCCAACAGATCTCACAGAGGAGCCCACCCGGCAGGACACCACAACCGGCAGGAACCACAGCAAAGCACGCCGGACATCCAGCAACGCAGCCACCGAAGCCGCCAAACAACGAGAGGAACACCCCCGAGCCCCCACAGGAGGAACCACCCCCAAAAGACAGACAGTCAGCAAGACCGGGGACCAAAGCCAACGACCCAACAGAGCAGAGGAAGGCAAAACAACCTCCACAACCGGATCAAAGCCAAACGAGAACCCACAGCCGATCCAACACCCCCAAGCGCCGCGCAGAGGGGATGCCAACCAAAAAACAAGGCCCAAAAGAGAAGAGCCGCACCGAGACCCCCAAGAGGACCAAAAGGGAGGACAGCCAACACCAGCAGCCAAGACCCCGAAGGGAAGGACCAGACAGGGTGGGGGGGCAACAGACCCCCGCCAACCCGCAAGAACGCCAGGAGCATCAAGAAGCCGGAGAGCCGCCCACAGCACCCGCAGAGGAGACACAGACAAACCCAGAAGAGCCCCACCCGGAAGGAATCGCCACGCCAAACATAGGCCAGCCACTGTGGGAACAACACCCAGAGCAGAACACCAGGCCGAAAAGGTCCGCCCATGCCAAGCACAGGACAGCAGAGAGGACGACCGACGGGAAGGCAGCCAAGCAACCGCCAAACGGTCAGGAACCCCCAACCCAGCAAAGCCCAGCCGCACCACCACCGGGCAGCAGGCGAAACCCCCGCACAGAACCCAGGGGAAGGGCCGGAAACATCAAAGGGAACGGAACCACCGGAAGGACCCACTCCCGAACGCAACAGAACTCTGACAGGAGAGGAGACCAAGGCACCCCAGGCCAACGGGGAGCAACCAACAACCCCCGAGCACAGAGCCACCCAACCAGAACCAGAAAGGCCCTGAGCAGCGGAAAAAGGGGGGGGGGGAGGGAGGAAGGCACCTAGAAGATCCCGAGGCACAGGAGAGGGAAGGCCAACGACCCCCCCGGGACCCCAGCCCAGAGACCAGAACCGGGCCACCAAGGCCCTCCCCGGATCCGCAACAGGACCACCACAGGGAGGCCGCAACGACCCACCAACAGGCTGGCCACACAGGGAAGAAGAGAGAAATCGTGGGAAGAAGGAAGGACCCAGCACAACAGATCCGCCAGCCCAGAGGCCACTCGCCGAAGGGAGAGAGCCGACAGCCCCAGCACCCAGACCGGAGCCAGGGAAACAGGACGCTGGCAAACAAGGACCAGAACCTGGACCCACCCAGAGGGCGGACAGAGGACCACGCCCCCAGAACGCCAGACCGAACCAACACCCCAGGGGCCCTGCAGAGAGCCTAAAAAGAGCACCGGGGCAAGCCCCCAACATCCGCCAGCAGGAGGAACTCCGGGAGACCAGCAGGGACCAGCACCCCTGAACCCGAACAGACCCCAGCCAATCCCGCACCCGGACAGGCCGGCGGCCAAAGCCACCACAAGCGGAGCCGGAGGAGGCAGCAAACAGCCAGCCAGAAAGCGATGGAGGGAGAGCCGCCAGGATAGCTCCACCCCCCCCCCCCGACACGGACCTAAAAGGGCAGCGGGGACAAAAGACCCCAGAGACCAACCCAACAGGATCCAGACGGTCAGGCGGAGAAGAAGAAAATGAGCCCCGGGAACCGAGAAAACACCCCAGAAGCCAGGAGCCCCCGCCCCTGTAGCCACAGGACCGCCGGAGGAGCCCCCCCCGGACAACAAGGCCCGAGCCAGCGAAGGAAGAGAGACCAGGTGCAGGCAGGACAAGGGAACATGGCCACGCAAAGGCCGAAAACGAGCCTCAACGAACACCAAGCCCCGAGAGGGGACCAGAGAGACACACTCCAGGCCACCAACAAACCCAATCCCCAGAAGAACCACCAAGGTCCCCCGGAACAGTGAGCAAAAAAGACACTCCGGCCGCACACAGCAAGAGGCCGACCAACAGAGAAGGACGAAGGAAAAACCCCCGCACTCAGGAGAGCCACGAGAGGCACCAGGACCTGCGGGAAGACCCAGGGCGAGGGCCGGAGGCAAGGACGCAAAACCGAAAGGGCGTCACCCACAGCGAACCGCAGAAAAGAAGCGGCAACTGGGAAGCGGAGAGAAGCGTCCCCGAGACCCACGGCACGCCAAAAGATGCCAGGCAGAACCAGAGGAATGACGGCCGAAAGGGCCAACACAAGGAAGGGAAGGGGCCGAACGCAGGAGCAGACCCACAGGAGAGCCAGGACAGGCCGAAGCCGCCGGACACCCCCAACCCCAGAAACCGAACGGAGAGGGCCTCAGGCCCGGGCTCCACGACAGGAACCCAGCAGACCGACCACATGGCAAGCAAACAGGACACCCCATCCAGCAGAGCCACCCCGCGGGGACCGGAGACAGGCAGGGGAGGCAACCGAACCCCTGAATCCGGAGGAACCTGCACCAAGACTAACTCGAGAACCAAAGTACACAGGACCCAGCCACCAGAAACAGGCTGCCGCCACCAAGGAAGAAAAGGCCGCAGACTACCACCCACCGCAGGGAACCATCCAGACAGCAGCGACAGGGACCCAGCTGGGCAGGGCCCCCAGGCGAGGAGGCAGGGAGCCAGGGCGAAAAACAGGCCAAAACCGTACCCACCGGAAAGGCGGAGGAGACGCCCACATCGGGGACAAAGGAGAGGCCACAGGACAAGGCACCCCAGAAAGGCAGGACGCCCCACACAAGGAAAGGCACGCAGAAGCCCCAAGGCGGCCAGAAGGACAGAGGACTTGCAGCCCACAGTACCGAAAAGTCCCAGGCAGCCACCCATCCAGGCACGAACCAGGCCAGACCCCGCCGAACAGCAGAGATCCGACAAGAGCAGGGGGGTACCGGGCGCCACGGCCGGAGGCCCTAACAGCTGCCGCCAAAGCCACGAAACCCCACACCAAGGAGGGCGCAGAAGAAGCAGAGAACAGGCCAGCGCCATAGTACCAGCCAAGCAGAACAGCCGACCCGCCAAGCAGTGCCGTCAGGACAGAGTCCAACAGCCCAAAGGGAGGAAAGGGGCGAACACCCCCAACAAGCAAAGCCGCCGGAGGAAGCAAGGGACCCGCAGCACCGCAGGAAAAAAACCACCGATGCAAAAGAGGGCGTAAAGGAACCTGAAACCAATCCGGACCAACACAGCACAGAAGGAACGCACAGGGCTGAGGAAAAGAGATCGCACACAGCAGGTTCCGCAGGCAACAGACAAACAGTCGCCAGCCGGGCGGGCCACAGTGGACAAAGCAGAAAGTACAATCCACACAAAAAGTGAAAATAGCACGAAATACAGCAAGCACGGGCAACGCACGCCACTCCCACAGCACCAATCCCCACACTGGGACCGAAGGGCAAGCCCAAACAGAAGGGCCGGGAACACCAAGGAAGAATCCCACAGACCCCGCCCAGCAGGGAAGAGGAAAGCCCAGCCGATCAGCACAGGAGCCCAAGCGACCCTCCACACCCCCCGGAGCCAAAGGCAACGCCAGAGGAGGGAGAAGGCCCAATACCCCAGGACCCAGACGGAAACCAACCGCCCACAGGATCCGCCGGACGAGGACGGGATGGACCAGAAGGCAGCGGCCGAGCCCGTAAGCACCGGACAGAGCAGCCTCAATCAAGTCCCGCATCAGCCACAGACATGAGGCACCGTACCCCCCGCGGAGCCCATGCGTCCAGGGCGCCCCAGGGGGACCGGATACCAAGCAGCAGAGGAAGAAGACACCAGAATGCCCCCAACAACCTCAAGCGACCCAGGGCAGCAAGTGGAAAAATAGCCCCCAGCAGCCCCAAGACACGGCAGATAGACGACCACGCCCGTCAAGAGAAACAGCAAGTCACAGCACATGGCACTCCAAACAGGAAAAGGAACAAACATCGGGTCAAAAACCCGGCCTACCAGGCCTCCGTGATGTGTGCAGTCCGGGAGTAGAGGCATCCAAGTAGGCCTGACCCGGAAACACAGCCCCAGCCACAGGAGGACCGTCGAACACCGTCGCGGCCTCCCGAGCAACCGCTCCGCCCCCATACCACGAGGGAGACGAGGAGAGGAGGCACTGCCAGGAGAACGCTGCAGAGGGCACCGCCGTCGCAGAGAACCAGACCGAAGACTCCCCGGCACCGCCACAGGGAGGAGCTGAAAGGGTAAGTCTCACTAGGGGGACAGAAAAAAACAGGTGGAGGTGGGGGCGGGCAGAGTTTTTATGCTGGGGGTGTCTCTGGGTGGGAGGAGGGGCCTCAATTGTAATGAAGGAAGGCGAGGGAGGGACGTGAGGTAATGTGTATTATACACGACTATATCCAAATCAAATTTTCCACTTCTTAAAACTTTGAAAGTGAGCGCTGGACACAGAGTGCAATGGTGGACTCATGATTGCCCAGCGCTCTTTGCAAAGCTGAAATGAGCGGCATCGAGGCGCTCGACCAGTGCTGCTGTCTTCTCCACAGAAGTCTCTGAGCCCCCCCCGCCACCCCCAGGTCAAATATATGGAAGTGGCTGTTTTTCAGGCCACTGTATATATTCATGCAACATCTTAGAACAGGAAAGTGAGAGATTTAAAATAAAATTGATGGAGTGTGTTTTCCCCATTGACTTCTATTGAAGCACATTATGAGATGCGTCAGACTAAGAAAAAAACTGTACAAGGAAACCGTTTTAACAAAGCAGATCAAACTAGAAATGGACGTATTTTATTCTAGGGCATATTTTCTTTTTGCACATTTCTTCACATTGGAAGCAGAATTAGCTCAATTAGAGCTGTCATGCATTATTTTCTTATTGTGAGTTTTGAATTCATCAAACCTACTGGAAGGGCTTTCACAATCCAACTTCTCGTCAAAAAGTTGCGCTTTCCTCCCAGTTAAATGCTATTTTCGACCCTATTTAGCCATTATTTTGATTTATCTATCACATTCCACCTCACTGGTAACACAAGTCTATATTGACTTATTACTAAGGATGGACATTTTTTCCGAGATATAAAGTACTATATTATTTATAAACTAGTGGATTAGAAAACCAAACTGCTGTTATTGTCACCTTGTTTTGTATGGTTTACTTCCTCAGCAATGTAAGCTCTACATAACAGGCATAGTATAATTTTAGGGGACCTATTTAAAACTGCTGTGGACTGTCACTCCCTCTAGTTTGCTTTCATAATCTATTTCATTCATTATATTATCAAAAACATTAATGCAGGGCAGCCAGAAAAATTAATCCTCCAAGACTGTCGTTTGCATATCAAGTAGCTAATTTCACAGTTTCTCTCTCTCTCCTCCTTATTCCCTTGTTCCTCCCTTCCTTATTGGCCACTGTAATCCCCCTTACTTCTTTCCTTCCTTCCTTACCTTCCTTCGTTCCTAACCCTCCCTCCTTTTCCCACTCTTTATTACTTCAACCATCTCTTCCCCCTTCCTCGATTCCTCCTTCCCTCAAACCCTATTTACTTCCACAGTCCTTTCTGCCTACAATCCTCTCTGCCTCTCTATCTTTCTTCATTACCTCCTTACCTCCTTCTTCCTTATTGCCCGTCTTAATCAAACCCTTCCTTCCTATTTACTTCCACAGTCCTTTCTGCCTAGAATCCTCTCTGCCTCTTTCTTCATTACCTCCTTTCCTCCTTCTTGCCCGTCTTAATCTCTCTTCACTCCTTAATCGTATACCCAACCTTATTTCCTCAACCCTTATTTCAACTTCACTTATTCCAGTCACTCATCTTGCCCTTCCGCCTTTCACTAAGTCCTTTCTTTTTTCCTCCTTGCTTTCTCTCCTATGCAGTTTTCCTCTTTCTCTCCCTCACTCCGTCCTTCCTTCCCACCATTCCTCACATCCTCATCTTTCCTCCCTTCCTTCTCTTAATTCCTTCCTCCTTTCTTCCCTTCCTTCCCTTATTTCTCTATCACATTGCTATTTCACTCAATGTCACAGTTCCACACCCCACAATTCAACTCCACACATTTCCATTCCACACTACATAACTCACCAACATACCACATAATTCAACCCAACACAATTGCATAACACCACATACATCCAATCCAAACCACATAATTCCACATCAGGCTACAAAATTCAACAGCACACCACATAATTAAACCCCACTACATACCATTCCACACCCCAAAATGCCATTCCACATAATTACACACCATCACACCCACTCCACATAATTCAAATATGCTCAATACCACATAATTACTATCCACATATTTCAACTGTATACCATGCCACATAATACCACTACACAAATCCACTCCACACCACAAAATTCCACGCCACACAAATCCACAACTTGCAATTCCAATCCAACTCACATAATCCCACTACACACCACATACATACCCTCTACAACACATAGGTAAAAGACATTATCATTTACGCCAATAATTGTAGCTCAAGCAAATGCGAGAGCAATTGAATTCTTTTTTTGGATCACAAAAGTAAAAAAAGGCGCCTGCGTCATTTTGTGGTAATACATGCATGTGCCTACAAAATAATGTGGCCAGTCTTTTGTTTTTCAACATGCTGCACAGCAGCCACACTGCTCTACAACATAGCTTAAAACAAAGGCCAAACCAAAACCTCTGGCTAAGCACTTATAAGGTCCCAAAGGCGAGACCTATTGGCTATGCCAATGCTTGTTGTATATGGTTTGGTCTCCCCTTGGCGACCACTGTGTATTGTGTGCTACTTACCTGTTTCTATTGTAAAGTATTGTGTGCATATCTCCGGCTAGGAGATACCTGTATGTGTTAGTGAGTGTCGTATAAGAAATACATATTTTCATAAATACACTGTGTGGTTCTTTTATACTTAATCTATACCTAGAAGATTATGTTCTGGTAAAACAAGCTGCATCTGAAAGAGACACGTTAGTGACAGATTCCTTACCTTAGAATATCCCCAGGCGTCAGACTGGATCCGGAAAGTTTTCGCGTAGCAGTACCCTTGCGCGTCGGTAGGCGGCGTCGTGCGGCTCCGCGTCCGTCGTCGGCGTCGTGATCGCCGGGATGACGTCGCGGGCAGTACTTAGACGCCGCCCCTGCGCGCTGACGTCAGTTCTTCTTTTTCCGCGCCAGCAAGCGCAGATCCGGGAAGAGCAGTGCCCTGGTCATTTTTTGACCAAGCTTTTCGGTGAATTTTTCACTGTTTTTCTCAATCGACTTCAAGGTGTCGTAGGGATGCCCGGGTTTAAACGTTGCGGCGCTTGTGCTCGGATGATGTCCGTCACCGACCCGCATTGGGAGTGTCTCTTCTGCCTCGGCCGAGGCCACGACACGGAGTCTTGTACCGACTGCCAGGCCCTCAACCCGAAAGCTTTGCGAGAGCGGTCTCGAAAGCTCCTCGAGGCCCGGCATTCGGCTCCGCGGAAGCCCCGGTCGCGTGAGAGGTCCAGGGGTCGATCGCAGAGTCCACACCGGTCGCCGGCATCGAAGTCTTCTTCGTCCGGTAAGTCAAAACACAAAAAGTCCAAAAAGCATCGTCTCTCTAGGACTTCGCCTCGCCGGTCTCGCGACTCGGCTGAGGCCCCTCCCGGCACCGTCCCCGCGGCCCCGGACATGCCTGTGGAGTCGCCCCCGCAATACCAGTCCTTCCCGGGTTCGGGGGCGGATCCGGCCCAAATACAGGAATTCCTGTCGGCCATGGCCCGCCTCTTCGGGCCTCAAGGTCCCTCCGGTGCGCCTTCGGGCCCCGCGGGCCCTGATAGGGTTGCTCCGGCGTCGCCGACGGCTCCGGCCTCGATCCCGGCTCCGCAACCCCCATCGACGCCGGTCGACCTAACGACACCGCCGGCGCCGATGTCTCCGGTGCTGTTCTCGACGCCGCCTGGGGCTCCGGGCAGCGTCGTCCCCCAGTTCCTGCCGGCTCCGGACATGGACCCGGAACGACGTCGCTCGACGCCGGTTCCGGCGCCGATGAGACCTTGGGTCCCATATGTCCCTCCTCCCCCTTATTTTGAACCTGAGGAGGACCAGGAGGACTGGGAGGGGTCTGATGACCCTCTGGCACAACAGTGTCAGTACGATGAGGACTGGACAGAGGGTCTAGGGGATGCCTGTGGTCTGGATACTTCCCCTGACACTGGCATGCTGTCTCCTCCCGTGGCTACGGAGGAGGGAGCCAATTTTGCTACGGTGTTGCGTAGGGCGGCTGGGGCCTTAAGTCTCCAACTCCCTACTTTGGAAGTCAAGCCTAATCTCTTGACAGAGGTGCTTCAGCCGGCAGTCTCCTCTGCGGAGACGGTGCTGCCGTTTAACGACGCCCTCACTGACGTTCTTTTGGGCGCCTGGTCCAAGCCCAACACAGGGGCTCCTGTGGATAGGAACGTGTCCCGACGCCATCGCCCAGCTCCGGGCGACCCCCTGTTTCTCTCTGTCCACCCCACTCCTGAGAGCTTGGTTGTCCAAGCCTCCGCTTCCCAAACCGCCTTCCCTACCGCTCCTCCGGATAGGGAATCCAAACGCCTGGATCAATTTGGAAAGAAGGGTTTTTCTTCCTCCAGTGCTGGCTTGCGGTCCGTCAACACCGCTTGCCTTTTGGGCCGATATACCCACTCCTTGTGGGATTCGGTGGCGACTGTTTTGCCCCAGTGTTCTGAGGAGGTCCAGACACTGCTTTCCCGCGCCATTGCGGAAGGAAGGGATGCGGCCAAATACACGATAAGATGTGGCCTTGATACCGCCGACTCGCTGGGCAGGTCTATTGCAACGACGGTGGCGCTAAGACGCCACGCCTGGCTGAGAACCACTGGTTTTTCAGGGGATGTCCAGAATACTCATGGACATGCCCTTTGATGGAGTCGGTCTTTTTGGGTCCAAAGCAGACCATGCGTTGGAGCGCTTTAAGGACTCACGGGCTACTGCCAAGTCCCTGGGCCTTTCTGCTACACGCCCTCCGCTGACTTCTGCTTTTCGCCCCTATCGTGGCCACGGTAGGGCGCCCCTTCACGTCAGCAGCCCAGCCACCGGCCCGCGCAGCAGGCGTCTTCGCGTGGCCGAGGACGTGGATTCCGCCGTGGCGGATCGGGCAACCAGCGTGCGGGTCAGGCCACCACCTCCAACCCGTCCGCGGCCTCCAAGCCCTCCTAGTCCCTCCTTTCAGGTGCACAGCACGCCAGTAGGGGCAGGGTCCGCCATCACCTTCCCCACTGGCGTACCATCACCTCGGACAGGTGGGTCTTGGACATTGTCCGAAGGGGCTACTCCCTCCCCTTCGAGACCACCCCCAGCCATGCCACCTCAATTCCACCGCATGTCAGGGGATCACTTGGTGCTTCTACAGAAGGAAGTCACGGCCCTCTTGACCAAGAGGGCCATCGAGCGTGTTCCGACCCCAGAAGTAGGGCGTGGTTGCTACTCCCACTACTTTCTGGTGCCCAAAAGGACAAGGAGGACATGCGTCCTATCTTGGACCTCCGGAACGTCAATCGCTTCCTCCGGAAGGAGACGTTCAAGATGCTCACCCTAGCTCAGGTCTTGACTGCCCTCGACCCTGGAGACTGGTTGGTAGCGTTGGACTTGCAGGACGCATATTTCCACATTCCCGTCCTGCCGGCCCACCGGCGTTACCTTCGGTTCACGGTAGGCCCCGAGCATTTTCAGTTCACCGTGCTCCCCTTTGGCCTTACCAGTGCCCCTCGGGTGTTCACGAAAGTGATGGCGGTGGTCGCAGCTCATCTGCGCCGGGCAGGGGTTTCAGTCTTCCCCTACCTCGACGACTGGTTGCTGAAGGCGGGCTCGTCCCAGGCAGTAGTCTCCCACCTCCAGACTACGGCCGAACTCCTGCACTCGCTGGGGTTCTCCATCAATGTGCCGAAGTTGCATCTGATTCCTTCTCCACAGCTCCTTTTCATCGGAGCAGTTCTGGACACAACGCAGTTTCGGGCCTATCCTCCCGAACGGCGAGTCCGGGATATTCAGGCTATGATTCCAATCTTTCAGCCTTTATCCTGGGTTTCGGCACGGATGACCCGGAGGCTGCTGGGCCTCATGGCCTCCTGCATCCTGCTGGTCGATCATGCCAGATGGCATATGCGGGCTCTGCAGTGGGACCTGAAGTTCCAGTGGGCGCAGCACCAGGGCAACCTGTCCGATCACGTCCAGATCTCGGAGGGGACTGCAAAACAGTTGCAGTGGTGGCTCTCGAACCGGCAATGGGTCATGGGCAGATCCCTCTCCCTTCCCCAGCCAGAGCACACAGTTGTGACGGACGCGTCCCTTCTGGGATGGGGCGGTCACATGGGAGAGGCGGAGATCAGAGGCCTCTGGTCTCCGGCGGAGTCCCGGCTCCATATCAACCTTCTGGAGCTCCGGGCGATCCGGCTTGCACTGAAGGCATTCCTTCCCTCTGTCAAAGGGAAGGTAGTGCAGGTGTTCACAGACAACACCACCGCCATGTGGTACTGCAACAAACAAGGCGGGGTGGGGTCTTGGACCCTTTGTCAGGAGGCTCTGCGCCTCTGGACATGGCTGGAACATCAGGGCATGTTCCTGATGGTTCAACACCTGGCAGGTTCCCTGAACGCCAGGGCGGACGAACTCAGCCGCAGGTGCATGATGGATCACGAATGGCGTCTTCACTCGGAAGTGGCGCAAGGACTCTTTCTACAATGGGGAGAGCCTTGGTTAGATCTATTCGCCACCGAAGAGAACGCGCAATGTCATCAGTTCTGCGCGTTGGAATTTCCAAGGCGGCACTCGCTCGGCGACGCTTTTCGTCACGAGTGGAGTTGCGGTCTGTTGTACGCCTTTCCGCCTATACCACTTCTACCCAGAGTGTTGAAGAAGATTCGGCACGACCGGGCCCCAGTCATTCTAGTGGCTCCGGACTGGGCTCGAAGAGTTTGGTATCCCGAGCTACTCAATATGAGCGTAGATCCCCCGATCCGTTTGCCTCTTCGGGAGGATCTTCTGTCGCAGCAGCAGGGGACGTTCCTCCATCCGAACCTGTCCAGTCTACACCTGCTTGCGTGGAGATTGAGCGGCGGCAGTTGATTCCTTTCGACTTGCCTCCCGAAGTTTGTGATGTGATTCTGGCAGCCAGGCGTCCCTCCACTAAGGTGGTATACGCCTGCAGGTGGAACAAATTTGTGGCATGGTGCACAGCAAAAGCTGTGAATCCCCTTTCTGAGGTCCTTCTGTTCCTTCTTTCTCTGGCCCAACGGGGTTCTGCCCTGGGTACCATCAAGGGTTATCTTTGTGCTATCTCGGCCTTCCTCAGGCTCCCTGATCAGCCCTCCCTTTTCAAGTCCCCTGTTAACAGATTCTTAAAAGGCATTACTCACCTCTTCCCTCCTGTTCCGTTTGTGATGCCTCAGTGGGACTTGAACTTGGTTCTTACCTTTTTAATGTGCGCTCCCTTTGAGCCTCTACATAACTGTCCTCTTCGTCTTCTGACTCTGAAGACCGCCTTTCTGGTGGCCATCACCTCCGCTCGGCGGGTGAGTGAGCTCCAGGCTCTATCTTGCAAACCTCCCTTTCTGTCTGTTCATCCAGACAAGGTTGTTCTTCGGACGCGTCCGTCCTTCTTGCCAAAGGTGGTTACTGCTTTCCATATTGGGCAGACCATCACTTTGCCCACCTTCTTTCCGCCTCCGAATCCTTCCAGAGAGGAAGAGAGGCTCCACCGTCTGGACCCAAAACGTGCGCTCTCCTTCTATATTGACCGCACAAAACACTTCCGGGTGGATGACCAGCTCTTTGTTGGCTACGTGGGTGCCAAAAAGGTCGGGCGGTGCACAAGAGGACCATCTCCCGCTGGGTTACCTTGTGCATCAAGACCTGCTATTCTTTGGCTAAGAAGGAGCCTCCTGTTGGGCTGCGTGCCCATTCCACCAGGGCAACGGCTGCTACCACGGCCTTGGGCCGCGGTGTTCCGCTGCCGGTTATTTGTCAGGCAGCTACGTGGGCCTCGCTGCACACGTTTACAAAGCATTACTGCCTTGACAGTCAGGTCCGGAGGGACGGCTTCTTTGGCCGTTCTGTCCTCCAGGACTTCCTTGTCTGATCTTTGTTCGCAGACCCACCACCGGGGTTGGTATTGCTGGGGTATCTATTCTAAGGTAAGGAATCTGTCACTAACGTGTCTCTTTCAGATGCACAAGTTACTAACTTGTGTAACGATATATCTGTAAGAGACAGTAGTTAGTGACAGATTCCTACCGCCCCCACCCATCCTCCCCGTTCTGCGAACTGATTTCTAGGGTTAAGGACATCCCTTTCAGGGCCCTAGTATTTTTCAGACACCTATGTCAGCTTCTTGCATGGCTCTGCGTTCCTGGCGCGGAAAGTCGTGTACAGAACTGACGTCAGCGCGCAGGGGCGGCGCCTAAGTACTGCCCGCGACGTCATCCCGGCGATCACGACGCCGACGACGGACGCGGAGCCGCACGACGCCGCCTACCGACGCGCAAGGGTACTGCTACGCAAAACTTTCCGGATCCAGCCTGACGCCTGGGGATATTCTAAGGTAAGGAATCTGTCACTAACTACTGTCTCTTACAGATATATCGTTACACAAGTTAGTAACTTGTGCTTTACACTCCTTCTGGACTAAGCCTGAAGGCTGCTCTCCACAGCTACCACTTAGAGAGCTTTCTAAGGTTGTCTAAGACCACTAAAATCGCCATAAGGGTTGTGTGGATTGGTGCAAGGTGCCCACTTGCATAAGTGTACATCATATACCAAGCCAGCTTCTCCCAGTATTTATTCCAAGATAGAGACTTCTAGCAGCAGATTCCTTATCGGATGAGCAAGTTACTTACCTCAGTAATGCTTTAACTGGTAGAGACTCTATCTAGCCAAAGATTACTTATTAACCCTCCCATTTTCCCCGTTCTGTGAAACCTTTTTCCCACCTAAGAAGATCCTGGTAAGCCCTTAGTTTCTGCACACTGGTCGATCAGTCTTCTGTTGCTCTGTGCTTCTGGCGTGGAAATGGTCTTGAAAAGAAACTGATGTCTGTGCGCGGGGTTGGCTCCTATACTGGCATGGTGCACGTCACATTTGGCATGGAAGACACTGCCGTCTGACGCCATATATCGGTGGGTAAGGGTACAGCTCAAGATTTTCAGAATGCAGTCTGACGCCTCGTGAATATTCTAAGGTAAGCAATCTGCGGTTAGATAGTTTCTACAAGAGAAGACATTACCAAAGGTAAGTAACTACTTCAGTCGCCTCATCCTCATGGACACAGGAGAATCTGTCACGCTTAAATCTTTTGGTCCACCACCTGCAGTAGTCCCAGTGATGATGGATGCCTCCTTCTTAAAGTGGGGTGCACATCTGGAGAAACTGGAGATCAAAGCCCTCTGATCTCTGGACGAGTAAAAACTCCACATGAATTTGGGTGAGCTAGGGCTCCAGGATATTATCTTCTGTCGGGAAGCTCTGAGACTGTGCCAGTTTCAGGTGCCTGGAATCCGGCTGGTTGCCAGTTATCCGACAGGCTCCCTAAATATGAGAGCCAACAGCCTTATTTGGCTTACTTTTGGAGAACACGTGTGGCGTCCCATGCCGAGGTGGTTCAGGTCATCCTCACCCTGGATGGAAGTCCTCAGGTGGACCATTTTGCAACTCAAAGTAATACTCATTGCCCACAGTTCTGTGCCCTTCAGTTTCTGTTGCAGGAAGCGTTAAATTATGCCTTTCGGTTTTCTGGTTCACTACGCATTTGGTCCCATACTTGATTTCTCTAGTGTTAAGGAAGCTATGCCAAGACCATGCACAAGAGCTCCCGAGCGCTCTAGACTTGCCAAGTAAGGTGTGGCAAGTCTACATGGCTCCGCTCGCCCCCATCGTCAGAACCTACGGACTCAACATTGTGTCATACGCAGACGACACCCAACTCATCCTCTCCCTATCCAACGATCCCAATACTGCCAGACAACTTTCGAGAAGGCATGGAAGCCGTCGCCTAATGGATGAAAAACAGCTGCCTACAACTAAACACCAACAAAACAGAAGTACTCATCATGGGCCCAAACCCCGATGCCTGGAACGACACCTGGTGGCCCCCCGCCCTCGTAAGCCCGCCCACCTTCACGGACCACGCACGCAACCTGGGAATCATCCTGGACTCCGAGCTCAAA
This sequence comes from Calotriton arnoldi, assembly GCA_963921515.1. Taxonomy (NCBI): domain Eukaryota; kingdom Metazoa; phylum Chordata; class Amphibia; order Caudata; family Salamandridae; genus Calotriton; species Calotriton arnoldi. Next base: position 3,370,605 of record CAWUFW010000910.1, on the reverse strand, counting down.
ATGGACCGCCAGATCAACTCCGTCTCGTCCTCCTGCTTCCACACCCTCCGCCTCCTACGCAAGTCATTCAAATGGATCCCCCTCGAACACCGAAAGACCGTCACTCACGCCCTGGTCACCAGCAGACTCTACTACGGCAACGCACTCTACGCCGGAATAAACAAAAACCTCACCCGCAAGCTACAGAACATCCAGAACGCCGCCGCAAGACTGGTCCTCGACCTGCCAAGACACTGCCACATCTCCCAGCACCTGCGCACACTCCACTGGCTCCCCATCGAAGCTAGAGTCACTTTCAAGATGCTCACCCACACTCACAAGGCCCTCCACGACACCGGACCAGCATACCTGAACAGTCGACTCAAATTCCATGCACCCCAGAGGACCCTACGATCAGCCCAGCTCTCCTAGGCCGTGGTCCCCCGCACCAGAAAGACCAGATCGGGAGGCCGCTCCTTTTCCTTCCTCGCGGCCAGAGCCTGGAACGCCCTTCCGCTCCACCTCAGACAGACGACATCGCTCCCCATCTTCGCAAGAAACCTCAAAAGCTGGCTCTTCGACAGACCCCCTGATGGACTGGAACCTGCCACCCCCGCGCCTTGAGACCCTTACGGGTGAGTAGTCGCGCTTAAGAAATGCCTGATTGATTGGGGGAGCAGAACACCTGGGACTCTATTTGTGCCTTGGACTTCGAGCAGACATCTCATTTTGAAGGTCCGGGTCTGCACCCCAGCCTCCAGAGCCTCTACCTTCATGTCTGGAGGTGAAGCGAGGACAGCTGAGCTCCTTTCACCGATTGCCAGAGGTGAGGACATTATACTTTGGGTGTGCCGCCCATCCACGAAATTTAAGTTTTGCCCTTGAGTTGGCTCAGTAAGGTTGTGCAGAGGGCACTTTTAATAGTTATGTTGCAGCATCATCTTTTACCTAATTAACCGTCTCTGCAACCAGTTAATTGGAGGTTTCTTTCAAGGGGCTGTCTTGCGTGTTTTCTCCTTCCCCTTTCATTATGCCCTATTTGGATCTTAATCTGGTATAACATATTTGATGGGGATCATTTGCAGCTTTGCTTCAAAAACAGTCCTATTCGAGACGTGTGCTGTAGATACAAATGCTTTGCATAAGTCCGCCATCTAGTGTTGGGCTCAGATGATTACAAGTTGTTTTTGTTCCAAGAAGTTTTATTCGAGTCACGAGGTTGTGTGCCTCCTCCTCTTGGTAATACTGCGCATGGTGATTAACGCCATCTTCAGATTGCTTTTTCTGCCGATGGGTTCAAATGTAATCTCCTGCGCTTTGGTTCTGTAGTAGATCTAAAAACCACTTGACGGTGTTGTCTCGATCGCGTAGTTTCATCGCGTCTGAGTGATCCTTTCTGTGGGTCTTTGGCTCACTTCCTCGGCTCACGGGTCACGCCTGGCTGGGCCTCCTTTTCTCTACTCCGTATGTTGGAGAATGACCTGCTAATGGAACAAACTCCATTCCGTTTCTGTCCGAAGTGTCACTCTTAAGTATCTCCATACTGACTAACACTCGGTTTGCAACCTATGCCTCTCGTCTGATCGAGAAGAAAGCTGTGAGGCCTGCAAGTCTTTTAGATCGAAAAAGACTCTTCGAGATAGACTTGCTCGACGCCAAGAAATGCAGCGTAGGGAAGCTTACTATGTACCTGATATTGACAACAGGAGGATTAGGAGGAAGCTTCTGCAGCATAAGAGGGATCACGATCTATCCATGATTCCGAGTCCCAATCTGATCAGGACTCAGCCCCAAGTCAAAAAGGAAGATCATCCTGGAGTGATTCTGAAGTCATCCGATGACTTCAGCCAGGCTATTCCTGCAATTAACTGGGGATGTCATCTGAAGCCATCCTGAAGTATGCCTATAGGGCAGAATATTTAAATGGGATGACTCCTCGAGTCATCAGAGAAACTACTCCAGGATTAGTTCCTGATTACTTCAGTGGAAAAGATGTGATGAGCTTGTACTACTGCAGGATGATCCCATGCCGATTACAGGATTAGGGTGGATTACTCCAGGATGGGTTCCTGATTACTTAAATGGAAAACATGTGATGAGCTTGTACTACTCCAGAATGATCCCATGATGATTTCAGGTTTAGGCTGGATTACTCCAGGATGATCCTTTGAGTATTTCAGGATGGGGCTGTATTATTACAGAATCATCGTGTGATGACTTCAGAATGAGGCTGCATTACTCATGGATGATCCAAGGATAACTTTAGAATGGGATAGGGACCGTACTAGTCGATTAATTCATGATGGGGATGTATTACCGTAGGATGGGTTCTGGCTGTGTTACTGCATGGGGGTTTCAATATGCAGATGTAATATTCTAGGATGATCTCTAGCAGTAATACATGTTTGACATACACAGGATGTTAAGAAATACACATTTTTATTAGTTCGTTAGCAGAGCAAATAATTGTTACAAAAACAAGCATTGGCAAAGCCAATAGGTCTTGCCTTTTTGACCATGTGGCTTGCCAATGTCTTCTGCCGATGGTTTGCAGTATCAGTTAAAATAAATAAGCATTGGCAAAGCCAAAAGGTCTGGCCTTTGCAAGAGCTATTGGCTTTGCTAATATGTTTTAGCCATATTGTACACAAGCGTGGCTGTTGTTCAGCATGGCTAAAGGTTAGTGGGGTAAAGGAGAGTTGCATGTCGAAAAGTGCAATGTGATGAAGTAGTATAGATTATAGCAGCAGAGTGTCATGGAGTGGTGTGGAACAGAGTGGCGTTGAGTGTTGCGTAGAGTAGATTGCTGTAGAGTGGAGTGGCATAAAGTGGAGTAATGTAGGAGAGTAGAATGGCAGAGTGGAGTAAAGTGTTGTAGAATTGAGTGTCAGAGTGGAGTGGCGTGGAGTAGTGTGTTGTAGAATAGAGTAGACTAAAGTAGTGTTGAAGGGTGGCATAGCATGGAGTAGTGTTGTAGAGTGGAGTGGCATAGAGTCAAGTAGAGTTTAATGAAGTAGAGCATCACAGAGTGGCGTATCATAGCTTATAGTGTCGTAAAGTGCAGTAGCCTAGATTGAAGCTGTGTAAAACACAGTGGTGCAGAGTAGACTGGCGTAGAGTGCACTGGTTGAGTAAAGTGGTGTAGATTGCATTGGCGCAGAGTAGAGTGACGTAGAGTGCAGAGTAGATTGCAGTGTAGTGTAGAGTGCAATGGTACAGAATAGATTAGAGTGGCGTGGGGCGATGCAGAGTGCAGTGACTTAGACTGCAGTCGTGCAGAGTAGCGTGGCATAGAGTTCAGTGGCAGAGAATGCAGTCTTGCAGAGCTGAGTGTCAGAGTGCAGCGGCGCAGAGTAAAACAGTGGTGCAGCATAGAGTGATGCAGCTTAGAGTGCAGTGGCGTAGAGTTCAGTGGCAGAGAGTACAATGTTGCAGAGTAGACTGTCGTAGAGTGAAGTGGTATATGGTAGAGTGGCGTAGAATACATTGGCATGGAGTCCAAGGGCCTAGAGTGGGGAGTAGAGGGGCGTTGAGAGCAGTTGTAGCAGAGTGGTGGTGTGATAGAGTAGTGGTGTCAAGTGGTGACACAAAGTGGTGTTGTCGAGTGGAGTAGAGTGGCGAAGCGTAGAGTGCTGTGGAGGGGCAGAGAGTAGAGTGACGTGGAGTGGCATAGAGTTGTAGAGCAAACTTAGTCTACCATCCTTCTGAGACTGGTAAATCGAGAAATATGAAAGAGTGTAATAGTAACAACTGTAAGATATAGCGCTTAAAAGAAGGAAGTATAGTATAAAAAATGATTTATACTTTGGTGATAGCAGACCTTTAATGTAGGAAAAATCACCATATGGTACCCTAACTTCACTGCAGAATCATTTGCAATGAGAACAGCGCCTTTGACACTAATAGGACTCCTTGCCACCAAATGTGATTTCAATACAAGGCAAGGAGCCTACCTGACTCATAGCTTTATTTTAAGTCTGGTATTTTATATATGCACGCACACACACGCATATATACACACACACACATATACATATACACACACACACAGACATATACACACACATACATACATGTACACACACTTACTTATACATACACACATATATCCACACACAATTACACACTGACACACATATATCCACACACACATATCCACACACAATTACACACTGACACACATATATATGTGTATATATATATATATCTCATACACACACATTTACATATATACACACACATTTAGAGATATACAACTTTGCCACCGTTTGATCTAATCTTCGCAACCTTTTTCCCAAAAAGGTGCTCCGGTGATTCTTGTTGAACATGGAAAGTTTCGGGGTATTTGTAAAGCGGGGGCTGAGAAAATGGGGTTGGAAAAAAGGGTGCGTTTGCAATGTTAATTCCCATCGGACCCTGTCAACACTACTACAGCCCAAACAACTGAATAGAATTACACCAAACTTGGCAGAAAGGGCGATGGGGTAGAGTGCAGTGGTTTAGAGTGGTGTAGAGGGCAGTGGTATAGAGTAGATTGGCGCAGTGGCGTGGAGTGGTGTAGAGGCATAAAGTGCAGTGGTGTAGGTGTCTCAGAGTAGAGTGAAGTGGCTTAGAGTGGAGTAGTACAGGGTACAGTGCAGTAGCATAGAGCAAGTATTCTCTCAGCAGTTCATGGATCACCATGAGATACGTTTAGCTGTTCTCTATGTTATGTGTGTACAGAAAACAGAAGAAACAGGAAAAAGCAACTTGGCTTGGAATTCAATTCAGTTTATCTCAAAACATTTACCCAGCCTTACCTGTGAGGACTTCAGGATATGTTTAGGTTACTCCAGGGCAATTTCAAGATTACTACTTTGAGTGTTCTGTGGTCAACTTAATAGCACTGGTATGTTAAGCTATTACACAAAGCAGAAAACCACCATTATTATTGATTATTTTTAATCCTTTCCCACCTCAAATATTTTAGTTTGATCTTTGTGTAAGAAACTGGCTCTATATATACTGCACCAAAGTGAGGTACAGTGTGTATAGAGTCCAAGGGTCTCCAGAGGTTTGGCAGAGGTTAAAGTTAGATAGAACCTTACTCTCTAAAGTGGTAGCTTGGTCGAGCAGTAAGGCAGTATCAGAGGACAGTGTAAAGCATTTGATGTACACACTCAGTCAGCAAACGAAACCACACACTCAAGAACTGAACTCTAGGCCAATTTGTTTTGTATAAAAAAATACTGTTTTATTTTAGAACCACAGGTTTGCATAAAAATACTTTCTCAAAATAAGATGCTGTTTGTTGAATACTTTCAATGAACAATAGACTTTAAATGCAATATAGTACAGGGGTTGCAATAGGCAACACAATACTTGGTATACTATAACATTGAGCTCAATGGGATTTTTAAGTAAACCGTAATAGAATTACTTTACTGAACGTCTTTCTTACTCCGGGCTGGATCCTGGATTCAGCCCTGGTGCATTTCCTGTAAACAGTTGAAAGAAATCGTTTTTGTTACACAGGCGATTTTTAAGGAATATTTGTATGTTGCAAAAAACGACAGAAGAATTTCTGGCAAAAACCAGGCAATGTTATCCTATGGAGGAAAATTAAGTTACCCGAAAATCACAGTTGTAATCACTTTTTCTAGTCAGTGCTGGGTACCTAAATCCAGCACTGGGATCTCTCCTGAGAACAGGTGAGTAATTTCGTTTTTGATGTTCAGACGATTTTTAGTGAATATTTCGAAGTTCCAAAACTCGACACTTGGAAGAATTTCCAAGTGAAAACTAGTCAATGTTACCCTATGGAGAAAATGCAAGTTATCGGCTTTCAGGTAAGTACTCGGCTGGCAGAGTTAAGGTTCTGGGGCAAGACTCCGGGGTCTCCCAGGTTCAGGTTTGTACTGTTGTTACACCCTCAGCGGCACAGGGGCGGCCGGGTGCAGAGAGAGTAGGCCCAACGTTAGCCTATGGTGGGCGGTGGGCCTTTGGTTGGTGGCTGCTGGCAGGCAGGCCACTCGGCTGTGGGAGCAAAGCTCCTGGTAGCTTACTCAGGGCAAGTGGGGAAGTCGAACAGGGTAGTTAGTGCACCCTCAGCGGCACCTGGGCGGCCGGGTGCAGTGGGCTTTTGGGCAGTCTGGCGCCCAATGGATTTCAATGGGAAAGCTGGAAGACGAACAAAGGCTGCAAGCTCGGCGGTGATTCTTCAGGTGCGACCACCACTTCGAGAGGTAAGTTGGGAAGCTGTGGGAAGGGTAGGCACCCAGGAGTTGGGCACAGGAGGCCGTGGGGCGCCGGGTGCATGGGTGTCTTTAGGCGTCGGAAATCTTACCCTCTGCTGGTCGCGGTTGAAGGGGTCCCTGGTATTGAGGCTGCAGGCGTTGTCAGGAGCGTCGAGGGGAGTCCTTGGGTGCTGGATTCTTGGTCACAGTCGCCGGGTGGACGTCCTCGTGGTCTTTGTCCACTTTGGCTCGGGCCGGGCTCGGCGGGTGCAGAGTGGGCAGGATCCGCGGTCTCAGGCTGGCCTGGGGTTGCAGATGCTTTGAGCAGAACCACTGCTCGTGGGAGTCCCAGTCTTTAAGTTGAGCAAGGCAGTCGGGTCCTCCGGGGTTTTTGAGGTTGCTGACCACTGAAGAGGCCGGGGTTTAGCAGGAGCAGGTTCGAGGGTCGACAGGCCGGTAGGGCTGGGGCCAAGTCAGTTGGTGTCGTCCTCTTGTTAGCAGCTGCACGGCTGGTCTTCTTTCTTCTTGTTGTTTTTGGAATCGGGATCTGAGGAAGGAAGGTTCAGGGTGCCCCTAAATACTGAATTTAGGGGCGTTACAGGCATGGAGTGAAGTGACTTAGAGCCACTCTAAGCAGAGAGCAGAGTGGAGTGACTTGGAGTGGGATAAAGCACCGCAGTGTGGCACTGTGTGGAGTGGAGCAGAGTGGCATGGGGTGGAGTAGACTAGTACAGTATAAGTAACTAAAGCGTCAACAGAGACAGGGTGAAAGCAACATAAATAAGAAGCTGGGTGCCTGTTAAAAGTAGGAAAGCACATTGCACGTCCAGAAATAATACTAAAATGCTTATGCATTTTTAAAAAAACGTGCACTGCAAAAAGATGAAGAACAAATATGAGGAAGAACACATGTATGTGGTCCATGCTCTAGGGATAAGCAACACAAGAAAGGAAGGGAACCCTACAGGAGCTAGGCAAGCGAAAGATTGCTAATGAGAATGACAACAAAAAGAACTAATGGTATGCTGTTGGTGACTGTAAGCCCCCTAAACAGGTAACAATATGTCTGACAGCATAGCACTTGCACTCTGTATGCGACACCTAAAAAACATTCTCAGATTGCATGAACCATTATTGCACTATTGTACCAGGCCTGGGTTACAATGTGAAAACATTTTGTCAGGTGGAGGAGTAGGAAAGAACAGTGGAGAAGGAGGAAGGAAGCAAGAAGAGGTGGATGTCATGAAGGATAGGTGTGTGAAGGAAAAACAGATAAAAGGGAGAGCGAGGAAGGAGGAGAGATCAAGGAGGGATCCACAGACAGACAAGGAATGAGAAGAGTGACGAGAACTGGGTAAAGCAGAGATTGGAGTGCAACAAAGAAACAATGAGGATAAAAGTGGAAAGAGGGGAAGTGGAAGTGAAGAAAGTGTACCTAGAGGAGAGTGAAGAAGGGGAGAGAAAGGAACGTTGAAGGAAACAACGAAAGTGAAAAGCAGTTAGTAGCGAGAAAGAATGGAAAGAAGAAAAGCAGGCAGAGCATGGAGAGCAGGAAAGGAACGAGGTGAGGTGAGTAAGAAAAGCAGATAGTGAGGGAGAGCGAGCAAGTCTATAACTCTGCTTCATGATGTATGCAGTAATAAAATGTAAAGTTGAGTGATGACTACTATCACTCCTGGGCCTCCCTCACCTAATGTACAGCTTTGCTGTCCAAGACACACAATAGTGATTCTTTCATCGTGTTAGGGTTTCCTGCGATCAGAAGAAGTTTTCGTGGCATCACAATAGGTATTCCTGATAAGAGATAATGAAGTGTCAGTCACCCCATCAGTATTAAGTTTTGGTGGAGAATCACACTGACACTTCAGTCACATAGGCTCAGGCTTTGAGACAAATTCCCACTACCACTTCTTTCAAAATGAAGTACCACATTTAATTGAACAGCGCCTTGAGACCCTCATGAGTGAGTAGCGCGCTTTAAAAGCCCCCTGATTGATTGAATTGTAGTCAGATAGGCTCCCACACAAACACTTTTACATTTATAAAGCATGAAATTCAACTGACCCTGCCCCATTTGTGTTGAGAGGCGAGCTCATAACCACCCTCAGTAGTGGTGGGGGAGCCACTGACGCCTCGAGGCAAAGTGCTTTTGGAAGTCCAAACCCGAAACTAGACGAATTTTCACAGGTGGAGATGTTGTCTAGGGATTAGGAATGCCAACCCTGGCATATGGGGGGACAGCAGTGGCATAGCCAATGTGTCATGGTTCCTAGAACAAGGAAGGACGTGCCCCTCCCATAACCCATAGCTACTGTTTGAATTGTAAAATACAGAAATAATTAGGGTTCAGTGGGACACTCAGGCCTACATGCCCTAGTGCCACTGCACCTGCTGCACCAATAGAAGCTTCGCCCCTGGCAACCAGGTTCAAATTCCAGCCTTGGCTCAACATCCTCTGAATCTGGTCAAATGTCCCTGTGCTGACAAAAAAAGGTGTAATGTAATCTGTGTGTGTTCTGAAGTGCCTTTATGTCATTGGGCAAAGTGTGCTTTGCGCTATAAAAACTGGTTTCTGATTGTCATCGACACTAATAACATGGCAACAATTTAAAGACTGGGCATTACTTTTGATCTCTTGACTCCGCTCCAGCTCGTCTACCCCTTTCAACTTGTTGGCTCGTCCTCCTCTACCCCCCACTATGCAAGTGCTACATTCAACGGTCCATGCAGGGTCTCATAAACGCACAATCATGCAAAGCAACAGGTTTTTGTGTCCCATTCCCACATTTTAAACAAGCATTTGCAATGCAATAGGTCTCGCATTAGTGAAAGTTTGAGCTATTGGCAGTGCTAATAATAATGTAACACCAATAGCTCAAATTTTCAGTGATTCCAGATCTATTGCATTAAAAATGAACTGCGGCACTCGCACTTTAGCTTCAAACATCTTAAGCTAAAGCGTGGGTGCTGAAATTGCTTCAAAAGTAAACAAATCGAAAAAACATCTTTTTATATTTCTTTACTTTTGAAGCAATTGCCACACTGGCACTTTAGCTTGAGATATTTAAAGCTAAAGCACCGGTGCCGTGATTGTAACAAAAATAAACAGATAGAAAAAAAATGGCAGCCGCATACTTTAGAGGCAACATGCCAATAGAGAAAAGAAAACTATGATGCGGCAAGAATTGTCCGCGTCAGGGCGCTTTTTGAATGCCAGTAGGGGGGCAACACGGGCAACAGAAGGAGGGTAATTGGGTGGGAGGGGCAAGCAACACTGACAACAATAGAAGGGGAGGGGCAAGCAACAACGGAAGTAGGGAGTGCAGGAGGGTAGGTGGAAACAAGCACAACCGAAGGAAAAAGGATGGGTGAGGGCAAGCAATAACAGAACAAGAAAGACGGGGAGGGTGGGTGAGGCAAGCAACAACAAAAAGAGGGAGAGCGTGTGCCTAGGCGATGACAAACATCAGTGGAAGAATGGAGTGCTGGTGGGTTGCTTGTGGACAGGCAACAATGGAAGGAAGGAGTGCGGAATAGCTGGAGGGGGAATGCAACACTGCTAACAATAGGAGGATGGGGGCAAGTGTAACAGACAGTGGAGGGGGCAGAAGTGCATGAGTGAGGTAGCTGAAAAAGAAGCACTCCACCACGTTTCAAGTTCTAGGAAAGCCTTCTGGAGTCCCCGAGGCCTGTAGGAAACCCCCCGCCTGCGCACTGAATTAAGTTATAGGACATACTCGCGGGACCAGCCACGCAGCAGCTGAAGGCGATGAAAGTGCAGTGAGTGGACTCGGAGACAGAACGTTGCGCGTGCTCTGGTGAACCCAGAGTCCAGGTCACGCACTGTGCTCTAAAGGTGACAGGCGGATGCCTAGGGCTCACTCCGGAGAGCAGAACTGACATGGTAAAAGTGGCCCTGACATGTTCTCAAGATGTCGGGCAAGGGAGAGGATCTCGTGTTACGACCAGAGCTACCAGGTTATTCTGGCCAAATCGCTAAATCTCTCCGTACCTAAAGGAAATATGAGTGACCTTGTGTGATGTAACTAACTAGCGCTTATTATGTAAAGCGCTCCAATACCTTCGGGTGAAGTTCAAGTTATATAAAATGCAACAAAACAATGTCTTGAAAAATAAAAGTGCGAGGGAAGCTACAGTGCGGACTAAGCGCTATGGCTGCAAAGAGACGCTGAGTCTCCGTAATCACGGCTGAGCAATCTATTTGGCTGCAGTGTGCTCCCCGTGAAAAAAAAAAGTGTGCATGAACTGGCACTATTACGCTCCCCCACCTTACTGCCAGTACACCACTGCTCCTGCCTCCATTCTGTATAGTGATTGCCCTGGTGGAATCGCGTGTGAATTCGTCTATTGGAAGCATAACCAGTAGTGCGCGTGCACCACAGAGGAGCGGGGGCGAGGGAGCGCGGCAGCAAAGCGAACGCGCGCTAATTAGAAACACATGTTTAGTATTAGGTCTCAGATGCCGCTGCTGCGCGTAACAGACACCACTGGGAAATGGGCGGTTACATTTCTAAAGAAGCTGGGACATTCACACGCCTTTCACTAATGGCGTGCTGCCTTTTTTACAAAGACGCACGCAAAAGCCAATAGCAGATGACGAAAACAAAAGCACACGCACAAACGTGTGGTCAGCTTTCAGAACCCCCTACATGAGTTCTCTTGCTGCACGAGCAGTGCTACGCACTGCAACGCTAGGCGCAAGACCTAAAAAGAAAGACAAAATTGGAAAATATCGCAATGGAAAGACATACTGCATCCACCTCTCCAAAACGGAGCAGTCGAGGGCTGCAATTTTAATGGCGGGCTCCCGCCCTTTCAGACAAAGCACAGCACTTGGAAAAAAAAAAAAAAAAGGCGATGAGAGGCGGGAAATAACACCCCTTACTTTCCATCTCTGCTCATCCTCGACCCCACAACACCACTAACAAGCATGTATGTTGGATTGGGTTAGTTAGTTGTGTAATTGTGTGGCATGGAATTGTGTGGCGTGGACTGGATTTGTGTAGTGGAATTGTGTGGCATGGTGTGCTGTGGAATTATATGGATAGTAAATATGTGGTATTGAGTGTACTGGAATTATGTGTAGAGGGATTGTGCGTTATGGAGTGTAATTATGTGGAATGGTATTTTGTGTTATGGAGTGGTATGTAGTGGAGTTTAATTCTATGGTGTGCTCTTAAATTTTGTGTCAAAATGTGGAATGGAATGGTGTGGATAAGATGTATGTGTTGTGTAATTGTGTTGAGTTGTATTATGTGGTTTGGTGTCGAATTATGGGGTGTGGATTGCAAAAGTGTGGAGTTGAATTGTGTGGTGGGGAAATGTATGGCTAGCTTTACCTGTTTGGTGATGAAAAAGAAGAAATAAATAGCTAAGCTTCAGAGCTGTGTGTTTAAAAAAAAAAAAAAAAAAAAGTTTGAGCTATTGGCGTTGTAAATGTAAATGTCTATTACCTATATGTTATGGACTGGAGTGGATGTATGTGGTGTGTAGTGCAATTAAGTGGGTTGGATTGAAATGATTAGTTGTGGCATTGTGTAGTATAATTGTGTGGTGTAGAGTGGATTTGTGTAGTGGAATTATGTGGCATGATGTGCAGTTGTATTATGTGGATAGCAATTATGTGTTTTTGTGTATTGGAGTTATGTGGAGTGGGACTGTGTGTAATGGAGTGTAATTATGAATGGTATTTTGTGCAGTGGAGTTTTGTGGAGTTTAATTACGTGGTGTGCTGTTGAATTTTATGGTATGATGTTGAATTGTGTGTTGTAAATTTGATATATGTGGTGTGTATAGGAATTGGGTTGTGGGGTGGAATAATGCGGTGTGGAATGGATTTGTGTGGAGTTGAATAGTGTGGCATGGAACAGTGTGGTATAGAGTAAAATTATGTAGAGTGGAATAATGTGGCATGGTGTGGAGTGTTTTTATGTGGATTGTAATGTGGTATAGAGTGGATTTATGTGGGGTGTATTTATGTGGTATTGAGTAGTGTGTAATTAGGTGGAGTTGAATTATGTGGTGTTCAGTGGTATTATGTGGATTGTAATTATATTGCCTGGGGTGGTTGTATGGATTGGCATTGTATTGAGTGGTGTTGCATGGAGTAGTGTTGAGTAGAGTGCAGTTGTGTAGCATTGTGTAGAGTCCAGCTGGTTGGAGTGGTGTTGCATATAGCAGAGTGGAATTGTGTGGAGAGGAGTGGGGTTGCGAGGAGTGGTGTTGTGTAGAGTGGAGTGGCATTGCAAGAAGTGGCAGTGTGTGGGTGGCGCTACATTGATTGACGCTTCGTGGAGTGGCACAGAGTGGAGTGCAGTTGCGTAAAGTGGGGAGGCATTGCGTAGAGTGGAGTGCAGTTACGTGAAGTGGCATTGTGTGGAGCGGGGCTGCATGGAGTGGCATAGAGTGAAGTGGCGTTGCATGGATTGGCATTGTATTGAGTGGTGTTGGGTTTAGTGGCATTGCGTAGAGCTGAGTGGTGTGGGGTAGAGTGGAGTGCAGTTATGTAGAGTGGAGTGCGGTTGATTGGAGTGGCATGAAGTAAAGCAGAGCGGTGTGGAGCGGGGCTTCTTCCGTATTTGTAAAGCACGAACTACTCACCCTTACGGGTCTCAAGGCGCTGGGGGCCGTCGTGGAAATTAAGTGAGCTATTGCCCAGAGTCACATGGTGCTGAGCTGCCGCCGAAGCCGGGGATCGAACCGTGAGCCCTGTGCTCTGAAGTCAGCTGCCCTGGCCGCTGCACCGCGCAGAGCGGCGTGGCGGCAGAGCGGCGTGGCGGCAGAGCGACGTGGCGGCAGAGCGGCGTGGCGGCAGAGCGGCGTGGCGGCGGAGCAGATGAAGCAGAGTGGCGGCAAAGCAGATGAAGCAGAGTGGGGGCAAAGCAGATGAAGCAGAGTGGGGGCAAAGCAGATGAAGCAGAGTGGGGGCAAAGCAGAGCGGGGGCAGAGCGGGGGCAGAGTGGGGGCAGAGCAGAGTGGGGGCAGAGCAGAGTGGGGGCAGAGCAGAGTGGGGGCAGAGCAGAGTGGGGGCAGAGCAGAGTGGGGGCAGAGCAGAGTGGGGGCAGAGCAGAGTGGGGGCAGAGCGGATGAAGCAGAGTGGGGGCAAAGCAGAGGGGGTTGAGCGGATGAAGCAGAGGGGGTAAAGCAGAGGGGCGTTGAGCGGATGAAGCAGAGGGGGTAAAGCAGAGGGGGTAAAGCAGAGGGGGTAAAGCAGAGGGGCGTTGAGCGGATGAAGCAGAGGGGGTAAAGCAGAGGGGGTAAAGCAGAGGGGCGTTGAGCGGATGAAGCAGAGGGGAGTAAAGCAGAGGGGGTAAAGCAGAGGGGCGTTGAGCGGATGAAGCAGAGGGGAGTAAAGCAGAGGGGGTAAAGCAGAGGGCGTTGAGCGGATGAAGCAGAGGGGAGTAAAGCAGGGTGGCGTGGAGCAAAGCAGAGTCGCGTGCAGCAAAGCAGAGTGGCGCTGAGTGGAGTAAAGCAGAGGGGAGTAAAGCAGAGTGGCGTTGAGTGGATGAAGCAGAGGGGAGTAAAGCAGAGTGGCGTTGAGTGGATGAAGCAGAGGGGTAAAGCAGAGTGGCGTTGAGTGGATGAAGCAGAGGGGAGTAAAGCAGAGTGGCGTTGAGTGGATGAAGCAGAGGGGAGTAAAGCAGAGTGGCGTTGAGTAAAGCAGAGTGGAGTAAAGCAAAATGGCATGGAGTAAAGCAGAGTGGAGTAAAGCAAAATGGCATGGAGTAAAGCGGAGTGGAGTAAAACAGAGTGGAGTAAAGCAGAGTGGAGTGGAGTAAAACAGAGTGGAGTAAAGCAGAGTGGCGTTGAACGGAGTAAAACAGTGGGGTTGAGCAGAGTGAGGGGAGTCAATCACAGTAGAGTGGCGTTGAGTGGAGTAAAGCAGAGTGGTGCTGAGTGGAGTAATGCAGAGTGGCGTGGAGTAATGCACAGTGGCATGGAGTAAAGCTGGGTGGGGTAAAGTAAAGTAAAGCAGAGAGGAGTAGGGTAAAGCAGAGTGAAGTGGAGTAATGCATAGTGGCGTGGAGTAAAGCGGCGTGGAGTGGAGTAAAGCAGAGTGGCATGGAGTAAAGTGGAGTGGAGTAAATCGGAGGGGATTAAAGCAGAATGGCGCTGTATGGAGTGGTGTTGCGTAAAACTGAGTGGTGTTGCGTAGAGCTGGATGGCGTTGCATGGAGTAACTTTGTACAGAGTGGTGTTGTGTGGAATGGCATTGCATAGATTAGAGTGGTGCCTAGGCGAGACCTAAAAAAGAATGGAGAGTGCTTGTAGAGGCTGGAGGTGAGCAGAGATGGGGAGTCAGTGGATGTTCAGCAGATAGGGAGACATGAGGGTGTAGCGTGGATAAAGAGGTTGGTTTTAGAGGCCAAAGAGTGCATAAGGAGGGGATATAGTTGGTGGCACACAGATGTAAATATAGAAGGACAATGAATCGTACAAATGAAGGGTGGAAAACGCACATGGACGATTGCTTTACCACATGAAGGATGATGAGCAAGTGTGGAGATCTAGAGTTAAGGGCAGCTGTGTAAAGGTATCAGCTGGAGAGCATAGAGCTGATGGTCGCAACAGGGTGGAGGAGTGAATATACAATATGGTTCAGGAAATTGGGAAACATGCGAAAAGTGAAACATGGAGAGAGAATTCGGGCTGTGATGAAAAGAGGATGTAGAGCCTAGACACAAGATGTGGTGAATTGGTGTGAAGAGAAGATAGAGGGAAGGTTTGGAGGTTGCACAGTGAATGTACCGAGTGGAGAATGCATGTGCACAGTGGAAAGACTATATGGAGGCTGAAGAGGGAAGTACTCAGTGGAGAGGAAATGGAGGCTGAGAGATCACAAAGTGGGTGAAAAGTGTATCTGAAGAATAGAGAGCTTGTCTGGAGGATGAGAGCATATGTACATGGTGGCAAAGTACAGGGAGGGCCCCTCCTCTGGACTCAGTCAAGAGGCCTGAGGCCAGTGTTCACTGCTGAGGGGGCCCCTGGAGCTCAGGGCCCCCCCGCACTGCGGGGTGCTATGTTACGCCACTGTACAGGGTGGACAAACAATTTAGTTAATGGAGTGGATATAAAAAGGTGGAGCGTATATGTTGCTATGTAGGGTAGAGAACATGTGTAATCTGCATCACCCATCCGTCCACCCTTTCATCCAACCATTCATCTACCCTGCCTTTCACTCATTCATCCATTCTTACACTCATCCATCCTTTCACTATTCTATCCATCCATCCATCCACTGATCCATCCATTTACCCTTTAACTCATCGATCCATGCTTTCACTCACTCATCCATCCTTCCATTCATTCATCAATGCATCCATCTATCCAACCCTTCACTCACTCACCTATCCGTCATTTCACTCACTCACCTTGCAGGCAGAAAAAGCCATCAAAAACCCATCCCTACTGTTGTTGCTAAAGCAGGAAGTTGACAACGCCTCTGCATCCATGCTTTCACTCGCTCATTCTTCAATCTGTCCGCCCTTTCACCCATCTATCCTCCCTTTCACCCATTCTTTCACCTATCCATCCTTACATTCATCCTTTCAACCCATTCTTCATCCAGCTTTTCACTCCACCCATCCAACATCTATTTACCCTTTCAATCCATCCATCCAATCACTCATCCAGACATCATTTCTCTCATCCATCCTTTAACACATCCAACATTCCATCCTTCCTTTTACTCAGCCATCCTTATGCTATTTAATTCATCCATGCATCTGTCCATCCACCCCTTCACTAACCCACCCATCCACCATTTCACACATCCATCTTTTCACTCCCTCACCTTCCCATCCTCTGTCGTTAATTATGAGACTTGAAGGGCTGAGTTGCAGACAGCAGAAGCTCCCCAGCAAAAATCCCACCGCCACTGTAGCTGCTAAAGCGCAGGGGTGCGGGTTAACTCCACACCCCTGGGAGTGTGCATGTGGAAAGTTGAGAGCAGAATCTAGAGATGGAATTGTGGATGATGAAGGATGTAGCGCGCAGATTTGCGGAGTGGAGAGATGTGTGGATGCAGGGTAAAAATTCGATGCAGTCGAGATCAGATGTATAGTGGATCTACAGAGGGAAAAGTGCATGAGGAAGATAGAACAGGGTTTAATTCCTAGATATGAGCGTCAATAGAATAATGCCGTGCTGAAGCGGGATGTAGATGAAAAGAGCAAAATGTATTGATAGGAGAAAAATGAAGCGTGCTAAAAGGCCGAGAGTGAGAGGCATTCCTATACCCTCCAATTTAAAAAAATACCAAATTGGTGTATCTCTCACCTAGGGGTGGGTAGATTCAGTGCCTGCACTCACCTCGGTCATCTCGTCTTTCCTTGCTATCTCTCCTACACCCTTTCCCTTCCTGCCCGAATAGTTCCTTTAAAAATGGATTCAGATTTTTTTTTATGTTTCCCTGTCCTTTACTTCTAGGCCCAGCAAGTGCTTAAGAAGTACCAAACGGCAGCTTTTGCTGCTGTAAGCATTTTTCATTAGAGGGCTGATTTAAACAAAGCGAAACCTTCCCGAACCATCAAAAACACAAGTCCGTCAATTACCTTAGAAGCAGTAATTCGATATCTTACCCCCGTCCCGATAAAGGTTTCTCCCACACCAACATGCAAACGGTAGGGAAGCGCTAAAGAAATCTGCAATACTCTAGAAGAGGTTGAATAAGCGCCATGTCCACTTTTGTAAATATCTTGCTGACCCACGCGTGTTGACCTAAGGACTGCCCGATGCTCCGATATCACGTCACTTCCGGCGCAAACGGAAGTGCATATCAAAGCACTTCAACATTGCATTCTGGGACTTGTAGTTATGTTTATCTTATTATACAATCGGGACTATAAGTCTTAGAATGTACACCTAAAACGTGGACTAGATGATTTGTGAAGAAATCAAGATGCGCTGAAGGAGTTGTATAAGCCATTTCATCCAATAGTCGATTGCAGTCTGGGGTTTGTGGTTTCTGTTTTTGTCTTCTATTGATGTTGGACTCAAAATCCCAGCGTGCAAGACTGTGTGGCATGCAGATGTCCAATTGATATTCAGGAAACTCCGGTAAGGGATGAATATCGGCCAAGTGACAGGAGCGCTTTGAGCGAATTAGTGAAAGTGGATAGTAACTCGCTGGCACTGATGCACCTCCTGTGCAAAGAGAGAACTCTGTGAGGACCGCAGACGCTCAAGTGCAGCCTTGTAGTCCCTCTGGGCAGAGTTCAGCAGCAGGCTTCCTAATAACGAAAGATGAAAGTGTAGATCTGTTTGGCAGGCCAACTCTACCCGAAATGAAAAGCCCAGCGTTAGACTAACGCATTTCAGTGTGGTGCTCCGCATCACCGCACTGAAATGCATTAGTCACGCATTTAAAGCACCATGACCACACCGTGAGAGGCGCACTTAAGGAGCCTAGAGATGTATTTATGCAGCGAGCGAGCTACCAATAAGTGCGCTCTGTGCTGCATGTGAACCAGGCTTGCTGTGTCAAATACACTTTTGCCCTGGAGTGTATAGTAGGAGCGGCGCGAGCTGGTCACGGCTTCAATGAACTGGCAGAGCCGACCTCTCACTCCAGCATACCGCGTGGTCTGCCAGCGTCACTCGAGGTGATATAAAATATTAGGACCCAGGAGTGCCCTTGCGTGGATCCAGGAGTGGTGCCTAGTCGGTTTGTTATTTTTAAGATTGCCGCCTTCTGAGTGCGCAGCACCTGTTGTAAATACTACACGTAGAATGATGTAAAGCTTTACCTTTCTTCTTCCAATTGACGACTCGGTACAGGTCAGTTTTCCAGACTCCTTTCCATGTTCCACGCCCCGGCACCAGCATAACAGCTGAATATTAATGAGCCAGTGCTTTTAAATAGCTCCTCCGACGTCCAGTCAGCACTGGCATGTTTCCACTCTCCCAGCTATGTATGAGCGCGCCCTGCACACTTACCGTAGGAACACTGTCCACATGCTGGCTACACAATCACAATAATGAACTAGGGGAAAATACGGTTTAATAACAGAGCCAGAATGAGGGCATGTACCTCACCAGCGGGTGTACATTCATTAGAATTCTGATAGAGCAATGGTATACTTGATGGTGTTTCGTGTTGCAAACATTTGGTAATGTGATGTTTGTGTTGTGATGGTGGTAAGAGGTTTTGAGTTGTGATGTTTGGTGAAGCAGCATGTTGTTTTGTGACATTTGGTTTGATCATGTTTGATGAGGTGATGTTTAGTGATGTGATATTTGGTGCTGTCATTTTGGCAATGTTTTGTTATTACAAAGGCCTGATATGTAATGGGATGACAGGGTATGATATGGCACCTCATGGCCGGCCCCATCACAATCACGCAGTGTGGCTGATTGGCCCGAGAGATGTTAAGGAAGCGTCCGGCAGCTTTCGTTTTGCATGCTCCGCCGCAGCCAGTGCAGTTCAGAGGGAAGATCCGACAGGGAAGATTGTTAACTAATATCAATATTTTGGGCTGTTTGAGGGTCTGTCGGATCCGGTGGGCAGCGCCGGGTTTTACTGTTTATTTCCCCCACATTAACAAACCTTGTCTGGACCTTAGATGCTAGGAGTCTCTACCTTGCACAATACATAGCGTACTCTCCCCTCACTCCTGGGCCCCAGCCCCCCTCACCCGAGACACTTCAAACTTGCCAGACCGATTTATAAATCATCTTGTTGACACTGCAGTGTGTCAACAACTTTTGAGCTAGCTTGGCATCACCTCGGGGAATGTGTACAGTGCTTCTGGGGCGTCTGTACTCTTGGCACAGGTGCACACTTAAAAAGTGGCGGGCACCGGTGGTCTGCAGCTTGGATGGACGACAATGAAAAGCAGCTGTCTTACACGGAGGCTGCCAAACGTGAGACAACCCTCACACTGGCCCTCTTATAACCAGACAGTTCTAGCGCAGCGCCAGAGATGAGGTTAAGTGACTGTGCACCACCTGTGCCTGAACAATATGAATGTTTCCTTGTGAAATGTAACGGGGGCTCATTTAAAGCGCTCCGTTACCTCCAGGCCAAGTTCGCGCTATATAAGAACTGCAAAAAGAACCTAAGTAGGCAACGAAGTGAAAACAAGCCTCACTCAGCACCAACCCATTGTGAGACTACGGGCAGCCCCCAACAGCAGCTCATTCTACAGCAGCACCGCCACTGTGAGCTCACTGCCCCCCCCTGCAGAACACGGGGAAAAGACGCACTCTGACTTTACTCAGCCTGGCATTGCAGAGAGGCTGATTCACTGATCATGACACAGTGAGTCCAGCAGCAGAGCACTTACTGAAGATGAGTGCAATGTCTGTGTGTCATGTTGGTTAGTGCCCTTCCATTTCAGGTGCTTTACAGCAATTTTAAGGTCTTCTTAGAGTTTCTAGTTGCTCAAATGGGTGTAAGTTCTGACATGTTTCCCACGACTTCATTGCTTGATTTTTGCACGCAATACAGTGTCACTCATAGTCATTGAATGTCACTCATAATAACACTGAATTTATGAAAATGTCACACATAAGCAATCTGAAACCTTGGCAGCTATGCCAGCGCATGCAGCGAAGGAAAACACCACACATTGCAATAACAAGCTTTTAAGTGAATTTACAAGACACAATAATCTTCACCTGAATTCTAATAATTTAAGAACAGATTTCACAATAAAAAGCAATTCCAAGCCGATCGCAGAGGTAACAAAAAGCTACAAAACACATTCCAGGAGATTCCTCTTAAATGTTGGCTCTGTGCAGCACGACAGTAGGTTTGATGGCCCACTGACACATTTTGATTCCCGAAGATACAATCAATTCGTTCTTTTAGTAATGAAAAGAGTTACTGCTGTGTTTTGCTACTTTTATTGTGTGCTTTTTATGTGTGATAAACATGTTTATACAATTTAATATGTTTATATAACCTGTCTGTTGTAAATGTTTCTCGTTTTTATGCCTATGTATATTTGTGTAAAAGAATCTATTTTTATACTTTGAGACCATTTTGACGTGCAATTTTGTATTAATATATTTAAATAAATGCAGATGTCCACGCGCACAAACAAAAACATACAAATGCCTGTTTTCTCAAAATGTAATATAGTCTCACCCCTCTCCTGCCAGAGCACAATTCTCCCCCCCCCCCAAAAAAAAAACACACACACAGTTTCTTGGTTATTTATGTTCTGGTAAGCCCACGGAATGAGATATAACTATGCGAATCGGATTCTCTCAGTTGAAATTACACACATAATTCCCTATTACGTGAAGATTATCGCTCCCATTCACCACCTGCTGCAGGTGATAAATTTGAGCGACTGGTGGTGCGGGGCTGGAGGCCGGGGGTCACCAGGAGGGGAGTGGAGAGGGCATCAGGGAGCACTGAAGGTTAGTCCCACGGGGAAGCACCGTCGTGCTGTAGAGGGGATTGAATGTTAAGTGCAATTTTTTATTTGATTTAGACAAATTGTTTTACTCTGGATGTTAGAAGCGTAATACCAATAACAGTACCTATCCTGTTCTTCAATGCAACAAAAAAAAATAATTACATGTTGGGGAACACTTCGAACAGTATGTACTGAAAGAGTATATTTTTCAAAAGCACTGGAGTGCACTTTGTATTCATACCTCTCTGTGTTATAAATGAGATAGGTTTACCCTTTGGCACGAAGTAATATCATCAGATACTCATTTCCGAATCATCCTCAAGTCATCAAGAGCAATCACACCCTGTAAAGTAATCAGTCATTTTCAAGTCATCCTGAAATCATCAAGCTGAGTTTCTAAACTCTGCTGATGACTTCAAGAGCTTGATGTCTGATGATGACGAAATTACTTCTAGAGTAGTTGGATGATCATTCGATGATTCTGGGATGGCTTCTAAAGTCATTCAGTTTGACCTGGGGCCATAGCACAGAGGCATCGGATAGTGAGTACTCTTACCCCTGATTCAAAGCCCAAAGCATCGGCTCTGGCCGAAAAGCTGCTCATGGTCTGCCACTGTAAAAAATGCCATAGCGTGCACAGAAAAACTGACTAAGAAGCCCTGCCCTCTGGTTTGGCTCTGAAAGTTTGGCCTGCAGCAAGGGGTCTCCACCTGCTTGACCTCTGGGTCTACAGCCCCTCAATCCTTGGTCTCTGCACCGAAACAAAAACATACATTTTCAGATCCAATCACAGCTCCAAATAAATCGAAGCTTCCTCCACCGAAATGCTTTGTTTTCGGACTGAAATCTCCGCTGGAGCCGATCCTCGATGTAATGCAGGAACGGCTCGACCCAAAGCAGAAAACGCTCCAAATTCAGCCTGGAACTCAGAGTAGTGCTTCAACCAGCAAAACCTCACTCTTCTAAAAAACAAAAAAAAAGTTATCTTTCCAAGAGGCTTTCGACGTTCCTCTACAGCCTCCAAAGAAGGACGCTGCCACTAGCCCATTACACATCCCTATTCCAACTTCACCTAAACCACAAACACCCCCACCATCTACTTCACCACGTCACTCACCACAGTTATCTGAGGCAGGTTACCGGTCTCTTCACTATATTTGAGGTCAGTTAACCCCAGACTCTGGTAGTCTCTAATGCAAGAAGAGGACTAACTCCCAACATCCGGAGATGCACCACCCCCAGAGAAAGAGTCTAAACTAATAGATGCTTCCGAGAAACGTGCAGCTGGACAAGCAGCTAACCATTGGCGTATAGCCAACAGCCAGGCTCTATTAGCTAGATATGACTGAGCCCACTGGGACGTAACGGAGGGGCTCCTCCAACACATCCCAGAGGAAAAGGGGGCAAGAAATTGTTAATGAAGGAAAGCTTATTACCAACAATTCTATTAAATGTGCATTAGATGCATCTGACACCGCTGCTAGATTTATAAATACTAGTATTCTATTAGTCCTCACCAACGTTCCAAAAGAAGGCATTACACAGGCATACATGGCTCCTTGTTTCAGGATTTAATCCTGAAGTACCACAAGCAGTTTTAAACCCACCCTTTGATAAGGAACATCTTTTCGGACCTCAAGCGGACACAGCCCTTGAGAAAATGAAAAAAGACATGAAAGTCGCAAAATAAATGGGGGCCCAGTTATAACAAAGGTGCAAGATCTACCACCTCAAATAACACTGGGTCAACATACAAAAAACAGGGACAAACCTCCGCTCCAAAAACATTTTACAGAGGTTCCTACAGGGGAAACACATTTTAAAGGAAGAGGTTGTGGTAACAATACCCGTACCTCAAACAACTAATAACAAGCAATGACTTCCTTACCATTCCCCCAGACCACTTAACACCTTTTGGGGTCGTCTTCAAAACTTTCTCCTTATTTGGAAATCAATCACAACGGATCAATGGGTGTTTGATTTTATCCAACATGGTTGCTATCCAACATGGTTACTGTCTGGAGCTCATTAAAACTCCTCCAAATATTCTACCTCGCAAATACAAACTGTCCATTCAACATCAAAGTCTCCTACAACAAGAAATAACAGCTCTAATACAAAAAGGAGCAATAAAACCAGTTCAGGGAACAGGAGTGTACTCACTATACTTCCTTATTCCCAAATAATATGGGTCGCTACGACCCATTCTTGATCTCAGACCACTAAATCATTACATCATATGAGAACACTTCCATATGGTCACACTTCAGGAGATCATTCCTATGCTACAGACAGGAGATTTCATAGCTGCCTTAGACTTAAAAACACCTACTTCCCTATACCTATTCATTAAATATCTGAGGTTTCAATTCCAAGGAAACCATTATCAATTCAAGGTTCTTCCTTTTGGAATTAACACCGCACCAAGGGTATTCACAAAGTGTTTAGCAGTAGTGGCAGCACGTCTACGCAGACAAAACGTTTAGTACATGTCTTTCCATATTTAGACGACTGGTTGTTAAAAGCAAACAGCCTCAGCCTTTGCAAACAAAATACTCAACAAACCCTAACCTTACTACATCAACTAGAGTTCACCATAAACCTACAGAAGTCGCATCTATTGCTAGCTACCATACAGTCCTCCCGAGAAGCCATGCTGAACACACACTCCCCTTTGGCATACCCAAATGCAGACAGAATACACAGCATAGTAACATTAATTCAAAATTTCAAACAGGGAGACAAATCCCAGCCAGAACATTTCTGAGACTTCTAGGCATGATGGCATCTTGTATTTCAATAGTTCCAGATGCCAGACTACACATTAGACCTCTCCAAGACTGTTTTTTCATCAGTTGACAGTCACTGTGTCAACTACACAATCTAGTGTTGGTAGACAGCTACACATCGCTCTCTGCAATGGTGGAATCCACAGAATTTATCCAAGGGTCGGTCGTTTCAAGACACTGTTCCACAAATAATTCTCACAGCAGATGCTTCCCTGACTGGTTGGGGCGCACATCTCCAAAACCTCACAATTTAGGGGGTATGGGACTCCAAGCACAGGGATCCCCAAATGAATCACCTAGAGCTGCAAGCTGTCCTAATTCGAGTGGACAATATGACAACTATATTCTGTGAAGGATTTTCAGTTGAATGAGTCTTAACTTAGCTGATACGGCTACCACTTGAGGAGAGCCCTGAGCCTCTTGCCAGTCTTCGTCAAGCTCACCTACGTCACGGTACCAGATGTCCCGGAGTTTTTCCAGGGGATCGGAGGAATTCTATATTAGCTTTTTGTATGTCCGGGAAATTGCCTTCTTGTCCATTTATCTTGTGAGGAGTCTATCCTCGAGGGGTGAGGCCTCCGGGAGGCTAGTTCCCGGTGGAATAGCTGCCCTTAGGGCGTGTCTCACTTGGAGGTATCTAAATGATTCGGTCGGTGCCAGGTCATATTTTGACTGAAGTTCCAAGATTGGACGATCCTCCTGCATTGGCGACAGTGCGTGCGTATTGGGACCACCCCCCCTTTTTCCACAGGTCTCCCACTGTGTGATACCAATAAGATCCCACTTGTTGAATCGCCTACTCAGCTGTGGCAGAGTTTGTGCCCACCCACTCCAGACGTCTCTGGTGTTTTGCGAGTAGGGGTCTCTGAGAATAGCACGACTGAACTACTCAGATTCTACTGTTAAATAAGTACCCAACCAACATTGGCGGCGCCATGTCGTGTAGTTCCTATATTACCTATACAGGATCTGCGCGTTTGGATAACATAAACTGTGGGATTGGTGGCAAACTGATTCCGTGCACCCCCACCGGATACGTTAGCCTGTCTGTATTTGCTAGCTCACAGTGCCACTTTAATGTCCTCTTATCACGGAGAGAATAGATTCTGACAACCTCAGAATGTGACAACCCTGATCCCTCGGAATCGTGGAAACCATATACTACCTTTCGCTCAGTCACTCGTGCTCACTTAGTTTGTCTCAGAGAGATGCACAGAATAAACAGTCTGGTCGTTTTCAATAAGCATTTATTGAACTGTTATTCTAGTGTAGAATATATAAGCTGCAACAACCATTAGACCGTAGCAGAGATATATGATTAGCAGTACTACGAAAGTAAAGGGATGGTATAGTTCTACCATCTTGCATAAATCATGGATATATAAAAGTACATAAAACACATGATGAAAAGTGCATACTCCTACGATGTCTCCCTAACTAGATGTACCTAAATGTACCTAGCATCTGTGTAGGTGTTATGTCAAGAATCCCTCGAGGATCTAGTCAACCCCATTACCTGAGAGTTGAAGAATATGGGACCCCGCCTGGTCTCGAGTTGGACACCTCGCGAGGGAAGTTAGACCACTGCGAGCTGGAGTGTCTGCATGCAGGAACCTCAGCGTCTCTGGTCAGTGTGCCAGCCGGGAAGTCTCGGTCTCCTCTCCCTTCCTAAGCAAGATGTGCTGTATATATACCCATAGGTCTCCCCAGGGGTCCTACCTTGCTGTTACTGTGTCGGCTTAAAGGATGACGTTGGGCCTGAACTTTATACAGAGATATTATACAGGAGATGGTAATCCTACTGTTAGTCCTGCTGTGCTTCCAAAAAGCCTCATGCATAATGTATGAGAATCGAACCAGGGAAAAATCTGCGTTCTGAATGCAGTGTCATATCTAGGTAAAAGGTCAGTGCCTAAGAACCGTTATGTATGTAATGTAGGGGAGAATATAGGTGAAAGGTTGCAATGTTACCTGCGCCTATATAGGGTACCTATATGGAATATAACAGTGATGCTTATATACCCAAGAGGTACCCTCAGGTCTACCTAGAATGGTACTGTGGGCCTGTCTTTCAAGGATGACTATAGCGGTGACTTTTGTACAGAGTTATTATACAGAAGATGGCAATCTTGCTGTGTGATACTAAGAATCCTCATGCATAATAAATTAGGCTAGTTTTCAAAGAAAACCACACATTTATTCGGCACATAACTAGGTAAAAGGTCAGCGCCAAGGCCGTTATGTAGATCACGGTAGTACAAATGTAGGTAAAAGGTTGTGCATCTACCTAGGCTTATATTGGGGTCCATTGGGGCTCATAACGGAAGTTTTTTTTCATCAAGCAGGTCAAGAGGCAGCAAAGCTGCCAGGAGGCGCTTTAATTGTGAAAGAAAGCTGGTGCGCAACAGATTTTTGTCCTGCAAGCACAATGAGGCTCGTGAGCTACACGTTTGGGACAGCTGTTTTATACAGTCTCTGCCCATGATGACCCAGAAGTAACCTATTAAAGAGGAAGCATAAATATGTGGGTATATTGCTCCCAAAACACCAAGCCCCAGTATGCTACGTTTGCAATGAATTGGTCCTCCTAGCATATAGCAGGGGTGAGTGGAACCCTCTGAATTTGCAGAGTCACAAAAAAACTGATTCCGCGGACTTCCGCCAATGGGCGAAAGTGCGCCAGGTATGCCCAGACGTGGGTCCCAGGCTCACTGTGCTACTGAAACCAAGCTATACTTAGCTGAAGAACATATAAGAAGGGCAAAACCGGTTCTGGGTTGCTTGTGTTCTGTTTCAGGGAGAACCTGGCCTGTTCGTTCTTGTTGGACTGTTCCCATGAGGAACAGGGTCAAGACTGTTCTGCATATGGCTGGGTCCAAACTGAGGTGGCATGGTGGATGAAAAACAATGGGTTGGGATGCTGCCCTGAGCGATTGCCAGTGGCTGAGATTAATTCAAGCATTCCATTCATCACTTTGTTATTTTTGCAGTGGGCGAAAATAGGCACGTTGCGCTGCTTGCAATGTGATTTAGCGATGGGAGCACGTCTCGCGCTTGCAAATCAGTGCAGGCGGCACCATGAGGCGTGCCAAAGGGCGCAGTTACTAAAGTTGATTTTACTGCCTCACAAGTAGATTTTCTACTTGAGCAGCAGACTTCTGACCGCGAATGGTCGAGACCGCCCGCATTGAAACAATCTCACCGTATGTCCTC
The DNA here is from genome assembly GCA_963921515.1 of Calotriton arnoldi. Classification (NCBI taxonomy): domain Eukaryota; kingdom Metazoa; phylum Chordata; class Amphibia; order Caudata; family Salamandridae; genus Calotriton; species Calotriton arnoldi. The sequence continues at coordinate 3,344,019 of CAWUFW010000910.1, read as the reverse complement.
CTAGTGGCTGAAAATCACGCTAGGGGATGCAAAATCTCGTTCAGCGTCTTGGCGTGCGTGCAAGAAAAAGTCTGACACAGCAATTAGTGGAATGGAATGTTTCGCTCATTCCTAATGTTTAGCTCTGCCCAGTGTTCCTATGAGGTGAAGGTATGAGCCCCATTTTCTAAGATGTGTACAGAATTGGAAACGGTTTGTGGTTTATACAGGGAGAAACACTGGCAGATCACTTTGAGTAGATGCGCTCTGTCAGCACTAACAAATGGTTCACGTTTCACTTTATCCAGATCCTTTGCATGCGCTGGCATTGGTTTCTGTCACCTATCCGAGTGGAGTATTCCATGACTCAAGCTGGAACTATTGGTGTGCTTGTGCCACCATTCCAAGTTGCTCTAGGTACTAGTATACATGCATCCAGATGTATGTTATGGTGTGTGCATGCTGTCCTTCCATACTCTTCCAGTTGCCAATCCACTGCCGTTCACTCTCTCAACACGAAGCATCAAAGGATTCAAGGGCAAGGTTTTAAATTGGAGGAAATCAGATTGGCTGTTTATTTTTCTAAGTCTTACGAGAGTTGGGGAACAGCACCATCCACCATGGGATCACCACACTCTATCAGATGCAGTTAATAGCGTTCTTCAGTCTGGCTTTCAAACCTTCAGTAGAAGTGCCTAGTGAAAACTCATCATAAGGCAAGTGGAACAGTGGAAGTAAAGAATCTACAACCACAGTAACACGGTCTGTGTTATTCTCAAATACCAAACACACCATTTTTCATGTGTTTCTAACTTTGGTGTGTTGTACCATGATGTTTCAGTGCGATAAACCCGTCCAAGTGGGAGTAGAGGCACCAAACACATGTTCCAAACTTGTGGATTCTTTTGTTGGTTGTGGTGCTATGACTACCTCTAAGAAGATTTGTGGCATTGTTGTGACCGCTCTGGGATCACAACTCCTGATCTCTTCACACCATTAACAGCAAGAAGAAATGGGTGCGAGAAATAAGATTTAAGCATACACATCCCTGTAGCTCTAGGGGAGAACCTTTGAAGGTTGTCCCCCAAGCAATGGCGCAAATGCAACAGTTAACATAGTACATAAGCAAGGGATTAGTGGGTAAGAATCAAGAGGATGGAATATAAACTTGTGAATGGCTTACATGCCTTGTCCTGGGAGTATAGGGAAGGATATGAGAAGTGCGTGCACAAATCAAGGATTGAATTTGGGAAAGTGGGGATTAAACGTGCAGTATGTGTAGGAGGCTGGCTCAGTATATGGTGTACACCTATTGGTGAGGCACCTTTCACTGAGTCTAGGCAACCCTTGGTGATAGTTGTAGTGGTCCCTGATAGACAAAGGTCTCAAGGGGTAGCTGTGGAGAGCTGCTAAGGCTTATCCAGGAGGGTATAAAGTGGATGCATTAACCTCAATATTCAGTCAGTAAGCTTAAACACAAGAAAGCGCCACACTAGTGTTAGAAAAAAACTTCTGTATTTATTAATCCCAACACTAAGAACTACCTGGTATATCTCCTACCTGGAGATACCAATACACATAAAGAAATACTTTCTAACAGGTAAGTAAGCATAGAAAAACACATGGGCCCCTGTCTGGGGCCAAACCATATACTAAAAGAAATGGGATGCGAGGTGAGCACCCAAACAAGACTGATACCCAAGGATGAAGAAGCCAGGGGAACCACAAAAGGTAAGTAGATGGGGACCCCCAGGCGCCCGGGTGCAGAGGTGATATAGCGGGTCAAACGTCCATAGGATAACACGGTAAAGTTGTGGTTAGTATTTCACTGTTTCAGGATCCTTCTCAAAGGACCCAGAGGAAACTACTTGGATCAAGGAAGGTTGGAGAGCCTCCCCACCCGTGGATACCCGTGGAACCAGGATACCTACACCAGGGAGCCTAGGTGCGAAGTGGTGTCGGAACTACCCGTTGATGTCCATGGAGGATCTGGAAAGTCCGTAAGCTACAGCGTCTCGTGGACCTAGTCGGTGGAACCCAAATGTGGATCCTGGACGAGAAGTTCCTAAAAGCAGAGGGGAGAGAGCCCAAACCACATGGAGGGGAGCAGGAGGACGATGCCACCCCTTGTCAGAGGTACTTGCTGTAGCACGAAGGTCTTGATGAAGCAGGTGTGTGGCCAAGGTAACAATGCAGGAGCACAGGAGTCATCCACAAGCTATCCTACGAAGGTCTATGAATGCAGTAGGGTCAGTGGCCGGCAGGACTGCCAACAAGCCTTGACAAATGCATCAGTTGGGTTGCAGGGAACAATGCCTGGTTGCAGATCAGCAAGGTCTGTGGGACTAACCTAGCAAGGGTAAGTCCGGGCCAGCCCTCAGCATGCAGGAGAGCCAGCAGCAATCGATGGAGACCCGGAGGACCCTCTGGTAGCCGGCACAGAAAGTCGCAAGTAGGCCTCAGCAGCACACAGAAAATGCTCCCTCCCCCTCCCCCCCACATTGCAGGAGATGCAGGGAGGACGACACTCTTGGAGCTGCGTGATGCTTGAGGCTGGGACTTTTTGGAGCTTGTAGATATTCAATCAGGATAGTTGACAAGCCTTGGCAGTGTGGGAATTAATAAAAAATTTACTTGGAGGGCATCTTAGAGATGTCCCCTGAAAAACGACCTGACTCTAGTGTCTTGGCTGACTGGCTGCTCGCCAGCTGTCACCCCCAGACATGTTTCTGGACCCCTGGGTCGAAAGCCTCCCGCTCTCAGGGACTTGAAACAAAGCACATCCTTGGCAGAGGTGCCAAGCCTCCTCCCCCAGGATGGGCATGGTCTACGAACGGGAAGCTTCAAAGGCTTGCTGCCTCTGTGAGCTGCCCCAGCCATTTGCTGCTCTCAGCAACTGGCCTCCACCGGTTCTGACCCCCACTTTGGGCGGGAGAATCAGTGGGAAAACCAAGATAGGAGGTGAGGTGTGTCCACCTTTGCCAACCCCACCCATCAGGTGGGGGAAGCGAGGTAAAGCACAACTGTCAGTCCCCGCCATCTTGAAGATGGGGGGACCCAGCCAACCAGAGTGAGGCTTATGCCCCCCTCCCACTGGAGGGTTGTATAATAGGGGGTATACACTCCCCAAGGAAGGGACACATTGATCCCAACCTGTACCTACCTGAAACGCCCCTAAATCTAGTATTTAGGGGCAACCCCAAACCTTACCTCTGCAGACAAGGACCGAAGAGCCTTGCTGAAGGAAGAAGAGGAGGACACCAACTGATTTGGCCCCAGCCCTACGGGCCTGTCCCTACCTCTACCTGCTCCAGCGGAATCCCGGCATGTCCTCCAGCCCCCCAGAAACCCGGAGGACCTGCCCTGCCTTCACTGAAAAGACTGTCTCCTGTGAGCACCGGATTTGCTTACCAACAGGCTCTGGCCAAATCCGCGAGTCTGCACCAGACGCCCACGGCCCAAGTTCGAGTGACCAAACACCACGTGGAGGTCTCCCTGGCTATCCTGACCTGGGATCTGGTGATCTTGAACTTGCCTCGAGTCTCCCGATGATGCCTGCAGCCCCCCTCTGAAGGATCCCCCTGACCGCGACCGGAGCTGGTAAGAAAAACCAGACTCCAAAAGACACCCCTGCAGCCGATGCCCCACCGCCTTGGGTGGCCCAACCGACGGTGTCACGGCATCCCACGACATCCCAACTTACCTCTCCAGCTGGTGGTCACCTCCAGAAGATCTTAGTCCCCGAGCCTACAGTGTTTGTTGCAACCAGAGAATCCCCATTGAAAACAGGGCACCCGACGCCAAAACAGCACCCTGCACCTGGCCGCCCCTGTGCCGCTGGGGGTGCACTCTGTGTGCTAATTTGAAGCCCCCTTTTGCCCTGAGCTTAATTCCAAGTGGTTTGCTCCCACAACCTTGTGGCCTGCTCGTGAGCAGCCACCAACCGGAGGCCCCCCCGTCCCCTATTGGATAACATTGGGCCTCAGCACTGGGCCGCCCTAGTGCCGCTGAGGGTGCTCTTGGAGTGCATCCTTAACCTTGGGGAACCCTTGTCCTAACCCCAGAAAACCAGCTCCAAAAACCAAGTATTTACCTGTAAACTGATAACTTAATTTCCTCCCTTAGGATTGCATTGACTGCTTTTCTGTGAAAAATCTTTTAAGTGTGGAGTTGGAAAATTGTATGAAAACCGAAGAAAGTGTGTGCTTACAAAAACTGATTTACTTAACATTTATTTAGGAAATATCCCAGTGTGATATCTAGGCATATCGCACTGAGTAGAAAAAGTAATCTAAAAAGTAATCATACAGTAATTGCAAAGTAACTGATTAGTAATTTTAACTGTCTCTGAATAATTGACCTACCTGTATCCAAACCAATTACATACAGCTGCATTCAACAGTATTATTCCTGCAAAGTATTATTTCACTTACCTGCACCAGGCCTGGCTTGGTTCTAGAAATAAAATACAACTAAATAATATTTTTATACAAAACACATTGGTCAGAGTTCAGTCTTTGAGCGTGTGACATCATTTCTTGCCTCGGGTACAATAAATGCTTAACACTACCCTCTGATAAAGCCTTACAGCTAGCCCACACTACCACAAATAGAGAGTAAGGTATTATCTACTTTTACCTCTGTAAGCCTTAGGGGATCCATTGGACTCTGTGCACACTGTACCTTACTTTGGTATAGTATATACAGAGCCAGCTTCCTACATATCCGCGTTGGTCACTTGATAAGTGTGCCCAAGTAAGATCTGCTCAGGTGACACCAGTTTTTCAGCCAGCATGGTCACACTGGCACCTGTGTCCCTGTAAGCTTCTGCTTCAGTACCATTAATGAGGGGATGCTGCCTTTATTTTCTCATTAAGAGGGCCAGGCAGCCAAAGTGGCAAGGTCAGTGCCACCCTCTGACACCAGGACAGCCTCAGTAATTTCTATGACTGGTCAGAGCTCACTGCGATACCCAAGGTGAACCCAGCTACACCCTTGGAGGTAGTACTGCTACTAATGCTACTGCTAGGGGCATTGGGGGAAATAGTAGCAGTTTTAGTGCCTGTCTTAGGACATATGGCATCTGACTACTTATGTCCCTTAGTCTTACAAGCAAAGCACCAAGGTTTCGTAGTAGTATTAGAAGAGGAGGAGGATTTGGACACCCCCCAGAGGAAGAAGTTTGTGGACCTAAAGAAGACTTTCTTATCTTTAGGTTTCTCCCAATCTTTCTCCTGGGACTTAAAATTATTTTTCTTCTGATCACCCCCCCACTATGAGACTTATTGCTCACCCTGCTGCTATCCCATTTCTCTGCCTTCTTTCCCAATTCTTGTGGAGAGGTCAAATCAGAGTCCACCAGGTATTAGTGGAGTTTTTCAGACACACATTTATTAAGGGTGTGTTCTCCCATGATCAAACTGTACAGCCCTTCATAGTCATGTACATTCGTACCATGTAACCAGCCTTCCAGAGCCTTAACTGCGCAGTGTATAAAATCAACCTAGTCTTGTGAGGTCTCTTTTCTGGTATCTCTGAACTTAATTCTGTATTTTTCACTGGTAAGTCCTAACCCTTCAATGAGTGCCTCTTTCAAGATATGGTAGTTGTCTGTATCCTCTTCTCTAACTGCCAAAAGTTTGTCTCTGCCTTTGTCTGCAAAGGATAGCAACAGGATAGCTGCCCACTCCTTCTGGGGGACCCTTTGGACTTTACAGGCCCTCTCCAGTGCAGCAACCCACTTGTGGATGTCATCCCCAGTTTTGTAAGGAGGGACTATCCTGCTAAGATTCCTAGTGTCAAATTGTTCCTACCGGACTCTGGAGTCTCTAGTGCTGCCACCACTGGGATTCACTACCAAACAGGCAGACTGTTTTCTTTACAATTTTAAAGAACCAATTAAAAAATTGATAAGGGATATTCCCAATATAGATATTATAGGGCAGAAAGGAGTGCGTATAATGAAGAACCTGGCCACGGTTACACCGGTTATGCCCAAATTAGATAAGAAGTACAAGGTACGTGATGATGCTCCTGTGTTCCTTAACGGACAACCAAGATCAGATTCTGTAATCAGTCAAGCAGCCAAGAAGACACTCCAGAAATCCTGCTACCCCTATCACAACACCACCATATGGGGAAAGGCATCGCCTGGACACGATTGGAAAATGCTTTTCCAGCATGGCGTCAATAAGTTAGAGCTGCAAATTCTCTAGTAATTCTAGGAAGATTTGACAGCAAATGTGGTTGGATATGGCGTAATATATCAAACTACTGCCAGATGGTGCTAAACCTGATGCCAGGAAGATTCTCCTAGAAGGCGAACGAGCTTCTTCGGAGATAATCGACTGTGCCGTCGATATATCTTCAACAGGTTTCCGACAACTGGCTAGAGCTGCTGCACTCCGCAAGCAGGGCTGGCTAAAAGCGACAATATTCAGACCAGAAGTCCAGACAAAGATACTGGACATGCCTTATGACGGTAAAGCATTGTTTGGAAAACATGTTGAAGCTCTGCAAACCATTAAGGCGGATACTGACACCTCCAAGTCCCTGGGATCATTCTAATTTTGCAAACAACCATTTCGAGGAGCCAGAGGAAAAAGTTCCTCATCATACAGAGGAGGATTCCAGAATTATAGGCACCAATATCGGCCTTACCAAGGGCAGTGCAAAAGCTACCTGCAGTGGCTTACAAACAAGCAACTAGAGGAAAACAGCCCACCAGGGGATGAGATGTCACTAGAAAACAATGATCTTTCCTTTCAGCCGGCTACCTTCCCCAAATCCAAGAAGCAACTAGGAGGACGTCTTTCTCATTATATTTACCAGTGGTCCAGGATAACATCAAAGTAGTGGGTTCTAGACATCATAGCTCGAGGGCATACCCTCGGATTTGTCAGCAAACCACCGAATGTGCCTCAAAAACGGACGTTTGCTCCCCATCTGAGACAGCTATTGAAAGAAGTTGCCATCATGTTGCAGAAAGGTGCGATAGAGAAGGTCCCGAAGTCTCAGCTGGGAATGGGCTTCTATTCCTGTTACTTCCTCATCAGGAAAAAATCTGAAGATTGACGCCCCATCTTGGATCTTTGACAGTTGAACAAATAGTCATTTCGGATGGTTACTCTACAAGACCTTTTACACCTTCTCAATCATGGGGACTACATGACAGCACCAGACCTTCAAAACGCATACTTTCACATCCCAATCCATCACCGACATCGGAGATACCTTCGTTTCCAGGTAGCTGGCACACACTATCAGTTCAGTGTGTTCCCCTTTGGACTATGATCAGCTGAAAATTCACCAAGTGAATGGCCCCGGTCGCAGCCCATCTAAGGCTAAACAGAATTAGTCTTCCCGTATTTAGACAATTGGCTAGTAAAAGCTCCAACATACCAACAGGCCACAGTGGACACTGCACTATGCCTTTAGTTGTTCAAAAAATTGTGAGTCATACCAAATCTGCAAAAATCAACTCTCAACCGAGAACAACTTTAATGTTTCTAGGAGCAGTCTTAGACACCTAGTCAGACAAAGCTTTTGTCTCTCCAGAACGACAGAACAAGATCAGGCTCCTGGTCCAAAGGCTTAGCAAAAGAAAGTCCGTTTCTCTCCGACTGTACAAGCTGTTTCTGGCGATGTGCTCCTCCTGCATTCCCCCGATACCAAACTGCAACTTCATATGCGTCCCCTACAGGAGCAGCTAGACAAACAGTGGCTACAAGTTCTGGGCTCATTTGACGATGTAATACTCATAACCCCAAAAATGATAGCTATGCAATGGTGGACAGTTTCAGCCAATATTTCTCAAGGGATGACTTTTTTCTTCTCAAGCAACAGATCTTGTCATCACCACGTATGCGTCTCTGGAGGGATGGGGCACTCCTCTTCGAGAGCTCTGTCAGTGGCAAATGGACAACCTCAGAAAAAAGGATGCATATAAATCTTCTAGAACTGAAGGTCATAGTTTTGGCTCTATCATTCCTCCCCAGAATTGTAGGCTCGTCTGTAGTTATCCGTACGGACAATACCACCAGCATGCACTACCTACACATACAAGGAGGGACAAGATCAGTTGCTCTATCACTACAGGCGCAAATAATTTGGAACTGGGCCTTGCAACACAATGTAACACGGAGGGCAGAACCCGTCCCAGGAGTGTCCAATGTGCTGGCGGACACTTTGAGCAGACTAACAACCAGTTGCCATGAGTGGAAACTCGATCCTCTCGTTCTACAGGACTTTTTCCTTCGGTGGGGCACGTCGCAACTCGATCTTTTTGCGACCAAGACAAACCAGAAATGCCAATACTACACAAGTTGACATCCCCTGAGAGGACCATGGGGAAATGCCTTTTTTTATCGAATGATTGTAAGTATTTGCTTATGCTTTTCCCCTAATTGCTTTGATACCAAGTGTGCTCGTGAAAATGAAGAGAGAAGCATGCAGATTAATCCTCATTGCTCGATAATGGCCCCGGCAATTCTGGTACACGATGTTCTCCTCTCGGAACAACATCTGACAACTACTTCGACATTACTACCCATGAACAAGGACCAAGTACTTCATCCCAACCGGCTTCTCTTCATTTATCGGCCTGGATCCTGACGACCATGAGCTCGGAGCATTTGATATCCCCATAGACTGCAGAGAAATCCTCTCTAAAGCGCTAGCAGACTCCACTAATAAGTCATGTGAATTTAAGTCGAATAGTTTCTGTACATGGTGTAATGAAAGTTACATCCGTCCCTCGCAACACCACTGCTGACCGTACCATAACTTCTCCAGTTAGCCAAGTTTGGCCTTGCACATTCATCAATAAAAGTGCACTTAGCAGCAATCGCTCGCTTTAAGAGATCGAGGAACTCGTCATCTCTCTGGTCTGCGGGAATAATAAACGTTTCTTCAAGGGACCCTTTAGTGCTTTTCCACTGGTGAAGGCGTCTCCTCCTTCTTGGCATCTCAACGTGGTATTATTTCAGTTAATGAAAAGCCTGTTTGAACCAATCCACAAGATACAGTTGAAATATCTGTCCTGGAAGACGGCTCGGCTATTAGCACTAACATCAGCAAGAAGAGTTAGTGAATTGCAAGCATTCACTATAAAACCACCATTCATGCAATTCAAAAAAGACAAAGTAATTTTAAGGACTAACCCTAAATACTTACCAAAAGTTCCTTCGGATTTCCATCTTAGTGAACCTATTGTACTAAAGACTTTCTTTCCAAACCCATAAACCATTTCTGAGAGATCGCTGCATACCTTGGATGTTAACAGGTGCATTAAGTTTTATTTACACAGAACAAGACAGTTCCGTAAATCTGGTCAATTATTTATCGCCTATGGCAATTTGAATAAAGGACTACCAGTCTCTAAATCTTCCATCGCAAGATCGATTGCAGCAGCCATTCAATTCTGCCATAACATTGCAGGACGACCCTTAGCTACTCGAGTCAAGGCTCATTCAACAAGAGCGGTTTCTACGTCCATGGCTTTATCTGCTGGTGTGCCGATTCAGCAAATCTGTAGGGCAGCCACATGGTCCACCAGGCATACCTTTACCCAGAATTACTGCCTAGATGCTACAGACAAAGCTGATGCGGCGGTGGGACAGGCTGTGTTGCGCCATCTATTTCAGTAAGGTGCGCCTCTTTCCTTTTATGCATTTCTTTTCCCACCATCTGCTCTGTTTAATGGTTTCATTATTCTTATTACGACTATTGACTATATTTGCATTATAGTATGCTAATATGTATTCATGTTTACTGCTAACTATTCTGATTCAAGCATGTGAATCTATGAAAGCTCCTATACAGGAGAAGAAAATAAGTTACCTGTAACTAGTTCTCCAATATTGGTATCTTTCATAGATTCACATGCAACCCTCCCTACTACTAGTTGGGATTATATTTATTCCCACTTGTGCTTGAAAATCTGAGGGAACTAGTCTCTGTGGGGAAGGTTCTAGAGGGTGCTGTCGCCTGATTGGTTGTAGACTAAGTTTGGTCCTTTTTTAAAAAAAGGTCATAGATAGGCTATTAAATTCATGGCCTAGTGACACTGTAGCCTATGCTATATAATATTATTTCCTTGATATAATACAGTGGGACTCCCACTTCGACGACAGGGAATGATTCAAGCATGTGAATCTATGAAAGATACCAATACTGGAGAACTACAGTTACAGGTAAGTAACTTATTTTCTTATTGGCTGTTGTCAGGGTAGGGGACCGAGAAAGAAAATTGGTTGATCTGTAGGCTACTGTGCTAGAACTGAAGGCAGTTGCAGTAAAAGGTGCTGAACAGAAGTTGTTTCCTAAAGTGAAATAGTATGGTGGAGTGGGAGAAATGTCAAGCTGAGGGCACAGAAACCATATATAGTGTGGTCCAAATAACTTGATGTAATGAGAGCGAAGTGTCTATCCAGATTGAGTGGACCATCACAACAATTGTGCTCTTTCTATAAAAATACATACTGTAGAAGTGGATAAGTGGAATTTTATACTTCAAAAGCAAATCTCTGAAAGCCTGATTCACCATTGAAAAGAATATCCAGCCTAGAGTCGACTCCTCTTCAATACAATATCCCAACGAGGATGATGCTATTATCCTAGAAATACTTATTCCAGATAATAGGAAAACTACTATAAATAGAATTGTTTCACAGTGTATGCTGGCTGAATTTTACTGTACCTTAAAGGAATCTCATTGTTGGCCAAAGATTTACTGTAAATGGTAACAGCTGAAACGCTCAGTGAATTGAAATTGTGACATGAACTTGTGCATCACAGAATGTTCATTGAAGTCATAAATGATGGTATTTGTCCCTGCATGGTATTTCGGATCACTTCTTATACCACATAAACCATGCAGAAATTATTGGTAATAACTGCACTCTTAAGTACTAGAAATAGAATAATACTGGTCACTATTACCAGCCCAAAACTCAAAAGTTTTTTCGTAGATTTGTGATGCATGAGAAGAAAATACTTCAAATATAAAATGGAGAAAACCTTTTTGCATTTTATCCCAACTTACTGTTTCTCAATGACACTGGAAAACATGTCTGAAATAAAGTAAAATTGTAGCTACATAGGCAATATTGTTGATGTGAAAATGGAGATTGTCATTTGAAGAATCCAGCAACCATGCTTATCTCATCATGCCTTATACTATCAGATGCTGAAAGCACCAATTCTTTTTTTTTCTAGCTCATGCTGAGATGGTCTTTGAGCACTTCTCATGGAGGTGGGGTTTAAAACTGTTAACTCACAACATTATTTTTCAGTGCAAAAACGGCAAGGCTTTGCTTAATATTTTTGAAGGAGTTTCCCGACAGGAAGTTATTTTTTTTGTTATTTTTATCAAGTCGCTTTTTACAAACATAACTTCTTTTTTTGTCAAGTGTCCCACCTGTGAAACAAAAAAAAGACGAATGAGCCACATGCTCTTTGTATGGTCTGTCTTCCCAACTTGCTCGCACTGGAAGAGTGCTTATTTTTTCAGACATTGGGTAGTAGAACTCTAAAGGACCGGTAGGAAATTTGCCTCCGCAGTATGTTGGAGGATGACTTCAAAAGGCAGGCAGAAGAGAAGTGCCACTGTGCCGTAGATTTGCCATTTAAGGGGCTCATTTAGCTCTACTGTTACTTTGTACCCCGTAGGACTCCACCAGAAGGAGATTGAGGGAGAGAAGGCATACAAAACATTTGTACTCTAACACAGGCATCGGGTACTTCTGACATTGAGGATCAACCCCATTCCTTCCTACTCACCAATAAGAACTGGCTTAACGCCTTTCTAGGCATGGATGCTGTGCAACTCACTACTTTGGGTGGAGAGGAAATGTTGGTAGATTTCTTAAGATCCAAGAGGAATAATATGCAGTGTATCCTCTTTGGAGATGAGAAAAAAGGTAGATGTCACAAGCCCTTGCTATGGGGAGCTATACTTGTTCAGATAAGAAGAGGTGGAGTTAGATGACCCTTTCAGAGTAACTCTCACCTACAGGGGTATTATTGTATACAGATACTGATCCCCACCCTGGCCCCTTGAAACAATAAAGAGACACAGTTGTTGATTGTTGGACATTATTATGCACTATTGGTACGCAAGTCTTGAGTATCAGGATGGCAGAAATTCTTAAGTTATTCTCAGCGGCCATAACATAGAACAAGGTGAATATCAGAAATATCTCCAATATTTTACGTCCACCATTGCTACTTCCTCCATTAGAGTAGTCTAGTCCTTGCCTAATATCTACAAAGGTTCTCTGCTTCGTGGTTATTGTATTTTGTGAATGGGTTTTAGAATTCCATAGCTATTTATATGCCATGTAAGTATCCCTGCAAACCTCATATAGCCAAATCCTTGTTACTCTATACTTTCTTCTCCAGTGATTTTCTATATTGAGGGAAGTGTGAACTCCTATATGGCCTCATGTCATTGTTCCAGAATGCTAGCAGCGATTCTGTAACAGAAGCACACAGAAGACAGACAATGTTGCTATTTTTTTTTCTTTTCAAGCCTGGTTTGCAGAAAACCAGATAAGCTTGCAGCTCTAATCATTGCACATAGTTGGAGAACGGAACATTTAACTTCTCTATTTTGTCAGCTCTGAAAATGTCTGAAAGTAATATTGTGATCTTGTTCACACTGTAAACCTGACTATTCAAAAAAACTAGTTTTCTAGGCCCCGAGCCTGAGCCCCCACGCCCCTCCTCTTACTCACACACTCGCTCTGAGATAATGCTGTCATGTTGGTATACAATCAGGCTGGATTTGTACGTAACATATGGATTACCAGGTTCTCTGCCTCACGACAATGTAGTCCGTGCATAAAGTACAACACAACCTTTTGTATGCTTAAAAGCCTTATGACCGAATCATGGGGCCTTGAACAGACCGCATTTGTGCATGGGAAGACAGTGAAGAGCAGAAAGATGATCAATATTGCTTACTTTCCAGCTGAGCGCTAGAATACTTGGAAAGTACTTGGAGGAAGAAAGGAACTTACTTGTTTACCACTTCTCGTTTTTCACTTGGGTTCAAGGTCTTAATGCTTTGTATTTTAATTCAGTCCAGTGTATCACCTCGTTTATCCAATTTTCCATAGGTGGCGTGGTTGCTTTCCACCTCATATTGATCGCCCTTTTAGAGAAGAGTAGTGACTGGTCTGTAAATCTGGAGCTTACTTTGACCACGTTGAGTGTAAGTAATATACCCTCACGTTACTCATGTTATCTCACCCAGAAGCGCTGGCCAGGATGGCTGTAGCTTGGACCATGCCCATACCAAGTTTAGAAAATCTGCGTGTGGATCACAGCATCATGTGCAGCTTGCATTGGCGTTAGGAAAGTTGCGGTTTTGTGCGTGATGAGTGAGATGAGCCCTATATATAAAACTAAACTGTTTGAATTTAAAACTGGGATTGCATGAGACCCTTTAAGGATATCCCAGGGCAGTTGCCACTCGTTGTGCAGGCTGCTGCCTAATATTGTCCCATTTGTCTCCGAGAGGCTACAAATTTGCTCCAGTATGGTCCATCAGGGTTTTCATGTGATCATACAGCGGCCAGACCCAATCATATACATAGTGTGTACTATGGTATGGGGTTCGTTGACCTATACTTGCCAGTGTTGTAGTGTTTTTCGTATCCTGCCATATAGTAATAATTGACCCTTTGGGAGACCCCATTGTTTGCCTAATGTGGAGAATGGCAGTAACGTGGTGTCTGAGTAGAGGTCGCCTACTGTGTCAATGTGTCCACATGTCTCACTCATGTAGTTCATGTCAGATTAGTGCTGATGGACCTGCCAGGAGCCTTGAAGTGGGATCAGAGAGGCTCACGCCACACAAGCGTGACAGTGCTCACTTTCAACAACTCACAGCTGTAGCAGGCAGTAAATTTAGCACAGCTGTAGCAGGCAGTAAATTTAGAGGCGGGCGTTGCTGCAGACTAGAGAGGAACCATTGTAGGACGGCACCTTATGCAATCTTCAGAGTTGTCAGTCCTGTCTCTTCAAAGTGTTTTATCGGCCAGCCAGAAGGCAGCCCATTGTAGTTGCGCCACTAGGTAGTAATTTCGGAAATCTGGTGACCCCAATCCACCCCTGTCTGGTGGTAGTCTCAGCTATCTGAGTCTTTACTGAGCGATACTCTGCGTCTGACGGTGATCCAAGTCAATTGGCCCAGTAGCGCGTCCAAGTCACGGATGTTGATTCTAAATATTTTTAGGTGTGGGACTCCCATTTAAGCTACCTACAACCTAGTTTCATTTGAAGTTGGGGTTGAGTTTGGCTGAGTGGGAAGACTCAGGATTTTGTGTAGTTGGCTGTGAAGCCTGAGATCTCCTTGAAGCCTTCAAGTATCTCATCCATCTGTGCCAAGTTGAAGCGGGTGTCACATATGTAAAGTAACATGTCGTCCCTCCCTGCTCCCATTCCCAGAAAATTTACTGGAAAAGACCATCAACAATCAACTCATGATACACCTGGAGCAGAACCAGCTACTCAACACCTCCCAATCCGGCTTACGCAGCAATCACAGCACCGAAACAGTCCTGATCGCAGCCACTGACGACATCCGAACCCTCCTCGACAGAGGCGAAACAGCAGATTTAAGCCTCCTCGACCTCTCAGCAGCCTTCAACACCGTATCCCACCACATGCTGGTCGAAAGACCTCACCACATCGGCATCCAAGGGGACGTGCTTAGATGGATCACTTTATTCCTCACTGGAAGAACCCAGGGGGATCCACCTCTCACCTGTGAGCCCAAGGAGATCACCTGTGTTGTCCCCCATGGCTCATTACTCAGCCCCACGCTCTTCAATGCATATATGACCCCGCTGGCCAACATAGTCAGATCCCACGGTCTTAACATAATTTCCTACGCAGACAGCACCCAACTCCTCAATCAGTAACCTTATAACGTGCTACTACTCATTGATAAGGGTCTCAAAGCGCGGGGTGGGGAGTGTGAGGGGGAGGGGTCTGCGGGTCAGTTTAAGAGCCAGTTTTTGAGGTCCTTCCTGAATTGCGGCAGCGATGGTAATTGCTTGAGGTGCAGAGGAAGGGCGTTCCAGGGCTTCTCAGCGAGGTAGGAGAAGGATCTTTCTCCAGCCGTGGTATTGTGGATCTGTGGGATGGTGGCCAAGGCCAGTTGGGCGGAGCGGAGATGTCTGGGAGTGTAAAAGCAGAGGCAGTGGTTGAGGTATGCAGTTTCGGCGTTGTGGAGTGCTTTGTAGGCTTGGGTGAGCAGCTTGAAGGTGATTCTTTTGTTGACAGGTAGCCAGTGAAGGTCTCAGGTGGCCGGTGATGTGGTTGCGGCATGGGATGTTCAGGATGTTCAGGATGAGTCTGGCGGAGGCGGAGTTTCTGGGTGGTGCTGGCGTAGAGTGAGTTGCCGTAGTAGTCTGCTGCTGACGAGCGCATGGGTGACCGTTTTCCTGGACTCTGTGGGGATCCACTTGATCTTATGAAGGAGGCTGAGCGTGTGGAAGCAGGAGGACAACACTGCGCTGATTTGGTGGTTCATTCAGAGCTAGGAGTCCAGGATGATGCCGAAGTTTTGTGCGTGGTGTGGGGGGTGATTCTATGCGCTGTGGGCCACCAAGTAGTTCCAGGCAGAGGGGGAGGAACCCAGGATGAGTATTTCGGTCTTGTCTGAGTTAAGCTCGAGGCAGCTGTCCATCATTCAGGTGGCGACTGCCTTCATCCTGTTGTGGAAGTTACTTTTGGTGGCTGTGGGTTCGTCTGTAAGGGAGAGAATCCGCTGGGTGTCGTTGGCGTAGGAGACTGAGTCCGTGGCTTCTGACGGCTGCAGGCTGGGCTATGTAGATGTTGAAGTGGGTGGGGCTCAGGGAGGATCTCTGTGGGTTCTGAGTTGAATGGTGGAAGTCTGACTCTCTGCGTTCGATCAGTGAGGAAGAAGCGGATCCATTCTAGGGCTTTGTCACGGATGCCGGCGTCGTGGAGTCTTGCGCAGAGGGTGTGGTGGGAGAAAGTGTCGAAGGTGGTTGAGATGTACAGGAAGATGAGGGCTGCAGTATCGCGTTGGTCGAAGAGAGTGCAGATTTCGTCTGTAGTGGCGAGATAGCGTTCTCGGTGCTGTTGTGCTTCTGAAGCCCGATTAGGAGAGGTCCAGGATGATGTTCGTTACGATGAACTGAGAGTTGAGCATTAATGTCTTTCTCAATGACTTTGGCTGGGAACGGGAGCAGAGAGATGGGTCTGTAGTTCTTGAGGTCCGTTAGATCGGCAGAAGGTTTCTTCAGCAGGGGGTTGATCTCTGCATGCTTCCAGTCTTCCGGGAAGGTTGCGGACTCTATGGATCTTTTGATGCTGCGGCAGAGTTTGGGTGCGATGGAGGTGCCTGCTCTGTTGAGAATGTGGTGAGGGCAGGGATCCGAGGGGGCTCTGGAGTGGATGCTCTTCATGATCCTGAGGGTGTCGTCAGAGTTGAGTAGTCCAGTTGGTCAAGGTCTGCTGGTGGCTGGAGCCATTGGGTGCAGTAGTTGTGGTCGGGTGGGTGAGTCTTGGGTTGCGAAGCTGTTGTAAATCTCCTTGATCTTGCGGTCGAAGAAGGTGGCGAGGTTGTCGCAGAAGTCTTGAGGCGGGGAGATGTCTGCTGTCTCTATGCTGGGTTTAACGAGCTCTTTGAGCACGGCGCAGAGTTCTTTGATGTTTTGTGCTTTGGCTTTGATGCATTCCTCAATGGCTGCTTTCTTTGTTGTTCTGATGAGGCAGTGGTGTGCGGTGACTGCGGATTTGAAGGCTGCATGGTCTTCCATGATCTTGCTATTCCTCCAATTTTCTCACTCACTGACGACCCCACTCACCAACTACACCACCACCAGAACCAACTTCCACAGATGCATGACAGACCTTACCAAGTGGATGAAAAACCGCCTGCAGCTTAACACAGACAAGACGGAAGTACTGATCTTTGGCAACAGCATCAACACATGGAACGACTCCTGGTGGCTATCAGACCTAGAACCTGCACTCCTTCCGACCCTGCCAGAAACCTCGGAATCATCATTGACAACAAGCTCGCCATAAAATCACAGATCACCGCAGTTTCCTCCGCCTGCTTCCTCACTCTGTGCATGCTACATAAGATCTTCTAGTGGCTCCCCCTACACATGAGACGCACCGTGACACGGGCTTTCACCACCAGTCGACTGGACTGCGGCAACATACTCTACGTAGGAATCGCTGCACACTTCCTACAGAGACTTCATAGCATACAGAACGCCGCAGATACTCAGCCTTCCCTGACGAACCCACATCACACCCCACCTCAGGCAACTCCACTGGCTCCCCATACAGAAGAGATGCCAATTCAAGCTGCCGCCCCATGCGCACAAGGCTCTACACAACTAAGGACCCACACACATGAACCACAGCCGGAACTTCCCCCAACCGTCGAAGACTACGCCCTGCCTCACTTTCACTTGCCCATACTCCCCGTATCTACTGAAGCAGAAGTGGAGAACGCTTCTTCTCCCACATTGCAGGAAAGACCAGGTGATGGTCCGGAGGTGCTTGGGGAGGATCCCCATGCACCTCCGGACCATCACCTCTCATCTGGAATTCCGAATGGCCCTCCAGACCTGGCTGTTCGAATAAGCCTCCAGGACCTGCAAGCGCCTGAATACCCTCTCCGTTGATTAGTTGCGCCTTATAAATCGTGATTGATTGAAGTAAGGAAACTGTGCGCCTTCCCATCTAGGCGAATCCCTAGGTAGGTGCTCAGCACTCTCAACTTGAATGCGAAGGGTTCAAGGGCCACGCAAATAATATGGGAGAATCTTTGTCTGGTGCCTCTGATATTGTTTGGCACTGAGATGTGCCTTATCGTTCTGGTCCTGACTATGTTTGGAGTAAAGCAATTTGATCCCTTTGATCAGGAATGAGCCTAACTCTGAGTGACCCGGTACTGAATAAATATAGTCCCACTGCATGAAATCTTAAGTTTGTTATGCATCTGTGGCTATACAAACGGAGGGAGGCCAAACAATAGGTGATGGCTCCAATATTTGATAAAATCGTCTCAGGTTCAAGGATGGGTTTATAGAGGGGATGAAACCGTTTTGGTCTGTATGGACCACAGTTGGGAGCAGTGGCAGCAGTCTGCGTGTACTTTGCTTGGAAGTTTATAGTTGGTGTTCAGTATTGTGAGTGGCCTATAATAAGACGACGACATAGCGTCTTTTCCTGGTTTCAGGATCAATGTGACTAACGCCTCTTTGGTAGTTGCTGGAAGCTTGACGACTGTGCCGGCAGTGTTCTATAATGTTAGCAATTTGTGGACCAGGAGAGTCTCAAATGTGGTGTAGATATCTGTGGGTAGGCCATCAGATCCTGGTATCTTGCCCGTGGCCAGCTGTCAGTGTCTGTTTTATGTCTTGTTCATTGAGCGTTTCCCATAGGGCTTCATGTTGTTCTTGTGTGATCTTTGGAAGGGGAGATCCCACGAGGAACTCCGCTATTTGAGCCTGAGTGGGTAGTCTGGTGGAGGAGTTGTCGTGCATAGAAATATTTGAAGGCAGTGTTAATTTCAGGTTGGGCCTGAACCACGCAAACTTCAGTTTGTGAAAGCAATGAGCTGAGAGTCTGTTTAAAGTGGCTTGATGAGCCTGTCCAAAAATCTGCCCGCTCTATCTTCCTCAGCTTTATTTTTGTTGGAGTTCTGTGTATTTCACATAGTCCATATGTCGGAGACGCTCTAACAAGTCTGCCTGGGTCTTCCTCACTTCAGCCAGTTCCCCTTGTGGAGTCTGTGCTGTGTGCATGTTCTAAAGTGTGGACAGTTGTCTTGACTTTCTGGAATTCCTCTTCAAGAGTCATCTTAACGCCACCGTAGATAAATAGGTACACTCCGCCCCCCCCCCCCCCTCCCCCCCTTCGAGGTCAGGCTTGACTGCCTCCCACTGTGATACTTGAAGAGGCTGAATCTGTATTGTGCTGGAAATATTCTTGGATCTCATTGTGTAGCATGTCCCGAACACGGAGTCATCCAGATGCAAAGTCTAGAGGCTGCAGGCCGCGATCGGAGAGGGGATGGCGCACCATTGTAATCCAAACTCCATTGTGCAGTGATTGGGTAGTCCGTGAAGTAAATGGCATTGTGTAGGACTGTGGAGCAAAGAATTAGATCTAACCGGACATGTAGTTTGTGCACTGGGGAACAGTACGAGTACTCACTAGCCCCCACATTCCTAACACACCAGGAGTCGAGTAAGGACAAGTTTGTCAACCAATCTCTTAACACTCTTGTGTAATGCTCTGTGACAGTGCCCGGTAGGGGTGGATGCGATTGGTCAAGTGTCACGTCCAATACGACATTAAAGTGTCCCCCAAGCATCCATAGGACATCTGCCCTGTCTGCTAACAGTCTTGTCAGGACATTGAGGAATCGGGTCTGGTCAACATTTGGGAAATAAAAGGTACCTAGTACTAGGGGCTGGTCATCGAGTCTGCCTGTAGCGCCCCTTAGCGTCTGTTCAAGAATCTGCAACTGCAAACAGTGTGCCCGGGCTCAGTCGGATAGCTGCGCCGCTGTCATGCGCAGAGTAGGTCGTATGGTGGAATTGGCCGCTCAATTTGCCTTTAATTTTGGCACCTTCAGTCTCATTGAGATGTAATTGCTATAGGAATGCTATATTGATGATTCACTGCTTTTGTTAAGCGTGGATTTTGTATCGCTTAGTTGCATTGCCCATCCCTTTTATGTTCTGTGTAGCGATCAGGTATCTTCCTTGGGGACCCATGTCAGAAAATGCCAAAGAAGTGAAAGATTTGTCCCCTCTCCCCCCTGACCGCCCTGGCAGTAAGGGGCAAATGGTACGAGAGCCCCTAGCGAACTGGATAATGTTGGTGCTGTTAAGACTCATCGTGTTGTGGTCTCCATCTCCTTATTGTAATAGGGGTACATGCCCCGGGAGCCGCCACACTATGAAGCTGCTAGTCTCCAGAAGGGCCCCCATTGTGAGAGGGTAAATAACGCCTGTGGGCCCTGATCCACAGCAGGGCTTATGCACAGGGGAAAAGGGGGCGGGGCAGGTAATGGTTCAAGAGCCAGCCCGCCTGGTAAGCACAACCTTGCTCAGTTCAAACAAGTTCGTAAGCCGTTTGTGGCATTACACTTGGTAATCGGTTCCAGTCAACACCCTCAACCTTATTTGTGACGCTATCCTCCGAGGCCTGAGAGATTTGGTGTGGGGGTGATTCCCATTCTTTGGTATAGGTCCCTAACAGGTGCTCTGTCGTAGTGCTGTGGTTCTTTGAACTTTCAGATTAGTTGCAGCCCGCCAGACGCCTGATCTTGCGTTAGTCGTGTGTTTGGCAGAACATACAGGCTGGCATGAGCAGTTGTGATTAGGTCTTTTAGTAGAACAGGGTTCTTCGATAAGTCTAGTGAACCTGTCTGACTTGTTATAGGCACTCTCCTCTACTGGACTGTCGGGGCACACCACCGAATCGAGCAGTCCGCTCAGTAGCAGCTGGTCCACCTAGATCACAGTTGAGACGAAGGGGTGCGACTTTTGTGGCCGATTTCCTTGCTCTTCATCCGGGCCCAATGGTAGCAGGAATAAAGCTGGCTAGGATGTCCGGCAGGGACGACCAAACCCCTTATCCACAGGACGGTAGTAGCATCATGACCCCTCATGCAGCACCTGGGCAGCTTACACCATTTAAGGAACTGCTCCTGTTCGCCGCGGTGCTAATGGAGGGTTTCTGAGGCTATGCTATGCAGTTCCGCAGGCGGTTCCTCATGGCTCAATACATTAGACCACCCTATTGCACTGTGCCAGGTCCTGCAGCCCTCTCCAACCATCGCAGCCGTTTCTCACCTTGTGGTTGAGGGGCTGGCCCCCTCAAAGTGTCTCGCCCTCACAGTGGCACAGTCCCACTGTCCAATCCTCTCTGTGCATCTGCCCCGAACAGGCCACAGTCCTCTGGCGATCTTGGGGTGGGGGTTGAACGAGGCTGCAGTCCTCCTTTTGTTTCTGCGCTGCTCCCAGGGCTGCACTGATGATACAGGCGGTATTGCTGGCGATTTCTTCGGGATGCTTGCAGATTTTGATCAGGTTTTGTGGCGGAGCTCAGTGCTCAAGTGTCTGCTGTAGGAAACTAGGTTTCTGTTGCAGTACCCTCCTCCCCTTTGCCTGGCTTTTGATGCAACTTTGAAGTGTACTGGGTCCCTGCTAACTAGGTTCCCAGCACCAGTGTTCCTTTCCTAAACTGTATCTGTTCACACATTTGGCACCACTCTAGCTCACATGCAGTGCCCTAGTAAAAGGTACCCTTGGTACCAAGGGCCTTGTGGTTAAAGAGTGCCCCTAAGGGCTGCAGCACAAATCTTGCAATCCTAAGGGACATATCACCATGCACACTGCCACTGCAGCCTGCATGTCTTGGTGCAGACCAAAACTGAGGGTTGACATGGCACACATCCGTGTGTGCCTTACCGACAGACACTGCATGAGATATAGGTATGCCACCCCTCTAGCAGGCCTTAGCCCTAAGGCAGGGTGCACTATATCTCCTGTGAGGACATATCTGCATGATCGGATATGCCTTCAATATCACTGTCGATTCCTGGATATTGTAAGTGACCAGGGAAGCCATAGTGAGTACATGGGCTGGACACTCATCATTAAGAGTTCCCCAGTTCCATGATGGCTTCACTGAAGTATGGAATATTTGGTACCATACAACTCGTCATAAGAAGCCTTCACTGATTCCAGTGTGAGATTTATTAAATATTTTACACAGAGGACCCCTTAGAGGGGGTGAGTGCCTGCGTGCTCAGAGGTTGAGAACAATGCCTTTCCTGGGTGTAGGTGTTCACACATCCCCCTAGTCAGGAAGAGCCATCTGTGGCGGGGAGCCTCAAAGGCCTTGTTGCCTTTGTAACGTGACCCCAGCCTCTCCTTTTAGAAGGAGCAGGCCCCCCTTCCTGTCCTCACCCCCTTTTGGCGGAAGAACAGGCGGGAAAACTCAGCTAGAGTAGAAGGTGTGCCCCCTTTACCAACTCCACCCCTCAAGTGCTGGAGTCGAGGTGAAGTACACTTTTCAGTGCCCACCATCTTGAAGGTGAGGTGTCCCTTAGGGTGGCACAATTCGTGCAGCAGCCTTTAGGGACCCTTATCCAATCAGGGTTAGGTATATGTTTCCCTCCCACAGGAGGTTGGCGTAATAGAGGATGTAGACACCCCAGGTAAGGGGCCAGTGGGCCACTACTTGTCACTTCCTTGTAGCTCCCCTAAATCTAGTATCTAGGTGGCATCCCCAGACCCTGAACTTCAGTTCCTGATGAACTAAGAAGAGCTAGACACCACAGAGACTCACCAGCAGAGAAGACTATAGAGAACTACTGACTTGGGAGGACTGCCTGCCCTCAACAAATATCAAGATCTCCCCAGAAGAGCGGGCCTGTTCACCAGAAACCAATTTAAAGTAAAGGTCTCTGTGACCTGAAGAACCGCAAAAACCTGCTCCCGGTTCCACCTCTGTACCCGACTCCTCCGGCCCAAGTCCAAGTAGCCTGCTGGTCCCAGTTAGGTTCCTAAGTGCTCCAGAGTGTGAGTCCACCATGGGTTGACCCCGCCCACACTTCTCTACGTCACCTGCAGCCTCTGCACGGAGACTCCCTCAAACGCAACCTGCTTTGGTAAGCTGTTTCCATCACCAAAAGACACCCCTGCACCCGCCGGCCCTGGGCCTTGGTGAAGCAGACCAAAGGCGTCCCTATGTCCCCGAGCATCGCAACTTACCTCTCCAGCTGTTGGTTTCCTTCGACAGCCAGCAGCCGTTTTCCGATTTTGCCTTTCTCCATTGCTTTACATTGGGCACCTGATGCTGTGTTGGTACCCTGCACATGGCCTCCCCTGTCTCTGGACATGGCAGGAACGTTGGGGCACTACTCTGGTGGTTCAGCACATGGCGGGTTCCCTCAAGGCCAGCGCTTATAAATTTAGCCATCGATGCCTAGCTGATCACAAATTACGTCTCCACCCAGAGGGAGAACTTTGGTTAGATCTGTTCGCCACTGCAGAGAATGGACAATGTCTGCAATTCTGGGTGCTGGACTTTCCAAGGAGGCTCTAGCTCAGAGATGCTTTTCGTCTGGAGTGGGGCTCCAGCCTCCTGCACGCCTTTCTGCTGATACCACTCCTGCCCAGAGTTTTCAATAAGAAGAGGAATAGCTGAAATTCAGTCATTCTTGTGGCTCCAGATTGGGCACAGAGAGTTTGGTATTCCAAACTCCTAAGCATGAGCATTAGTCCTTTGATCAGGCTGCCACTTCAAGAGGATCTTCTTTAGCAGCAACAGGGCAGTATCCTGCATCTGAACCTGCGCATGCTTTCCACCTTTATGCTTAGAGATTGAGCGGCGGCAGTTGACAGCTTTCGACCTTTCTTCCGAAATCCACGGGTTTATTGTTGCAGCCAGGCATCCCTTCTGCAAAACAGTTTGCGCCTGCCATTGGGACAAATGTGTGAACTGATGTGCATCAAGAATATTGACCCTCTTTCTCCACCCTTATCCTAGGTTATACTGTTCATTCTTTCTCTGGCCCAGCAAGACTCTACCTTGGGCTCTGTTAAGTTACTTGTCGGCCATTTCAGTTTTTTGTGGTTGCCAGACCAACCTTCTTTGTTTGTCACCCGTTGTGACTCGTGTCCTAAAGGTACTCCAACATCTGGATCCACCATGACCATTCATTATGCCCAATGGGACCTCAGTCTGATCTTGAAATTTCAAATGTGAGCCCCGTACAAGTCTACACAACCGTCCACTCCCTTTACTCACCATCAAAACGGCTATTCTGGTGGCCATAACATCGGCCAGAATGGCCAGTGAGCTACAAGCACTTTACGTGTAACCTCCCTACACGACATTCTATCCAAGCTGGTTCGGAGAACCTGGGCCTCCTTTCTCCTGAAAGTGATGACATCTTTTCATGTCGGCCAACGTATACCCTTGCCTACCTTCGTACCCCCGCCTCACCCTTCCAAAGAAGACGAGAGAATCCACAAGTTGGATCCAAAATGAGTTGCTTTAAATTGATCATAAGAGTTCTTGGTGGATGATCAACTTTTCATTGGGTCGAAAAGGAAAAGCAGTGCAGAAACGGACCTTCTCACAATACGCATTGGCCAAGAAGCAACCCTCTGAGGGCTTGCACGCCCATTGCACTAGAGCCAAGGCTGTGGCCACTGCATTAGCTCACAGAGTCCCTTTCCTGGGCATCTGTCAGGCGGCAAAGTGGGTGTTGCTGTACACATTCACCAAACTTTACTGTCTGGACAGTCGGGTCTGGTTTGACAGGCACTTTGCCCATTCGTTCTCCAGAACTTCTTGTTCGCAGACCCATCTCCAGAGGCATTGCTTGGGTATCTGTTCTAAGGTAAAGAATCTGCAGCTGCAAATTTCTGTCAGATGAACAAGTCACTTATCTTCAGTAACG
Organism: Calotriton arnoldi; assembly: GCA_963921515.1. Lineage (NCBI taxonomy): Eukaryota > Metazoa > Chordata > Amphibia > Caudata > Salamandridae > Calotriton > Calotriton arnoldi. Next base: position 3,319,550 of record CAWUFW010000910.1, on the reverse strand, counting down.
CCTTATCTGGTTGGAGACTAGCCACAGATTCCTTACTGAATTCCCTCCCACACCTAATCATCCTCGCTCCGTGAACGGATTTCTCCGTTTAGGGCACCCTTACTAGGTACTTATTGCTGCACGCCAGTACATTAGCAACCTTTGTGGCTCCATGCTTCTGGCATGAAAAGGTCGTGAAAAGTAACTGATATTGGCATGCTGGAGTGATGCCTATATAGGCATCGCGCACAATACTTTCGTCGTGGCTGACACGGAGCAGAGTGCCACCACCTTCCTGCACCCAGATGTACCGCTCAAAGTTTCCGAATCCAGTCTCTTACCTAGAAATAATTCGAAGTTAAAGAATTTGCATCTATATAGTCTCTACCAGATAAGGCAAGTTACTTGTTGTAGTATACTGGTATTTAGTGTATTGCACCTTTCCTGCTTCTCTGCCTTGCTGCTCAGCCAGTGTGGATGTTCTTGGAATGTTGGTATGTGTGGTGAGGTAATAGAATGCTGGTATGACTGTGTGGAGTGTCAGTTGAGAGGATGGGCTGAGCAGCAAGGAAGCTGCTCCTGGTGGGGCTCGCTCTGTAGAGAAGACCTACTCTACATCTTACTCTGTACTACTCCATGTTGTGACTCCTGATCTACAATACTTACAATAAACCTACATGGAAATCCAACTGGTCTTGGTTCTATTCACTTATTACATTTGGCGACGATTAGAAAGAACCTGCCTTGCCACCTGATGGTCTACAGAAATTTTGAAAAGCAGGAAGCAACTCCAAGGTATGAGTTTCCCTACAACTTTGCATTTAAATGGCACACTGGCACCCGGTGAGCCCCACCAGTGACCTTCCATCGGTCGCCCTCAACCGCAGTGTGCCAGTTCCTGCCTGCACACATCTGAAGTGTGCCAGTTCCTGCCGGCACACATCTGAAGTGTGCCGGAAGTGTGCCAGTTCCTGCCTGCACACAACTGAAGTGTGCCAGTTCCTGCCTGCACACAACTGAAGTGTGCCAGTTCCTGCCTGCACACAACTGAAGTGTGCCAGTTCCTGCCTGCACACAACTGAAGTGTGCCAGTTCCTGCCTGCACACAACTGAAGTGTGCCAGTTCCTGCCTGCACACAACTGAAGTGTGCCAGTTCCTGCCTGCACACAACTGAAGTGTGCCAGTTCCTGCCTGCACACAACTGAAGTGTGCCAGTTCCTGCCTGCACACAACTGAAGTGTGCCAGTTCCTGCCTGCACACAACTGAAGTGTGCCAGTTCCTGCCTGCACACAACTGAAGTGTGCCAGTTCCTGCCTGCACACAACTGAAGTGTGCCAGTTCCTGCCTGCACACAACTGAAGTGTGCCAGTTACTGCCTGCACACAACTGAAGTGTGCCAGTTACTGCCTGCACACAACTGAAGTGTGCCAGTTACTGCCTGCACACAACTGAAGTGTGCCAGTTACTGCCTGCACACAACTGAAGTGTGCCAGTTCCTGCCTGCACACAACTGAAGTGTGCCAGTTCCTGCCTGCACACAACTGAAGTGTGCCAGTTCCTGCCTGCACACAACTGAAGTGTGCCAGTTCCTGCCTGCACACAACTGAAGTGTGCCAGTTCCTGCCTGCACAAAACTGAAGTGTGCCAGTTCCGACCTGCCTATTTCCACATGGGGGTACAATATGGAAAGTGCAACGTGGAAAGTGCATCTACTACAAGAGATGTGCAGAGACCTTCCCACGTTGGCCCTGCGCAAAAGAGGATTGCCTGCTGTGGACGACGGAAAGCTCTTAACCTTTCACAGAGTCTACTTCCATGGTGTGTTTCCCTGGCTGTGGCTAGCTGTGTTGTGCTTGGTTCCTGTACTAGGCGAAGTCTGGTGAGACATGTGTTTTTTTTAATTTTTACTTCCACGTTTGGTCTACGCTGAGACTTGTTGCCTGCATCTGTTGCCAACCGCCACTTTCAAATTTAAAAAAAAAAAGACGTGGCACGAGTTCCCAGGTCGCACCCATCTTCATCCAGAGGACGCGCTGATAGCTCGTGGCTCCCTTAGTGACGTGGGCACTGCTGAAACGACGTCTCGCTGCACTGGCGTGCAGTGAACCACCCGGCGCGGCCTCGAGAAGCGTGCCGCCCTCTTGGGTTTGTACTGAGCCATGCGATCCTTTTCTGTTTCTGCACGGTTTTTGCCAACCACGTTTTTTTTATTTTTTTTATGTTGTTGCCGCAGCTAGCACTTTTTGCCAGTCACCGCTGCTCTTCACTCTACATGTATTGGATCGTAGCAACACAGGTACTGTCTTCTTTTGGCATATCGTGTGCTTCACCAACTTTGGACCGCGTGTCAAGCCTTCTCTGCCAACCGCAACTGCATGTAATGTAATGTAATGTAATGTAAGGGCTATTTATAGAGCGCACTGTAACCCGCCGGGTATCCTGGCGCTGAGAGACGGAAGAAAGCCTGTGAGAAAGAGCAGGAGGCATCATACTCTGGGAAAGAGCCAAGTCTTCAATTTCTTTCTAAACGGCATGAAATCCGTCATCTGTCGCAGCTCCGTGGGTAGGCTATTCCACTCTGGTCAAGAAATCTCATTGATGATGCTTTGTTTTTCTAGGTCACATGCTGAGGCGCTTCTAGACCCACTGTCTCCGTTTCATATTGGGTGAGACACTGCTCACCAGGGTCACGTTGCTTCTATTTGGAACATTCAATTCAGTTTATTTTGACATTCGTTTAATGTCATGCTGTTATTTAGCCATGTGCCCCGTTTGCTGATCTTGCTGCCAGATAAGTTTATTTCCTGATGAGTGCCAAGTCATTATTTCATTCAGTATTTTGTGCCTTGTGTTATCTGTACCGCTATCTTTTACTCGTACTAGGATTGAGTATTTGCCTATTTTGTTTTGACTTAATGACATCATTATCATTACTTATTTTTCTGCTCTATATACTTTCAGGGTTCTAGGTTTTTCTTTAGGGTATCTGTTGTGTTGGAGCTGGTCTCCACACACTCTATTTTAACCTGCAGTGTGGGTAGTGCACACCCTATACACTGATTCTACCCTACACGGTTTTCTTTTTGTGCCTAGCATTAGTGTTACAATCTCACTACCCTACCCTTTACATTGTTTAGCTGTGGGGATTGTCGTTTACCTCTAGTTTATGCATAAAGTTGAAGTGCGCAATGGGTAGCACCCATATTGGATATGCGCAATGGGCAGTGTACCCATATTTAGGTTTGTAATGCGCAATGGGCAGTGTACCCATATTTTGTTTTGTTATGCGCAATGGGCAGTGTACTCACTCTTTAGTTGTAAAGCGCAATGGGCAGTGTACCCATATTTAGGTTTGTCATGCGCAATGGGCAGTGTACCCATATTTTGGTTTGTTATGCGCAATGGGCAGTGTACCCACATTTTGGTTTGTTATGCGCAATGGGCATTGTACCCATATTTAGGTTTGTAATGCGCAATGGGCAGTGTATCCATATTTTGTTTTGTAATGCGCAGTGTACCCATATTTTGTTTTGTAATGCGCAATGGGCAGTGTACCCATATTTTGGGTTGTAATGCGCAATGGACATTACATACATTCTTCGTTTGCTTGTAGTGGTGTCGTTAATTAATTCAATGCATTCCTTTTTGGATTGATTGCATATTTTAATTTTTGCTATTACTATGCTTACTTTTGTGTATCCTTTTTGCTGTTCATTAAAGGGGAAGAGGTGTGTTATGCCATTTTTGTTAAATTAATGCAATGTTTTACTGCTATGTTTATTTATGCTTTTTCTATGCTTATTGCTTACATAATTCTTTTGTTATTGTTCATTAAAGGGGGAAGGTGTGTAGTATACTGGTATCTGAAAGAGACACGTTAGTGACAGATTCCTTTCCTTAGAATATCCCCAGGCGTCAGGCTGGATCTGGAAAGTTTTTTGCGTAGCAGTACCCTTGCGCGTCGGTAGGCGGCGTCGTGCGGCTCCGCGTCCGTCGTCGGCGTCGTGATTGCCGGGATGACGTCGCGGGCAGTACTTAGACGCCGCCCCTGCGCGCTGACGTCAGTTCTTCTTTTTCCGCGCCAGCAAGCGCAGATCCGGGAAGAGCAGTGCCCTAGTCATTTTTTGACTAACTTTTTTGGTGAATTTTTTCACTGTTTCTTTTCGTATCGACTCCAAGGTGTCGTTAGGGATGCCCGGCTTTAAGCGTTGCGACGCCTGTGCTCTGATGATGTCCATCACAGACCCGCATCTGGAGTGTCTCTTCTGTCTCGGGCGAGACCACGACACGAAGTCGTGTTCCGACTGCCGGTCCCTAAACCCGAAAGCTTTGCGAGAGTGGTCTCGAAAGCTCCTCGAGGCCCGGCAGTCGGCTCCGCGCCACACCAAACCCCGGTCGCGTGAGAGGTCGGTCGCGGAGTCCTCGCCGGTCGTCGGAATCCAAGTCTTCGTCGTCCGGTAAGTCTAAACACAAGAAGTCCAAGAAGCATCATCGCTCTAGGACTTCGCCTCGCCGGTCTCGCGACTCGGCCGAGGCCCCTCCCGGCACCGTCCCCGCGGCCCCGGACTTGCCTGTGGAGTCGCCCCCGCAATACCCGTCCTTCCCGGGTTCGGGGGCGGATCCGGCCCGAATACAGGAATTCCTGTTGGCCATGGCCCGCCTCTTCGGGCCTCAAGGTCCCTCCGGTGCGCTTTCGGGCCCCGCGGGCCCTGATGGGGTTGCCCCGGCGTCGCCGACGACTCCGGTCCCGGCGTCGCTCGTGCCTCCAGCCTCGATCCCGGCTTCGGCCCCGGCCTCGATCCCGGCTTCGGTGGTACCGCAACCCCCATCGACGCCGGTCGACCTGACCACGCCTCCGCCGATGTCTCCGGTGCCGTTCCTGACGCCGCCCGGGGCTCCGGGCGGCGTCGTCCCCCTGTACTCTCCGGCTCCGGACATGGAGCCGGACCGACGTCGCTCGACGCCGGTTCCGGCGCCGATGAGACTTTGGGTCCCAATTGTCCCTCCTCCTCCTTATTTTGAACCGGAGGAGGACCAGGAGGACTGGGAGGGGTCTTAGGACCCTCTGGCACAACAGTGTCAGTATGATGAGGACTGGGCAGAGGAACTAGGGGATGCCAGTGGTCTAGATACTTCCCCTGACACTGACATGCTGTCTCCTCCCGTGGCTACGGAGGAGGGAGCCAATTTTGCAACGGTGTTGCGTAGGGCAGCTAGAGCCTTACATCTCCGACTCCCTACTGTGGCGGTCAAGACTAATCTCTTGACAGAAGTGCTTCAGCCGGCAGCCTCCTCCTTGGAGACTGTGCTGCCGTTTAACGATGCACTCACTGACGTTCTTTTGGGCGCCTGGTACAAGCCCAACACAGGGGCTCCTGTGGATAGGAACGTGTCCCAACGCCATCGCCCGGCTCCGGGCGACCCCTTGTTTCTCTCTGTCCACCCCACTCCTGAGAGCTTGGTTGTCCAAGCCTCGGCTTCCCAATCCGCCTTCCCTACCGCCCCTCCGGATAGGGAATCCAAACGCCTGGATCAATTTGGGAAGAAGGGTTTTTCTTCCTCCAGTGCTGGCTTGCGGTCCATCAACACCGCTTGTCTTTTGGGCCGATATACCCACTCCCTGTGGGATTCGGTGGCGACTGTTTTGCCCCAGTGTTCTGAGGAGGTCCAGACACTGCTTACCTGCGCCATTGCGGAAGGTAGGGATGCGGCCAAATACACCATACGTTGTGGCCTTGATACCGCCGACTCGCTGGGCAGATCTATTGCAACGACGGTGGCGCTGCGTCGCCACTCCTGGCTGAGAACCACTGGTTTCTCGGGTGATGTCCAGAATACACTCATGGACATGCCCTTTGATGGAGTCGGTCTTTTTGGTTCCAAAGCAGACCATGCGTTGGAGCGTTTTAAGGACTCACGGGCTACTGCCAAGTCCCTGGGCCTTTCTACTGCACGCCCTCCGCTAACCTCTGCTTTTCGCCCCTATCGTGGCAACGGAAGGGGCGCCCAGTCACGTCAGCAGCCCAGCCACCGGCCCGCGCAGCAGGCGTCTTCGCGTGGCCGAGGACGTGGATACCGCCGTGGCGGTTCGGGCAACCAGCGTGCGGGTCAGGCCACACACCCCGCCCCGTCCGCGGCCTCCAAGCCCTCCTAGTCCCTCCTTTCAGGTGCACAGCACGCCAGTTGGGGGCAGGGTCCGCCATCACCTTCACCACTGGCGTGCCATCACCTCGGACAAGTGGGTCTTGGACATTGTCCGAAGGGGCTACTCCCTCCCCTTCGAGACCACCCCCCCAGCCATGCCACCTCAATTCCACCGCATGTCAGGGGATCACTTGGTGCTTCTGCAGAAGGAAGTCACGGCCCTCTTGGCCAAGAGGGCCATCGAGCATGTTCCGACCCCAGAAGTAGGGCGTGGTTGCTACTCCCACTACTTTCTGGTGCCCAAAAAGGACAAGGAAGACATGCGTCCTATCTTGGACCTCCGGAACGTCAATCGCTTCCTCCGGAAGGAGAAGTTCAAGATGCTCACCCTAGCTCAGGTCTTGACTGCCCTCGACCCTGGAGACTGGTTGGTAGCGTTGGACTTGCAGGACGCCTATTTCCACATCCCCGTCCTGCCGGCCCACCGGCGTTACCTTCGGTTCACGGTAGGCCTCGAGCATTTTCAGTTCACCGTGCTCCCCTTTGGCCTTACCAGTGCCCCTCGGGTGTTCACGAAAGTGATGGCGGTGGTCGCAGCTCATCTGCGCCGAGCAGGGGTTTCAGTCTTCCCCTACCTCGACGACTGGCTGCTGAAGGCAGGCTCTTCCCAGGCAGTCGTCTCCCACCTCCAGACTACGGCCGAACTCCTGCACTCGCTGGGGTTCTCCATCAATGTGCCGAAGTCGCATCTGATTCCTTCTCCACAGCTCCTTTTCATCGGAGCAGTTCTGGACACGACGCAGTTTCGGGCCTATCCTCCCGAACGGCGAGTCCGGGATATTCAGGCTATGATTCCGATCTTTCAGCCTTTATCCTGGGTTTCGGTACGGATGACCCTGAGGCTGCTGGGCCTCATGGCCTCCTGCATCCTGCTGGTCAATCATGCCAGATGGCATATGCGGGCTCTGCAGTGGGACCTGAAGTTCCAGTGGGCGCAGCACCAGGGCAACCTGTCCGATCACGTCCAGGTCTCGGAGGGGACTGCAAAACAGTTGCAGTGGTGGCTCTCGAACCGGCAATGGGTCATGGGCAGATCCCTCTCCCTTCCCCAGCCAGAGCACACAGTTGTGACGGACGCGTCCCTTCTGGGATGGGGCGGTCACATGGGAGAGGTGGAGATCAGAGGCCTCTGGTCTCCGGCGGAGTCCCAGCTCCATTTCAACCTTCTGGAGCTCCGGGCGATCCGACTTGCACTCAAGGCATTCCTTCCCTCTGTCAAAGGGAAGGTAGTGCAGGTGTTCACAGACAACACCACCGCCATGTGGTACTGCAACAAACAGGGCGGGGTGGGGTCGTGGACCCTCTGTCAGGAGGCTCTGCGCCTCTGGACATGGCTGGAACATCAGGGCATGTTCCTGATGGTTCAACACCTGGCAGGTTCCCTGAACGCCAGGGCGGACGAACTCAGCCGCAGGTGCATGATGGATCACGAATGGCGTCTTCACTCGGAAGTGGCACAAGGACTCTTTCTACAATGGGGAGAGCCTTGGTTAGATCTATTCGCCACTGAAGAGAACGCGCAATGTCATCAGTTCTGCGCGTTGGAATTTCCAAGGCGGCACTCGCTCGGCGACGCTTTTCGTCGCGAGTGGAGTTGCGGTCTGTTGTACGCCTTTCCGCCTATACCACTTCTACCCAGAGTGTTGAAGAAGATTCGGCACGACCGGGCCCAAGTCATCCTTGTGGCTCCGGACTGGGCTCGAAGAGTTTGGTATCCCGAGCTACTCAGTATGAGCGTAGATCCCCCGATCCGTCTGCCTCTTCGGGAGGATCTTCTGTCGCAGCAGCAGGGGACGGTCCTCCACCCGAACCTGTCCAGTCTACACCTGCTTGCGTGGAGATTGAGCGGCGGCAGTTGATTCCTTTCGACTTGCCTCCCGAAGTTTGTAATGTGATTCTGGCAGCCAGGCGTCCCTCCACTAAGGTGGTATACGCCTGCAGGTGGAACAAATTTGTGGCATGGTGCACAGCAAAGGCTGTGAATCCCCTTTCTGCCCCTCTTTCTGAGGTCCTTCTGTTCCTTCTTTCTCTGGCCCAACAGGGTTCTGCCCTGGGTACCATCAAGGGTTATCTTTGTGCTATCTCGGCCTTCATCAGGCTCCCTGATCAGCCCTCCCTTTTCAAGTCCCCTGTTAACAGGTTCTTGAAAGGCATTACTCACCTCTTCCCTCCTGTTCCGTTTGTGATGCCTCAGTGGGACTTGAACTTGGTTCTTACCTTTTTAATGTGCGCTCCCTTTGAGCCTCTACATAACTGTCCTCTTCGTCTTCTGACTCTGAAGACAGCCTTTCTGGTGGCCATCACCTCCGCTCGGCGGGTGAGTGAGCTCCAGGCTCTATCTTGCAAACCTCCCTTTCTGTCTGTTCATCCGGACAAGGTTGTTCTTCGGACGCGTCCGTTCTTCTTGCCAAAGGTGGTTACTGCTTTCCATATTGGGCAGACCATCACTTTGCCCACCTTCTTTCCGCATCCTTCCAGAGAGGAAGAGAGGCTCCACCGTCTGGACCCAAAACGTGCGCTCTCCTTCTATATTGACCGCACAAAACACTTCCGGGTGGATGACTAGCTCTTTGTTGGCTACGTGGGCGCCAAAAAAGGTCGGGCGGTGCACAAGAGGACCATCTCCCGCTGGGTTACCTTGTGCATCAAGACCTGCTATTCTTTGGCTAAGAAGGAGCCTCCTGTTGGGCTGCGGGCCCATTCCACCAGGGCAACGGCTGCTACCACGGCTTTGGGCCGCGGTGTTCCGCTGCCGGTTATTTGTCAGGCAGCTACGTGGGCCTCGCTGCACACGTTTACAAAGCATTACTGCCTTGACAGTCAGGTCCGGAGGGACGGCTTCTTTGGCCGTTCTGTTCTCCGAGACTTCCTCGTCTGATCTTTGTTCGCAGACCCACCACCGGGGTTGGTATTGCTGGGGTATCTATTCTAAGGTAAGGAATCTGTCACTAACGTGTCTCTTTCAGATGCACAAGTTACTAACTTGTGTAACGATATATCTGTAAGAGACAGTAGTTAGTGACAGATTCCTACCGCCCCACCCATCCTCCCCGTTCTGCGAACTGATTTCTAGGGTTAAGGACATCCCTTTCAGGGCCCTAGTATTTTTCAGACACCTATGTCAGCTTCTTGCATGGCTCTGCGTTCCTTGCGAGGAAAGTCGTGTACAGAACTGACGTCAGCGCGCAGGGGCGGCGTCTAAGTACTGCCCGCGACGTCATCCCGGCGATCACGACGCCGACGACGGACGCGGAGCCGCACGACGCCGCCTACCGACGCGCAAGGGTACTGCTACGCAAAAACTTTCCGGATCCAGTCTGACGCCTGGGGATATTCTAAGGTAAGGAATCTGTCACTAACTACTGTCTCTTACAGATATATCGTTACACAAGTTAGTAACTTGTGCATTTAGTGTATTGCACCTTTCCTGCTTCTCTGCCTTGCTGCTCAGCCAGTGTGGATGTTCTTGGAATGTTGGTATGTGTGGTGAGGTAATAGAATGCTGGTATGACTGTGTGTGGAGTGTCAGTTGAGAGGATGGGCTGAGCAGCAAGGAAGCTGCTCCTGGTGGGGCTCGCTCTGTAGAGAAGACCTACTCTACATCTTACTCTGTACTACTCCATGTTGTGACTCCTGATCTACAATACTTGCAATAAACCTACATGGAAATCCAACTGGTCTTGGTTCTATTCACTTATTACACTTGTTCTTTATGAAAAATACTGAAGATTGCTATTTTCTTTACAAGATTTCTCAGCTCGAGAGGATGAAGGTATGTGTGGTGATGTCTTTACTTACACATTCCATATTCCAGAACTGTCCCTCAGGAATGTGGAATGTGTTGTGGGGTTTGGAGTTCTGGTGATGTACTTAAGTCAGTTGCTGCCGGACTGTGGACGCTGTGGCCAATAAATTCAAGACTTAAACACGGCACGTCTCCTGTCTCTTCATTGTGACAGTGTCACTACAGTATGCTTCCCACCATTGAGCTTTGACAAAGTGCTTAAACCTAGAAGATCTTAGTTATATTTCCCTTTGTGTGGTTCTTGCTGTGTAATTAGAAGAGGAGCGTCTCAAAATGTTGTTTAATTGGTGTCAGTACGTAGTGAGATTTGGTTGGCCTGACAGCTGTTTAATAAAATTGAGTCCATAATCATCACTTTTATGTGAGTAGCACAGAGCAGTGTCCTCTGTGCCCAGCTTTTTGTTCTTTAACCTAACCTTGAGTTGGCCCCTGCACGTCAATACATCGGGCTGGACTGGCACCAAAATAATAAATTGTCCACTGTTTACATAATCACATTTTATCTACTTTAATGCAATCAGCTTGGTGCAGCGCATCCCGCGCCCAGCTGTCCGCCTGCTAACTCGCACCAGCTTTCATGTCTTTCGAGCACAGATCTATCTAAAGAAAGAATGATGCCTCGGCACACACATTCCTTGTGTAAAACGTGCTTCTAATATTAATGTTCACAGCCCATTGATCACCGCTGACTCCAGCGCTGCTTCATACTCTTTCTACAAGGGCATCCCAATCTCCCTACCTACTGACACCAATTAAACAATGGCTTGAGATGCTCCCCTTTCCTACCAGGAGAATTTTCTTCATATTGTTCATAAATGAGTTCCTTTTTCCATCAACACATAACCATTTCAGACCTGAAGATGGTCTCTTGCATTACTATTGCATGAGACCAAAACGACGCCCAGTCCATCTTGCTTCTGGATTTCTTACCTCGCTACAAGAAGTCTTGTCTCCTTACTAAGATGGACATTCTTTTGTTGAACCAAGCAAGTGGACTTTGGGTACATTGTCATATGTCACAGAAACGTCTGACTTCAGTTGCGCTGTAAGCAACACATTGTCAATGTACTATGTATTTTCATTTATTTTAATCCCCTTCAGCTTTCATTCATTTGACTTTCAGTACAATTTTGCAATAATCATATACACCTGCCTTTGTGATTCATTCATCGTTCTCGTAAAACTATTTGTGTACAGTCCAACCAATTGAATTGAGATGTTACTATTGGACATCGCCAAATAATTATATCATTATCACTGTGCATCTAAATGAATCCCTTGTTGGTACTTTCGTTCACTCCATTATAGTCACCCAAGACCTCAAGGGAATACTGGGTTGCCCTTTTTTGTACTATATATTAATTAGAAGAGGGGCCTTACGAGAGAAGAAAAATCGCATATGAATTTCCGGCTACAAATAAAGCATTGTTTGGTTTTTAAATATATACATTTTTGGCTAGATATTTTTCATTTGGGTACAAGAGTTAACTTTCTAGTGTTTCAAGAAATAATTTTACTCACTTTTTAAATTCTACTTCAAATCCTTATCAAGAGCCTTGGCAGTGATGCAAACTACATCTCCTTGACACACCCACACACATTGCCCACACTCCGTGGTTTGCATTCTGATGTTTAATTGTCAGAAGAACACTACAGAATATTGTAAAATTTCATAAAGTGGAATAAAATCTTGGCATTGCTTTTATCTTTAGTGTACAAGCATATGTTGTTGCAGCACAAGCACCATTTTGTAGACTTTGAATGTGCTAGCTTATTCACATTGATTGGATTGGCTAAGGGAAAGGCAATTGCTTTCACCTAGTGGAAATTTTTTAGTTTCTCCCAGTGGAGAAGGCAGATGCGTGATGGAGGAGTAGGTAAAACAACCCATCTTTGAATGTTTGTATGTGAAAACATGTATATCCATGCCTTGCATCAATTTGTCAGTTCAAGAAAAATCCTCATCCATAGAGCCACTGTTATACCTGCTGCTCAGCCAGTGTAAGTGTGGCGTTGAATGTTGGTCCGTGGTGATTCAGAGGAATGTTGGATGTCTGTGAGTGTCAGTTGGAGTATGGGCAGAGCAGTATGGAGGCTGCTCCTGGTGGGGCTCTTTACTGAAGCTACTTAATAAACCATCTTACCTAATCTACACCTGGAGTAATGGACTTCCTTTTATTTCAACATTTTGGCGATGAGGGTGGGATATAGCGTGTTGCAGGTGCAGACATTGCTTGTGTTGACACTAGATTCCCTTGTAAAGGGATGATTGTGTAGGGTATGGGCCACCCATTCTTTGCTTGTGTTGACACGAGATGCCCTTGTGTAGGGATGGTTGTGTGGTGGGTGTGGGATGCCTGTTTTTGATGTGGTTACACACTCATCCATCCACCTGCTAGCACAACCAATACCACATACTGTGGTATCTCCCAAAAGAGGTTTCCCCTCTTCCTGTCCTCCCCCTCCCTCCCCCACCTCCCTTTGTCCTAATGGTATTGTCACCCGTTGTCCAAAGGACATGATCATGTATTTGGGATGGCGGTGCCAGAGTTTTCTATGTTGATCTTCCCTGAGGCACTAGTGCAGAAACAGGTGGTGAAGCGACATCTGTGGCAGAGATGTCTCCCGATGTACTTAATAAAGTCCTACTTTTAACTACCAGCATCTCCTGTGTGTTTTATCTACAAAATTTAACACATACGCTATCAGTTACATTGATGTCAGTTTATTTTCTCAAGGCGAAAGTATAATTTCAAGGACAGTATGCTTTTTGGGTCTCGGATGGCTGCATCTGCTCACATGTGCTGCTGCTTGTGTTCAATCACCACAGAACACTGTGCTCAATTTTCTAGGTTTATTCACATCTCAGAACCCTTCATACCGGTAACGTATAAAAGGGAGCCTCTCGCAGGATGACCTCTCCCACAGCAGCTCTTCCTCATAATGCCACCCTAACGTTCCCCACCCCAACGTGCCTTGCACAACACAAGCACATTCCATCCATGACCTTAACCTTGAGCTCAGCCATAACACATCCTCCTCTCTTAAAATAAAAAAAAAGTACAACCTGCAATTGGTAACAAAATAAGGAATAGAAATAACAATAAAAAGGAAGAAATAAATAAAATACACCAACACTCAACATTGGTTGTGGGGAACAAAATGTGTAAGCTTAACATACATTTCTACAATTTCCAAAAGACAGCCGGCAGTGGTGTTTCTGGATGGCACAGTGTGGGATCGACGGGGGAAGGAAGAAACCACATGAAGCTCCAGTAGAAGGGATGTAAAAGTACTATTTATTGCCACAAAGAAAGCCCACAACGGAGTGAACGCCCAGATGCCACAAGAAACCAGCTGGCACTCAGTTCGCAAGTTCCAAACGTCATCTGTCCATTCCATCCGAACATGGAACACCTATCATACAATACAGAAAGATTTAAAGCAACATTAACCACTCTTATAAGTACACATACTACATCACATACTACATCACCCCTCCCCCATAATAAAACAAAAACAATGCCTATTTGGAGATAGTTAATACAGTTCATACTCTTTGAACCTAGCAGGTATTTTAACTATTCTTGAAGAACGAGTAGCTACATTACTTTGATTAACAAGAAAATTTCTCTCAGTGATTCTTCGTTCTGAAACAGGATTTACTGGATTACCAGAACAAGCAACACTGATGTCAGAGTCCACATTTCCACCAGTTATGGACATGTCAGTAGACAACATGGATTCAGTATCTCCTCGTGGAGTACAAGTTCGATTGTAAATGGCAGCCTGTGCTTCAGAGATGGGTATTAGACTGTTTTTATTCCACCAGCCTCTACCTTGCAGTAAAACTGATGCTGCTCCTGTTTTAATCACCCTAACAAGAGAGGTAAATTGAGATTCACCCTTCAACGCTCTGTTGGGTTTTTTAATCAACACATTATCATTGACCTTAAGCTTACACTTGTGTACTTTGTTTGATGTCATACCAAGTCTTTTATTTGTTTTGTTTCTCCAACACTCTGTTTCTGATATTTATTTCCAAAGTATTACCTTCTTGCTTAGGAGAATAACACCCTGAAGCTAATTTTAACCAACCAGGAATCAGTAAGGTTTTAGCTTCTCTGCCTCTCAAACTACGGAAAGGAGAAACACCTGTGGTAGAGTGGTGTGATTAGGTAATTCAAAATTTTGTCTTCCAAAAGGTCACATCCAAATGAGCCAATAATGCTATTTGTATGCCTTCTTTTAAAATGTGATTAGCTCTCTTAACAAGTCCATTAGAAGATGGACTAAAAAGAGCAACCTGAAGATGAGTTCCGTCGACACTTGCCATAAATCTTTTCTTTTCTCTGGAAACAAAATGTGTCCCATTGTCTGTGGCCAGGAATTGAGGGCATCCTTCAATTAGGAATACTCTTCTTAAGAAGTCAAGGGCTATCTTGGTGGAAGGGGAATCAACAAAAGAGTAGTAAATCCATTTAGAGAAATCCACCAATACGATAAGAAATTTCTGACTAGATGGTAATAAATGAAAAGGTCTAGAGAAATTCATAGCTACCTTAATCCAAGGCCTTGAAGGAAGTGGAACTGGATGAAGTGGCTTAACAGTGGTGACCCAATATTTATCTGAAACTAGACACTGAGGGCACCTGTCCATTAAAGCGGCCACCATCTTGTCCAAACCTGGCCACCAGAAGTATTGTCTTAATTTTTTGCATGTGGAAGAAATACCTAAATGGCCTTCATGGGCCATGGTAAAAATGCGTTCACATAAACTTGTAGGTGGAACAAACAAATTACTTGTCATGCAGATTTGACCCACGCATGAGAGTTCTGGTGCCACGCTAGCAGAACTGCGTAATTCTTCAGACTGCAATTTGCCAACAGGCCATTGAAATTTAGTAGAATTGATAACCTTCTGAAGGATATCACCTTTCTCAGTGGCAAATCCTCATTCTTCCGATGATATTATCCCATTACATGCACTGACAACATCCAACACAGCTACAACACATTCTTCATCCCCTCCAACATCCGCTTCTAAACCAAGTGGCATGCGAGATAAGCAATCTGCTGCTAAGTTCTTACCACCTTGAATTTATTTGACAGGCATGTAAAATTCTTGCAATTTTGAGAGTAACCTTACTAGGTGTGAAGATGCCTTACCCAGCCCGTTGCCACTTTACAAAAATACAAGTGGTTTGTGGTCATTAAATAAATCAAAATGTGTTCCCCAAATGTACGTTTTGAATTAATCCACTCCCCATACACAAGCAAGTGCCTCCTGTTCGATGTTACTGTAGTTTGTCTCAGCAGCAGATAAGGTGTGTGAGGCCAAAGCTACAGTGTTCTCATGACCATCTATCAATTTTCAAAACACAGCCCCAATACCTTTAAAACTAGCGTCCACCATGATGAATGATTTGCTCTTCGGATCAAAAGGTTTTAAAGTAGGGGCATTAACTACTAATGCCTTAATGTCCTCAAATGTTGTTTGATTTGTGATGACCATTCAAACTTTGTTCCTTTCTTTAACAAAGATCGCAAAAGTTGCACCGATAAGGCATATTCTGGAACAAAGCGCGCATAGTATTCACAAAGTCCTAAAAATTATCTTAAGGCATCCTTGTCTTTTGGAGCTGGTGCAGATTTAATAGCTTTGATATTGCACACTTTAGGCTTGATACCCTCTGCTGAAATGGTGTGACCTAAATATTCAACCTGTTGTACAAACAATTTACACTTATTAATTTTCACTGTCATACCGTGTTTATCCAATATTTTGATTACCTTGTCAAGAGCAAGCATGTGTTCTTCCTTGGTTTTAGTGTACACAAGTATGTCATCTTGAAACGCTTGCACGTGAGGCTCATTCCCAAACAGGGTGTCCATCATCCTTTGGAAGACGCTTGCAGCTGATGCAAGGCCAAAAGGAAGCTTCAAATACTTGAAAGCCCCAAAAGGGGTGACCAGTGTAGTCAAGGACTGCAAATCTAAACGCAGAGGTATCTGGTGATAAGCAGACTGGAGGTCTATGGTAGAGAAAAACTTGGCACCACCTGTATTAGCCATCATTTCTTGTATACGTGGAAGAGGGTGACAGTCCTCTAGAATGTTTTGATTACTCCAGTATTGGAACTTTCATAGATTCCCATTGCTTGTATCATTCCCCGTCGTCGAGATGGGAGTCCCCGGTAAATAAAAAATACCATAGAAATAGGTACAAAAAAGAATAAGGCCTAGGCCTCATCTCCTTTTGTAGCATATCCACCTCTTTTTGTAAAAGAGACCAAATAAAATGAACAGCCAATCAGAACAGCCTCACCCCATAGAACCTTCCTGAGAGAGCCTCAGAGTTTCTACTGCACGTTGTGCAAGGGAGCCTCCACTGAGCTCTGCTCAGTTTTTCTTCAACTTTTCTTCAAATTCAACTATTTTTGCTTCACTTCAAATTCATCATGTCAGACAAGGAGAAGGCTCTGTTTAAAGCTTGTGCCACCTGCTCCAAAAAGAGACTTTATGTGGAGGACCAACCTAAAGACTGTATTTGTTTGTATCCTGACCATAAAGCTACTGACTGCAAGATCTGTCGGACCTTCTCCACCAAGACCTTACGGGACCGTGAGGGACGTCTTCTCACTTGGCTTCAAAAACTTAAGTCACGGAAAGATCCTGTTTCCAGTGACAGTGATGACGCCGCATCTGCTACTTCATCGAGGAGATCACAGAAAAGGGGTAGGTCTTCACCTTCTACTTCTTCAGAACCCCCTTCAAAAGCCTTACAAAAGACCTCTGATAGGTCTGACAGGCGTAGTCCCATCAAATCTCCTCACCGTGGTGTAAAGGAGAGGGAAGGACTTGTTTCTGAAGTAGCACCTGCAAAGAAGACAAGCCATGTACCTTTGGCTTCTTCTCCTTCTGAGAAGGCTAAAACGTTCAAAAAACCAGCTTCTGTCCCACCTGAGGGAAAAGCGGACAGAAAAGTTCGCTCGTCGACGACGACAACATCGACGACAACTTCAAAAACTGTACCGGCGTCTACTTTGGCTCCGTCAACAGGCTCGTCGACGAGAGTTTCCTCGTCGCCACCGGCTTCGTCGATGACGGCTTCGACGCCATGTACACAGGTACCTTTCATTCTGTCGTCGACATCTACTCTGACGACATCCACGAGGATGACGACTGCAACCATGTCGACAGCGGCTTCCAGCTTGATCATGACGACTGTCTCGACGACGGTCCCGTCGACGGTGGCCCTCTCCCCGTCGATGGTTCAAACGTCGTCGTCGGCGGCTCCGTCGACTACCTCGTCGACGATACAAAATGTGGCAATTTCTATACGGAGACGTCGCATTACTCCAGAAATGACTTCTCCCAGGAAAGTGACACCCCTGCCTCCTGCTCGACTGTTAGAAGAAGAGTTTTCTGAGGACAAGGACGGTCCTTATGGTGATCCAGATAGCCCATCTCAACTGCATGTTAAATATCAAGACTCTGACTCTGAGTATTACATGAAGCGGCAACATTATGAGCCACAATTGAGGTCTCTGGAGCAATATCAACAGGAGATGGTCTGTTTGCCATCTGCCCTCATTACGGACTTGCAGTTCATGCTTTCTGATTACAGAAAGATTTCCTACACAGTCCTCTGTCCCAGAAAACAGTGCAAGTGCCTCCAACTCCACTTGCTCTTCCGGTTACACCTCATCCTCCGCCTCAAATTTCATTGCCGGAGTTACCGGAACCACAGCAGGATGTGGTTACTGTCCAGGACGATACATCAGATGATGAACAAAGGACACAGACTATCCCGGACCCTGACAGGGAATGGGACGATTACATCATTCCGGATCCTGCCTCTCCCGTTCCAGAACCGTTGGATTCCCCTCCTGCTGATATTGGGGGCTTTCATAACCTAATGGAGAGAGCTTCTAAGCGTTTCGATCTGGCCATTCCATCTGTGCAGTCGGAATGTTTTCTATATGACTTTAAAGAACCATACAAGAAGTCAGTATGCTCTATCCCTATCGTGGGTCACGTCTGGGATGAGGGACTAAAGGTTATGAAGTCGCCGGCCACAGTCATACCTGTGCTTCCTCGTCTGGGAAAAAAAGTACAAGGCTCCTGGAGATAGCCCCGCTTGTCTGGTCAGTCAGCCGAAACCAGATTCCGTGATTTCTCAAGCGGCCCAGAGAAAGTCTAAAAATCCGGTGGCCCCTCTTACCACACCACCTGATAAAGAGGGAAGGCGGTTGGATAATGCTGGGAAGAGGTTCTCTTCCATGTCGAGCCTCCTGGTTAGAGCAGCCAATGCCTTGGCAATTCTTGGAAAGTACGATCGCCAGATGTGGTGCAATCTGTCTCCTTATCTAGACCAGCTGCCGGACGAAGCTAAAGCTGAAGCTAAAAAGTTCCACCAGGAGGGAGAGAGAACATCTTCAGAAATAATTGATTGCGCAATGGATATTGCCACCACAGCCTTCCGTTCCCTAGCAGGAGCAGCAGTTCTTCGACGCCAAGGCTGGCTTCGTGCCACTTGGTTCCGGCCGGAAGTCCAGAACAAGATCCTGGACCTTCCCTTTGACGGCGAGGCGCTCTTTGGGAAGCACATTGATGATGCGCTGCAAGATATAAAGGAAGACACGGAAACTGCAAAGTCCCTTGGGACTCTACAATATCGCAAGGTCCCTTTCCGTGGAGCGAGAGGGAGAGGATTTTCCTCATAAAGAGGAGGATATCGGCAGCAGCGCTATTCCTCTTACTCTCAGCCTTCTCAATCATACAGGCCGCAATATTCTCAACCACAGGGCCAGTCGTAGTCTTTCTCTCGTTTCTCTTCTAGAGGACGGCAAGGGCGCCTGGGGAGAGATTCCTCTAAGCGCCAATAGCGGCTTCCTAGCTCTTCCTACTGTTCCTTTGTCCCCTGTAGCACCAGTGGGGGGCAGGATTTCCCAACACTTCCACAACTGGCAACTTATAACATCAGATCGATGGGTTCTCAATATTGTTTTGTCAGGCCATACTCTGGAATTTCAACATCAACCACCATCCAAAGCCCCTCGCGCCACCGAATCCAAGCATCTACACCTTCTACGTCTAGAAGCATGCCAACTACTTCTCAAGGGAGCGATAGAACCGGTCCCTCCATCCCAACAGGGAAAAGGATTCTATTCCCGGTTCTTTCTTGTTCAAAAGACCGTAGAAAAATGGCGCCCAATTTTAGACCTGAGGGAGCTAAACGCCTATCTCATAAAGCTCTCTTTTCGGATGGTCTCCTTGCAGGACATTTTACGGCTCCTCGATCCAGGCGATTCCATGGCCACCCTGGACCTCGAGGACGCATACTTTCATGTCCCCATCCACCCTGCCAACAGAAAGTTTTTACGCTTTACAGTAGCCAAGAGCCACTTTCAATTCAAGGTCCTGCCTTTCGGACTGAGATCCGCTCCGCGGATTTTCATGAAGGTCCTAGCCCCGGTCGCAGCTTTTCTCAGGAAACAGAAGCTCCAAGTCTTCCCTTACCTGGACGACTGGTTGGTGAAAGCTCCGTCTCATCACGCGGCGGAAAAGGCTGTCAGAACATGCACACAGCTCTTCCGTCATCTGGGGCTCCAGCTCAACACGGAAAAATCAGTCCTGTGCCCTTCCAAGTCGGCCAGGTTCTTGGGGGCCATTCTGGACACATCTTGCTGCAAGGTGTTCCCGTCAAAAGAAAGGCAAAGCTGATGACCTCTGCTCGTCGGTTGCAAAGAAGAGGGTCACTTTCAGTTCGCCTCTACAAATCCCTTCTGGGGTCAATCTCGTCCTGCATTCCCTTGGTTCCACATTGCAGGTTAAGAATGCGCCCCCTCCAAGAACAACTGGATTTGCAGTGGCGCCAGGCAGAAGGCTCTTTCGAGGACAAGATCACAATAACTCAGCCTATGAAAGAGGCGGCAACGTGGTGGACGGTCAGAGACAATATTTCTCAGGGTCTCACCTTCAGGGTCACCCCATCTCCTCTAATAATAACAGACGCCTCACTAGAAGGCTGGGGAGCAGTCTTACAAGACCTTCAGGTAAGCGGCCGTTGGCTGCCCCAACATCGCCTACTCCACATCAATGTGTTGGAACTCAGAGCGATTCGTCTAGCCTTGCAGGCCTTCCTTCCACGGATTCAACGGTCCACTGTCCTGGTCCGTACGGACAACACGACGGCCATGCATTACGTAAACAAGCAGGGAAGTACAAGGTCTCGTCTTCTATCGAAAGAAGCTCAGGAAATTTGGGAATGGACAATCCAACAGGGGATATCTATCTCGGCGGAACATCTTCCAGGTGCCCTCAACAAAACCGCGGACACGCTCAGTCGCCTGAAGTCAGTGAGCCACGAGTGGGAATTAGACCAAGACACATTGGAGGAAATTTTCAGTCTCTGGGGCACTCCTCCCATAGATCTCTTTGCCATGCCAGAGAACAAGAAATGCCGACTCTACGCAAGCAGGGATCACCATCCGGGATCATTGGGGAATGCGCTTTCGATGGCCTGGTCAGGCGCCTTTGTTTACGCCTTTCCTCCGATCCCACTAATTCCCAGACTTCTCCGGAAGCTCAAGGCGGAACCCTGCAGAATGATTCTGGTGCCCACCGGCTTGGCCCCGCCAGTTTGTTTACGGAGCTTCTCCTGCTCTCCCTGGATCATCCAGTTCATCTGCGCCCAATTCCTTCCCTGCTAACGATGTCCCAGGGCCAAGTGGTACATCCGGATCTGAGCTCTCTTCAGTTAGCAGCGTGGCTCCTGAGCACCGAGACTTTCAGAATCTAAATATTTCGGCAGAGTGTAGAGAGGTGCTTGCTCAAGCTCGAGCACCTAGTACAAATAAGACATATTGCTTAAAATGGAAGCGTTTCTGCCTGTGGTGCCGGCAAGAGAAAATTCATCCTTACTCTTCTGCTCCTCATCAGATTTTGCCATACATTCTGGGTTTGGCTAAATCAGGTCTTGCTCATTCCTCTATCAAGGTACACCTTGCAGCCATTTCTAGATTCAGACGAACTTCTTCTGGTCCTTCCCTCTGGTCGGCAAGGATTGTAAAGCAATTTGTTTAAGGTCTTTTCAGAGTTTTCCCACCAGTTAGGCCTCCACCGCCTCTGTGGCAGCTTAACTTAGTCCTTACTCAACTCATGAGGCCGCCTTTTGAACCAATTCATAGGGCAGACCTTAAGTTCCTCTCATGGAAAGTGGCCCTCCTTCTCGCCTTAACATCTGCCAGAAGGGTGGGTGAACTGCACGCTCTCACTATTCAAGAACCGTTCTTACAGTTTTTAAAAGAGACTTTGATTCGAAGGACGAGTCCCAAATGTATACCGAAGGTGCCTTCAGACTCATTTGAATGAACCGGTGATTCTCAAATCCTTTTTTCCTCGACCCACGACTCCAGCGGAGAGGGCTTTGCACTCTCTGGACGTTCAAAGGTGTCTGAAATTTTATCTTCAACGTACCAAAGATTTCAGAAGGTCAACACAGCTCTGTCGCTTTCAGTGCCCCTCGCAAGGGTTTCCCTCTTTCAAAGCAGGGTATTGCTCGATGGATTGCCAGCACGATCCAATACTGTCACCAAGCGGCTGGTAAGCCCCTGGAGGGGCGGGTCCGGGCGCACTCTACGAGAGCCATGTCTTCTTCTGTTGCTCTCTTCGCCGGAGTGCCGATCAAGGATATTTGCAGAGCAGCGACATGGAGCAGTACCCATACCTTCACAAGGCATTACTGCTTGGACTCCTCCACGAGTGATGATGCTGCAGTGGGTCAGGCAGTCCTGAGGAACCTCTTTCAATAAGTGGTGAGCTTTCCCTTCTAACCCTCCTTCTTTTTATTGGTTATTTGCACATTTTGTATCTCTTGATGTTCACTTGCTATTCTATTGCCAATTCTCTATGGATAATTTGTATCTCTAATGAATGTGATGCATCCCGAAAGTTTTTATAACAATGTATTATGACACAAAATGTGCGTTCTGACTGCTAGCTATTCTGATACAAGCAATGGGAATCTATGAAAGTTCCAATAGTGGAGTAAGAAAACAAGTTACTTACCTGTAACTTTGGTTCTCCAGTATTGGTAACTTTCATAGATTCCCATGCGCCCACCCTCCTCCCCTGGGAAAGCTCAGCCTTCAGCATCTTCTGTTATACTGTTACACAACGGCTACGAAAATCTGAGGCTCTCTCAGGAAGGTTCTATGGGGTGAGGCTGTTCTGATTGGCTGTTCATTTTATTTGGTCTCTTTTACAAAAAGAGGTGGATATGCTACAAAAGGAGATGAGGCCTAGGCCTTATTCATTTTTTTTAATTTTTTTTTTGTACCCATTTCTATGGTATTTTTTATTTACCAGGGACTCCCATCTCGACGGGGAATGATGCAAGCAATGGGAATCTATGAAAGTTACCAATACTGGAGAACCAAAGTTACAGGCAAGTAACTTGTTTTCTTCAAAGACCTCAAATCCACACACAACCTCAAATCCCCTGAGGGTTTCCTGGTCAAAGCGACCGGAGAAACCCATTCAGAAGAATCTGTTCTGGCGATGACACCCTCTGAAGTAAGAGACTCTAGCAGGACCTTCAAATCTTCCCTTATACACAAAGGTACTGGACGTACTCTATGGATGACCAGGGTATAATTTTCTTTGAGTTTAATTGTTTGCTTGAAACCCTTCACAGTACCTATGGCATCACAGAAAACACTGGGAAACCTCTAATAACTGAGTGATATTATCTTGGCTCTCCACAGCCAAAACAGGCATGTCTCCCAGTACTATTGGCACATCATGCCCAGGGCGTAAATATATTCCTAACTTGGCCAGCTCCATCCAACCAATGATGTCCCTTCCTTTCACTGCGACATACACCTTAGTATCGATTTGCCTTCCCAAACATTCAAGAGAAGTCCCAAAATACCCTGTGAGTTCAGTGTCCTGTTCACCAAACGCCTTAGGACAAATAACTGGAGAACTTAAAACCATATCAGGTGGCCAATGCTTCAGAAACGTAGTATCCGCCAAAATGGTGACAGGTGCACCTGAATCTTCCATCATGACAATGGTTTTGCCCCACACTGTGGCCTGACAGAAAAGTCCTTTTCGAGTTCTCACTGGCTTTATGGAAGGTGCATCAATGGTAAGAACTATATTAGAAAATCTGTCACTACACTCTTTAAGATGACCAGTAGTACTGGGAACATCAATATGACTTATCCTGACTTTATCCAAATTAAATGTTATACTCTTGCAGACACTCATGAAATGCCCCACCTTGCGACATCAGTTGCATCTTTTTGTTAAAGTAGGGCAAATGGGATGATTGCCCATATGATTCCTAGAACCACATCTATAACACATTCCCCTCTTCAATCTGCTCATTTTGTTAATAGTGGCAACCACTGACTTCAGTAACTAAATGGACAGGGGACATTAGAGTATGACCATTACTTTGCATGGTTTGATTATTCATAACCTGAGAGGTTATAATTGACCTCTCTATGCTTCTAGCAATGTCAATGGTCTCGTTCAAGCTCAGGTTCTTGCAGGTTAATAGTCTCTCCTGGACTTTCTTGGAGTAACAATTGAACAAGAATTAATCCCTTATATAAATAGCCACATTGTTTTCAAATTCACATTTTGATGCTAGTTCGTACAAAGTGCAATGTACTCCTCCACTGTCTCATCCATAGCCTGTTTACATTTAGAAAAATTATGCCTCTTCAACAGCACTCGTTTCGTCCTTCTATTGCTTACACATTCTTTTTTTAGCCTCTAAATAGACATTGCAAGGTGCATCTTCTCCAATAGGGGCTGGAACCATTAGCAAATTGTCAAATAGACTCTGCCCCGCAATGTCAAGATGATTGAATAACAATGCTGCTTTCCTAACGGGTGAATATGCATTTGCATCTATAGCCGTAATATAATTTTCAAAGATGTGCAACCGTTCTTTCCATTTGATCGCAGGTCTGCCTGGTTTCTGTAAAAAAGGGGGAGGTTGCGTTTCACCTTGGACTGTAGCCATAGTGTCCCACTATTTGCAGTACCAGTCCCACAAAGAAAGGGTTGACGCCAAAACAAACAATAAAAAATATAAAATTCACCTGTCCATGTTATCCAACTTTGTATTTGCCTTACCAGCCTGTCTCTTCAATGTCTTTGCTCCGCTCTGATGCGAACAGTAAACCGCAAAGAAAACGCGTTACTTCCGTATTAAAACACCTGCTGCGCAACATACGATGAGGCAGGAACCACAGTAAATCCAAAATGGCCACCCACGTCGAGCGTATGCGTCAGGACGCTCCAGACGCAGGTGTGGAAGTTTAAGATTCCGCGTTGAGCAGAATGCGGCGATACGTGTAAGACTTCAATCAATCAGGGAATTGTAAGCGCGCTACTTACTCACCTGTGAGGGCCTCAAGGCGCTGGGGGGGGGTCCGCAGATCTGTTTAGCCGAAGAGCCAGGTCTTGAGGGTCTTCCTGAAGGTGTTCAGGGAGGGGGCGCGTCTGATGTCTGCCGGTAACTCGTTCCAGGTCTTGGCTGCAATGTGAGAGAAGGATCTTCCGCCTGCTCTGGCTCTGTGGATGCGCAGGGTTTCGGCAAGTGCGAGGTTGGATGATCGGAGGTTTCTTTTGGGTACGTGGAAGTTGATTCTGTCGTTGAGGTATTTGGGTCCGTTGTGTACGCATTTGTAGGCGTGAGTGAGGATTTTGAAAGTGACTTTTCTCCACGGGGAGCCAGTGGAGACTTCGTAGGTGTTGTCTGATGTGTTCGTGTCTGGGAATGCCGAGGACGAGTCTGACGGCGGTGTTCTGTATTGTCTGGAGTTTGCGGAGTAGGGACTTGTTGATGCCGGCGTAGAGTGCGTTTCCATAGTCCAGTCTGCTGGTGATGACTGTGTGGGTGACTGTCTTCCTTGACTCAGGGGGATCCACTTGAAGGTCTTGCGGAGGGTGTTGAAGCAGCTGGAGGTGACGGTGTTGACCTGTCTGTTCATGGTGAGTGATGAGTCGAGTACGATGCTGAGGTTCTTGGTGTGGTCTGAGGGGGTAGGTGGGCTTCCGAGGGCGGTCGGCCACCAGGTGCTGTCTCATGCAGAAGGGGTGGTACCGAGGACTTCTGTCTTCTCGGCGTTGAGCTTCAGGCAGCTGTTGGTCATCCAAACTGCGACGTCTTGCATTCCTTTCTGGAAGTTGAGTTTGGCAGTGGTGGGGTCTTTGGTGAGGATGAGCTGGGTGTCGTCGGCGTAGGATACGATGTTGAGGCCGTGTTGTCGGACGATGGCTGCGAGGGGGGCCATGTAGATGTTGAAGAGGGTGGGGCTCAGTGATGAACCCTGTGGGACTCCGCAGGTGATTTTCGTGGGGTCGGAGAGGAAGGGTGGGAGTCTGATCCTTTGGCTTCTTCTGGTGAGGAATGATCGGATCCAGTCCAGGGCTGTTCCTTGTATGCCTGCGTCGTGTAGTCCGGCGACTAGTGTGCGGCGGGAGACGGTGTTGAAGGTCGCTGATAGGTCGAGTAGGATGAGGGCTGCAGAGTGGCCTTGGTCCAGGAGGGTGCGGATGTCGTCTGGCGGCGAGTAGGGCGGTCTCTGTGCTGTGGTTGCTTCGGAATCCGGATTGGGACGGTTCGAGGACGTCGTTCTCTTCAATGAATCATGTCAGTTTCCTGTTGACTGTTTTCTCTGCAACTTTGGCTGCGAAGGGGAGGAGTGAGATGGGCCGATAGTTCTTGAGGTCGGTGGGGTCAGCTGTGGGCTTCTTGAGCAGGGGTCTGACTTTTGCGCGCTTCCAATCGTCTGGGAAGGTGCCTGTTTTGAAGGTGGTGTTGATGGTGCGTTGTAGTTCGGGTGCGATGGCGGCCGCGGCTCTGTGGTAGATGTGAGGGGGGGCAGGTGTCGGTGGGGGCCCCAGAGTGGATGCTTTTCATGGTCGAGGCGGTGTCTTTGGCCGTGATCGGTGTCCAGTTGGAGATGGTGGGCTTGCTGGTGTTTCTGGGGTGCGGGGGGCCGTCTGTGGCGCCTGGTGGATGGTCGATTAAGTTGTCGTAGAGGTTTTTGATCTTGAGGTGGAAATAGGTTCCAAGCTTCTCGCAGAGGTCTTTGGATGGGGTGATGTCTGTGGCTTCGCTGCGTGGGTTGGTGAATTCTTGAATATGACTAAAAAGTTCCTTGGAGTTGGTGGCGTTGGCCAGGATTTTGTTGTGGATGAAGTTCCTCTTGGTGGCTCTGATCTGGTTGTGGTAGTCCGTCATGGCGTCCTTGTAGGTGGTGTGGTTTTCGGTTGTCTTGGTGTTTCTCCAGCTTTTTTCTCCAGGCGTCTGCAGGTGCGTCTGGCTTCTTGGAAGCGGTGGTGAACCAGGCGGCTTTCCTGGGGCGTTGTCTGTCGGGGTTGCGTAGCGGGGCGAGCTCGTCTGCGCAGTTGGAGATCCAGTTGTGGAGTTCTCTGGCTGCGTCGTTTGCGTCGGGTGCCCAGGTGTGGTTGTCTCGGGTGAGGGTGGAGTTAAGTTGCTCGTCGGTAACCTTGCTCCAGTTCCTTCGAGGTGGGCGTGGGGCTGGTTTGGGTACCTTGGGTTTGTTGATGGCGAAGTGTACGCAGTGGTGGTCGGTCCATGGCGGCTGCGTTGTGTGGCTGAATTGGACGCTGTTTCCTGCTGCGAACATGGAGTCGAGGGTGTGTCCTGCTTTGTGGGTCGGTGTGTTGACGAGTTGTTTAAGTCCGATGCTGGCGAGGTTGTCACGAAGGATAGTGGCGTTGGGGTCACTGGGGTTGTCGAGGTGGAAGTTCAGGTCTCCAATAAGTATGTAGTTTGTTGAGGCGATGGCGTGGGGTGTGATGAAGTCTGTGATGGTGGTGGCGAAGGGTGTTCGGGGGTCTTTAGATGAGGGTTCCTCAGAGTGTGGCTTTGGGGGTGGTCTGGATCTGGAAGTGCAGGTGTCTGGCGGAGGGGAAGGTTTCGCTGGAGGTGGTGAGGCAGAGGGTGCTCTTGTGAGTGATGGCGAGGCCCCCTCCTGGGTGGTTGGGGTGGTCTTTCCTCTGGATCTTGTATCCGTCTGGGATGGCGGTGCTGATGTCGGGGACGGGGGATGCGTTGGTCCAGGTCTCTGTGAAGAAGGTGATGTCGGGCGAGAGAGTCGAGTAGGTTCCAGATTTCCATGGCGTGTTTGTGTACGGAGCGTACGTTGAGGAGGATGCATTTTAGGGTGTTGCTGGTGCTGGCGTCGGCGGTATTGGAGGTCGGGGTGGCGGTGAGGGTTTGGCGGCAGTTGAGGCAGGAGAACTGGCCGTGGGTCGTGTTCGGCGTGGCCTGTTGGCATTCTCCAAGTCTTCCAGGGTTGAGTGCGAGGAGGGTGGTGGTGTCGTAGCGATTGGTAGTGGGAGGTCCAGGGTTCCTGGCGCTGGCCGCGGTCGGGTTGCGGACGGGCGCAGACGGGCTTGTCTTTGGCGCGCCGGTGGCGCGACCGCGCAGCGGCCGCCATTAAGTAGGGGAGGGGGGGGGGAGGCTAGGAGGCGGGAGCGGGGGAATTCCGGGGGGGATTTCCGGGGGGAGGGGCCGCAAGGGCAGCAGCAGCGACAAAAGGAACAGGCAGGCCCGAGAAAATAAAAACAGTGGTGGAATTAGAGCAAGACACAGATGGGCACAATAACAGTGGCACAACAGGGAAAAATTAAGGGAAAAAAAACGGCTGAGAAAGGTTACGGTGGTTGCATGCAGGAGTGGGCAGCAGCCTCGAACCTCCCAAGGAGGAGGTCGGGGTCTGGAGGCAAGAGACGGCACAGCGGAGCTGCTGGGAGAGAGAGGACCTAGACTGACCTCATACAGACTGAAGCAAGCAGGCAGATGGAATCCTGGTGTTTTCAAAAGATGCGGCATCAGTTTCTCCCAACGGTAGTCTCCCTTAGTATATGTGATGACAATATAGTTAAGCGGCGCTCACTCGTTGTTAAATTACAGGAGATGTAGATCCAACTCAGGGTTGCACGCACAAAAAGGGTTTCGGACACTTTCCCCAAATTCACTGCTCCTTGCGTGTTCTCCAGTCGGTGGGCACTTCGGGTTCAACTTGTGTTCCTCTTCCTTCTTACCCCACTTCTGGTACGAAAATGTGGGATCGACGGGGAAGGAAGAAACCACATGAAACTCTGATAGAGATGTAAAAGTACTATTAATTTCCATAAATAAAGCCCACGATGGAGTGAACGTCCAGACGCCACAAGAAACCAGCTGGCACTCAGCCCGCAAATTCCAAGAGTCATCTGTCCATTCCATCCGAACATGGAACACATATCATAAAATACAGAAGGATTTAAAGCAACATTAACCACTCTTATAAGTACACATACTGCATCACATACTACACACAGGTCAAAAATTCCAATCTTATAATTCTCTTGTGCCCACTCCTGGAGTTTTGACAGCCCACAAACTCAATCCTTGGTAAATGTTTTCACAATAGTAGGAGGGCACCTAATTTCCTTGTTCACATTGAACTTTCCTATTCCAATTGCTTGCATCTTTAATCACACTTTTATTTTCAATTACTTTCCATATCACGTTTTTCAATTACTTTCCAGACTTTAGTGTCTTTTTCTATAAAGTTCTTTTTATTCAGTATCCAATTCCATAACACAAAACAGACCTAGCCAACGCGTTTCATCCCTTCTAGGGACTTCATCAAGGCAATTTGATTTATTCTCCTTCTCAAAATTCTTCCTTGTCATTCATTCCCCGTTTGTCAGGGCTCCTTTCGAGCATCCTTTCGGCATGTGTATCCTAGTCCCATCCGATCGATCTGCATGCTAGGAAAGCGTTGAAACACTTACAACAGGTTCATATTACCACAAAATCATTGAAACGTTTGAGCTTCATATACACTCTGCCCGACTTAGTTGTCTTTTGAACACGACATTCCCTGTCAGCATGATCTTCAGCAATAACCTCTCCTCCACTTTGTAGGTTTTGTGGAGACTGATCCGGGGTGGAGTTGAGAATAGGGATAGGAATTCAAATGTGACTACCAGTAGGCTTGCAACTCCCATGTAAATCATCCACCAAATCATACATTTTTGGTCTAGTATCACCCTTCAAGTTTAATGATGTTGGGCTAGGACTCTTCCCTTTGAATAAAGCCAGCCTCTTTGTATGCCAAATCCTCCCATCACTGAGAAGGGCTGAATTGCATAAGATCTTAATCACTCTGAACGGTGCTGAGTATCTGCATTCACCTTTACATTCCAGCCTTCCTTTTTTCACTTTCACATAGTCTCCCACCTTAAGGTCCACTTCCTTTACTCCATGTGAGTCATATCTTTGTACTTCACTTGTGCAGCCTCCTTGTGTCTACTCACACTACTTGGTGACCACACAACCCTCTTGGTGTTCCTCAACCACCCCATGTTATCTTTCGCTTGTGAGAATCTTCCCCTCATTAACTCAAAAGGGCTATGCTCAGTTGCTTTACAGGTGGCAATTCTGTATGCACCAGTTGTCTTCCTTAGTTCATCCTCCCAATCCATGCCATTGCTTTTGGACAACTCAATAGTAACTTTAATCACTCTGTTGAAGCGCTCAACGATACTGTTGCCTTCGGGATGATACAAAGAGGTAGTCTTATGCAAAATCCCAGTTTTTTTTTTTTTTAATAAAGGTACCAAATACAGCAGAAATTAACAGTCCACCATTATCAGAAACAACAATCTTAGGAAGTCCCAGACAACAAAACACCTCTTCTAAGAAATCCACCAAAGCTTCAGAATCCATTTTGTGTACCACCTTAAATCCTGGCCATTTAGAAAAATGATCCACCAGAACCAAAATGAATTTAGGCATCCCATTCTTGTCTTGCACTGGCCCAAAAAATGTCAATACCAACTCTCCCAGGGTATGCATGGAACTTCTGTGGGGTGTAATGGCGGTTTAAATGTCAACATAGACTTATCTGAGTTGGTGCCCTTGATACAGTCACTTACCACTTTCTCTATCTCTCGGTCTACACCAGGCCACCAGTAAGATTGCTTAACCCTACTCTTAGTCTAGATCATGCCAAGGTGGCCTTCATAGCAAAGATTTACCACTTTCTCCATTAACACCACAGGCGGAACGAGTTTGTCTCCTCTTATCAAAAACCCTTCTTCCACTGACAGTTCCTTTTTGGGAGGTAAGGGTGGAATTAACTCCTGAAGTAAGTGGTGCTTCTCAGGCCAGCAATCCTTAACAAATTCCATAGCATTGCCCAAGATAACATCCTGTGCAAGCGAAGTGGACCACTCTTCCTGTCCAATACTCTGTAACTTTCCAGCAAATACCATAGGTACTTGGTACTCATCCCATTCGTTTTTAGTAACATCACTATTTGGTAAAGGTAACCTACTTAGGAAATCCACTATCCTATTGCGCGCACCAGGCACATACTGTACCTCATATGCAAAGTCAAATAATTTAATTGACAGCCTACTTATTCTAGACAAACATTATTTAAGCCTTGTGAAATAAGCACCCTGGTTAGTGGTCAATCCTGACCACTTTAGTGCCCCAAACATACTGCCTAAAATGTCTCAAACCCCACACACACCACAGGGTCTCCTGCTCTATAACAGAATATTTTTCCTCCACCGGGGTGAGTGCCCTCGATGCAAAAGCGACCACACGCTCATTACCATCCTCCTGTAACTGGGATAGAACTGCCCCCAATCCTTTACCGCTTGCATCTATGGTGATGATGCTTTTGCCCCCAGGATCAAACCCTGGAGTGCTTGGTCTGTGCAGAGGTCTTCTTTAATGCTCTCAAAATAACACTGGCATTCTATTGTCCATAAAAATGTGCTACCTTTTTTTAACAATATATGTGTGTGTGTGTGTGTGTATGTATATATATATATATATATATATATTACCTTCCAGCAGCAGCAAGTGCACATAAATAAGTTACATACAAGTCCGTTAAAATGACCAAAACAAGTAGAATACTGCAGGAGAGCAGCACAAATTCATAATGCATTCCAACCCATAGACCAACAGAACTTATATCGCAATCCCGGCTGTAATGCTTATTGACATGACCGCCAGGTCGAGAGTACCCCCCAATCCTCTTCCCTTTGCTTTTGGCCCACCTGCCTTTACGTGCATAAAGTTCATTTTCAAAAATATAAACATGCAGGAAGCATCCTTTCCATTGCTGAAAAGTCAGAGGTAGAGGGTCAAGCCAAGACGAGGAGATACAAAGCATAAAGACCGTCATTGCTATAAAAATCAATTTTGATCCAGACCCAGCTAGAGACTCGTCCACCCCCAACAACATAAAAGCTGAGGCGATGGGGAGATATTCACCATCAAAACTTTCACTAAGAAGCCTACAATTTCCAATCCAAGTGATTTTAAGCAGGGGCATGAGGAGAACATAGGGACCAAATCTGCATCAGTAGCATGACATCTGAGACGGCGAGTCCCCGTATCACCACCCCATTTAGCGATCTTTGCTGGGGTTATATATAGGTCAAACAGTGTTTTATAATGTTGTGATTGTAGGTTTGAGGCACACAAGATTGACCCTCCCATTTCAAGTGATTTCAAGAAACCGGAGTCCACCACCTCGAGCCTCTCCTGCCATTTTCCATTGTGCTTGTCTAGATCTGGGACCCCTTCCAGCAAGCAGCCATATAGCTGCGAGATAGATGGGCTAGTGCTTTTAATTAGTATTTCCATAAGGTGAATCCGATCAAAACCAGCTGCCCCCCCCAGCCTTTCTCATAAGGAAATCCCGCAGCTGTAGATATTAAAAAAAATTCCAGAGGCCCAACATTGAATCTACTGCTGACCCCCTCAAATGACTCAAGGAGCTTCCCCGCGAGGAGGTCTCCAATCCTGCCACATCCCCCGCCCTCCCATCTAGCTAGGCAATTATCATGAAATATCCCGGGCAGTTAGTCATTTCTGAGCAGGTGGGTATATCTGCTATATCTTCCCAACCCCAGTTTTTTCCAGACGCTTGCACAGTTTTGAAATGCAGCAAGCAGAGTCTTAAAGTGGATCCGTTTGAAATAACTCGGCTCAAACAACTTCAGGAGGCAGCCGTGGGCTGTGGTGCCAATCAAAGGCTCATAGATTGAGGGTACATAACATGTTGACACGCATTCCGTTACCCTACAGTTAAATAATGGGCTATTACATTTCAGAGCTGCAGCTAAATAATATAATCTGAAATTGGGGAGCCCCCAGCCCCCCTTGTCTCTGGGTAAAAACATAAAAATGTTAGCCCTCCTGGTCTTCCCATAGGCCCAGATGAAATCTTGCCACCAATGTGTCAATTGTTTTAAACCATTCATTATTAACCTCCAGTGGGACAGTGCGAAAAACATATAGCAGTGTAGGAAGAAACATCATTTTGACCAGTTTACATCTCCACATTATAGAAAGTTTCAAATTATCCCACCGGCTAAAATCCTTCTTAGTATTCTTAGAATAGGAGTTAGATTTCAATCGATTATACGTTCCACTTTAGAGAATACAGCTTCCCAAATATGTAGCTTCGTCTACAATCCTATCAGTGGCTGTGGTATGTCTATTGGTCAGTATTTGAGTTTTGGCCCTATTTAGCAGAAACCCTGATTGACTCCCAAAATCTTTTGCAATCTTAGAGCGAAGAGCCCTGTCCAGATCACTGGAAATTATAGCCACAATATCGGCATAGGCCAGAATTTTCGTATCCCAGCCCTGTAAACTGACAGGCAGAATACTCAGGAGGCTGGAATCCTCTCTGGAAAGGGGATCAATGTATAATGTAAATAGCAGGGGGGAGATGGGACAACCCTGCCTCGTGCCCCTTTCTATCAAGAAGGGCTCAGATTCATGCCCCATTATTTGTGAGCGGACAGTGGGGTTAATATACATTGCATGTATTGCATTATTGAAATCTCCCCCCCCCCCCTCCCAGCCATTTACTTCCAAAACCTGCCACAGGAAATCCCATGACACCCTGTCTAAGGCCTTTTCGGCGTCAAGTAGGGCCACCCCCATAGGATTTGCGAGGACTTCAGTAGCGCCAGACAAAGAGATAACCCGTTGGACATGATCCGAGGTCCCTCTGCCGGGTGAACCCATGCTGCCGGACCAACACTAGCCGCTGTATAACACCAGCTAGCCGGCTGGCAAGAATTTTAGACTAGACCTTCACATTGCTATTAAGTAATATAATTGGTCTGTACGAACCCAGAGTTGTAAAGTCCTTACCTTTAAAAAAAAAAAAAAAAAAATAATAATTATATTCGCAGTACCACAGGACCCGGGGGGGTGAAGCCTCAACTCTAACTTTGTTAAATGGCCCCAGCAGCTCATGGTGAATTTCTGCATAGAACACCTTGTGGAACTCGAGGGGAATGGAGTTTGCACCAACTACCTTCCCTGGTGGGAGGGCATAAAGAGCCGTCTGAAACTCTTCAGGTAAAATGCTATCCCATAAAAGTGACCTCTCCTCCATGGTGATTCCGCCCAGTTGCCCAAAGTCACCATTGTCTAGGACCACGGGGCTGCTAGCATGAGAGGCTTTATAAAGATCTGCATAAAAATCCCTGAAATCCTCTCTAACCTTGCCGAAGTCCGTAACCATACTGCCTTCAATCAATCAATCACAGAATTTGTAGAGCGCACTACTTACCCGCGAGGGTCTCAAGGCGCTGGGGAGAAAAAAGGGGGGGGGGGTGTGCTGCTACTGGTCGAACAACCAGGTCTTGAGTAGCCTCCTGAAGGTCAGCAGGTCTTGGGTCTGTCGTAGGCTTAGTGGAAGGCTGTTCCAGGTCTTGGCGGCGAGGTGGGAGAAGGATCTGCCGCCGGTGGTAGTTCTTCGAATGCGAGGGACGGTGGCGAGGGAGAGGTCGGCGGAGCGGAGCTGGCGGTTGGGGACGTAGAACAGGAGTCGTCTGTTGAGGTAGGCTGGGCCAGTCTTGTGGAGTGCCTTGTGTGCGTGGATGAGGAGTTTGAAGGAGATTCTCCTGTCGACGGGGAGCCAGTGCAGGTTCCTCAGGTGGGGGGGTGATGTGGCTGTGGCATGGTACATCGAGGATCAGGCGTGCGGAGGCGTTTTGTATGCGTTGCAGTTGCTTGATGAGCTTGGCCGGGGCTCCCGCGTAGAGGGCGTTCCCATAGTCGAGTCTGCTACTGACGAGGGCTGGGTGACTGTTCTTCTTGTATCTGTCGGGATCCACCTGTAGATCTTGCGAAGCATGCGGAGGGTGTTGAAGCAGGAGGAGGAGACTGCGTTGACTTGCTTGGCCATGGAGAGCGTTGAGTCGAGGATGACTCCCAGGTTGCGTGCGTGGTCGGTGGGTGTCGGGGCTGCTCCCAGCGTCGTTGGCCACCAGGAGTCGTCCCAGGCTGAGGGTTGGAGCCGAGGAGGAGGACCTCTGTTTTGTCCGTGTTCAGTTTTAGTCGGCTGATCTTCATCCAATCGGTGACGGCCTTCATTCCTTCATGGAGGTTGGATTTGGCGGCGAGGGGTCCTTGGTGAGGGAGAGGATCAGTTGAGTGTCGTCGGCGTAGGAGATTATGTTGAGGTCGTGCTGTCTGGCGATGCGTGCGAGCGGGGCCATGTAGATGTTGAACAGTGTTGGGCTGAGGGATGATCCCTGGGGTACGCCGCAGATGATCTCGCATATTCCTTATCTCGCTAATATATCCTGCAGCCTGCTGTTGCCTTGCCCTAACTGCGATGAATCGCCCCATGAGCTCACTGTATTCATAGCGATCCTGATCTTTGGCCAGATATTTCCCAGCTATTTTCTCGGCAGAAAATTCATTAGGGCGAGCCTTGGTAACAGCTATCGGGTTCAACACAGGGGCAAGATCCTTCCCAGTTTCTACAGCACTGATTAGTTCTGCCTCCAAGATGCTTAACTTTTGATATAGTTCTGTACTGTGTCCCATCTCCCGATTCTGTTTAAAAATGCTGAAACAAGGTTTCCCCTCTCACCCCAGCTTTGAATGCGTGTCAAACTATTCCCGGAGAGGAGCGCCCATTGTTCAGATCAAAAAACCCCGGAATCCAAGGCTTCGTGTCTTACATATTCAGGGTCCAACAACTGACCCCTCTCAAAGGTCCATTTTCTGGGTGTGCTACATAGCCCAGCTATAGAGAGCTCGTGAATATTTGGGTTATGGTCTGACAACACTCTTGGGAGGAGTTCAACCTGAGCCCCTATGACCAATGCAGGTGACACCAAAAAATAGACCAACCTGGCAAACTTGGCGTGGGGTGAGCTGAATAATAAGTGTATTCAGGCTCGGGAGATTTCAAAAAGGGCCAAACATCAATCAAGCCTATTTCCCTCTGCAAATTCCCCAGAGATCTAAATTAATGCGGTTTGCGCCCAGCATAGCTTCCTTCCCTACCGCCAAGCCCTCCTCTAGAGCCATTTAAATTAAGGTCCCCACAAACTATAAACGGGGTGGGTCAAGATGGCAGCTCGGTCATTAATACTGGGGCATAAATTGAACATAAAGTAAAGGACCCACTGCCTGCTTTGCACTCCAATATTGCCCATCTTCCAAACTTGTATGCTGCCTTTCGTCCGGGAATAACAGTATTTCCTTTCACTAGGATGCAACCCCCTTGGTCCTAGTGTCCTGCGTTGTATGACAGGCTGCCTTTAGTCCTAAAGAATTCAACATAACACTGTTATTCCGTGCAATATGGGTTTCCTGCAGACAGTATACGTCTGCTCTTAAAAATCTAAAGTCCTCTTCTCCTTTTACCTTTCTCGTTTAACCAGCAGATGTTAATGGATGCAATACGAAGTTTAGCCCTTGCACATAAAAATTATCATAGCCAACCGAATATACCACCAATATGTAACAAATACCATGCTGCTGCCCCATCTTGTATATTAAGCGAAGTCTAGCCTCCCATAAACCTGCATTTCAACACTTAAAAACATGTTCTCCTGACTGCATTCATGGTCACCACGCCGCTGTTCCTTCAATAGCAAAAGGTACATGAACAAACTTATAATCACTTGCTGCGCTTTAATTATCACACCACCAAAAAACAACCTACCCCTCCATGACAGGCCCCCAAAACCCAGAGGCCCATCCCCCTGCCACCCCCCTGTTACTGAAAGCAGCCAAACCACACGGGTCTGTGTGATGGAGACCGGTGGCTAGCACCATGGACCTCTCCCCAACCCCTCTCAGCTGGAACCCCCCACTCCAAAACAATTTGTTCTATAACGCAATGCCATATAGAAAATAGAAATCACTTATATTAAACTAATCAAGCCCATACATAGAGAGGACCCCATAGCTACACATTGCCTCTATCAGCCAAAGCCTGACCCAAATACCCTTTAGGTTGATTTCGGACGTAAAAAATTTAACTTTCCCTCTAACAATTGTTTTCAATCTGGCGGGGACCAGCAAATAAGCTTCAAAGCCAGCATCTTAAAACTGCTTGGTCACCTGTCGCAGGCACCACCTACGCTCCACAGTTATATGGCAGAAGTCAGGGCGTATGGAAAAAAAAGAGGATTCTTGGTATGTCAGTCTTGCATCCGGGCAGGCTTCCTCAAAGGTGGCCTGGCGCAGCAGGAAATTGCCAAAAAATACTAAGATAACCCTCGGTTGTCTAGGATCTCTACTAGCCTGGACGGGCTTATTACGAGCAGCCGGGAACCGGTGAACACTTTGGACTTCTGACACCCATTTCCATCCATAAAGTTCAGGGAAGGCGTTCTTTAAGAGATCCAACATGAAGGAACGAATGTCATCCCCTTCAAGGCCTTCATCAATCCCAAGAATGCAAAGATTATTCCTGCGCTGCCGGTTTTCCAAGTCCTCTAGCTTCCACTGTACGTCTATTAGTTGGGCGCTATGTGATTTCGCTTGCTCCTTAACAGCTGCCACATCTGTCTCCAGAGCTGTAGTCCTGTCCTCAATACAGCGCTCACTGACCTCGGAGCATGCCTTCCCCACCTTCCGTATGGCACCTTCCAGCTTTTTCATGGCCTGCCTTGCCCTTTTGCTGTCTGCCCGGGTCTCGGCCCGATGCTCTTTGACTCCAAGATTAAACCCAACGCAGGGTTTAGGGATGCATTTCCCACTGGCTGTGTGGCAGGTGAAGCGGTTTCATTCAGGGCTGATGCTTCCTCCAGGGTCCCCAGTATTGTATGGGAATAATCCCATTTCAGGCCGCTGCCGACTGCATTCTTCACTCTCCTCCTCCGGGAGTCTGTATTGTCTTTAAGACCCTTCTTATGTTTTGAGCGTTTAAGCGTTGTCTCTGGAGCTTCCAGTGTGCTAGAGCCGGAGGTTGAAGAGTTAGTACCGCCAGTCCCGCTGAGGTACAAGTTGGAGGCCTCTGAGTCTGAACCATCTGTGAGAGAGAAGAATTTGTACACCCCGTCCATTGTGAGGTCCACTGCCGCCAACTCACTCTGATCTATATTGATATGATAGATTTACCCTGGAAAATTGTGCACAAATTTGGGGGTAGAACCCTGCTAAACCTAAAAAGGATCGCACTTCATCCTTGTTCTGAGGAACAGGATCCTTCTTTATGGCTTCAACTAAATCGGTTTTGAGTTTGATACCCCTTGAACTGATTTCATGCCCCAAATATGTAACGGTGTTCACTGCAGATTTGCACTTGGTGTCTTCAGCTGTCAATCCATACTGTTCTAGTGTACTATGGACCTCATGTAACTCTGTATTGTGCTCCTTCTTATCCTTTGCTATGACCAGAGTGTCCTCTTGAAAAAAAATGACTTTATACCTGTTCTGAAACCATTTGTACATGAGGCATTGGAAATTGCTGTTATCCAATGGGAGTGATGAAAGCTGTGAGAAGTTTACTACTATGGTGTTAAGGCACCTGGTGGTAGGCAGATGTCGGGTCTATGGTAGAAAACCAACTCATGCATTTGGTTGTAGATAATAGTTCATTAAATCTGGGTAAGGGGAACATATCCACGAACATTTTCTTATTTAGCTCCCTCAAGTCCACACATAGACTAATACGCCCATTAACCTTACTAGCGACATCAAGGGGAGCCACCTAGTCTGAGGATTCAACTTGCTCAATAATGCTACTGTCAACCAACTTCTTAAATCCACAAACCACTTCAAATCTCGCACTCAACGGGATGTTCCTCAACTTGTGTATGCAAGGACTTACATTTTCTTTAAGAATTTTTTTATGGGCAAATTCCTCCAGTTCACCCACTTTGCCAGTGATAACTCTAGGAATTTTGCTGACAGCATCCATACCACCATTCCTACTGTTCACAGTGAGATCCAGATCTGGGCTGTTTGGGTCAAGCATGATGCCCAAATCCCCTTGACCTCACCGACCAAGAACGCACGGATTAGATTCAGCTACATACAATTTGCATTCCACTTTCCGGCCCTTGAACTTGAAAACCAGTTTGTGAAATCTCAAAGGATCAATAGCTTCACCCGTGAAGCTCAGAGTGGGTGCCCAGTGAAATTAATTCAGAACCAATTTTGTCCTTAAACAACTTGGTCCAAAATTCCTTGATGGTAAATGGGGACCTAGAGTCAGCTACCAATACCACCTGAATTCCCCCCAACCACCAATTTGCAAATAGGCTTCTTCCTACTTAGCCCTTCCTCACACATCACGCCCTCTTGTACACACACCACCTGTGGATTGTCCCCATCTGAAACGAAGTGATCATCTTCACACTAATCCATGACACATTTAACAGACTTAAATTTGCGACACACCCGTGCATCGTGACCCTTGATGCCACACTTGGCGCACTTTTGTCCTAAAGGTGGACACTTCTGATCATGAGCCAGGTAGGAGAAACTACCACAACGGCAACATTTACCCCTCAAGTCCTCCATCCTTGAATTTGACTTTTGCCTACTCTTGCTTTTGTCATCCTTTTTAAGATTCTCCCGAATATCTTTTGTATGCATTTTTTTTCTTTACAATTTTTACAATATTATCCCTCCAATCCTTTATATCAGATGAGACCACAACTTTAGCACTTCTAGACGTGAGCTCCGATTTGGAAATAATGGCAGTGACTTCCTGCAAATTGCACTCCCCATGCACCCACACCTATTCTCTAAATTGATATTATTGCAATGCATGATTTCTTGATCCCGCAACAATTCATCCTCGAAACCCCCAACTTGCATGCCAATGCCAGCTTCCTTAATACTTCTCAGTTTTCTCATTGGGACCCTGTTTCCTGTGGTAAAAGTTGTAACGGTCAATCGCCTTTGTACTAGGTGCAAAAGTACGCATCCAAATCTGCCAATGCGTTCTTGCAAAACGTCCCCACAGCAAGGTTTCTTCTCCATCCGTTTATATACCTTCAAACCTCCGGGGCCAAGACAATGCAACTAAATTTTCTTTTTAGGTGGCATGTCTTCAAATGTCTCAATATAATTAATGGAATAATCCTTCCACTCCTCCCATTTTAGATTGACCTCATCCTCTCTTACCACAAAAGCTTGCGGTGAAGAGAAGTTCATAGTGGCCATACTAACTGATATAATCACCACCCAAACCACTAACCCAGATAGCCCACAGTAATTGTGCCAGAAAGGAATAAGCTGCAGGGACTTGCCAGCACTTTGGGAGGTGTGCGTGTCACTGAGGGTGGTATTCCAGTAAACATGCTAGCCTGAATTAGGGGTGTGCCTGTCACCGTTCGTGAACAAAGCAAGCAAGAGCAAAAAAGCAAATAGCCACAAATGAACGGCAAACAGCGTGGTGTGTACATCACAGTAAAGATATGCGTAAAGCCATTGTAATGAGGTAACGCTGGCAAAATGGCCTAATCTTTAAAGACCGCAGCGCGTGAACAGACGTGCTCACAGAAAGCGCAGGATGTGAGTCAATGTTGCAGGTATACCAAGAGGCCCGACCCAAAACGGCCATGATGCGTGAGTGGATGTGCTCACGTAATACGTTGGGCGTGTCGAAAGGCGGTCTCGATGAGTCAGCGCAGGCAGTGACACCACAGCAATGCAGGTTCCCAGCGCTGGCCTGTGACGTATGGAGTCCATAAGCGTGCAGGGAGGAAGGCTCGTGCTGAAAAGGAGTAACGCTTGCTTAGGACAAAAAAACTGCGCTGAGGCTGGCTGACAAGTAACACTGTTGCGGCTACGCAAGGAGATGTGCCACAGTATAAGCTTCTACAGCCACTCGCAGCAAGGCGCTAATAATGTGAACGATCTTACGCAAAAGTAGTAATCTTACGAGTCAGTGGGTCCTCCATGGGTTCTGAGATCTAGTCACCAATATTCTTGTGTTCAATCACCACAGAACACTGTGCTCAATTTCCAAGGTATATTCACATCTCCGAACCCCTCACACTCACAACGTACAAAAGGGAGCCCCTCGCAGGATGGCCTCTCCCACAGCAGCTCTTCCCCGAAATGCGGCCCTAATGTTCCCTGCCGAAATGTTCCTTACACAACACAAGCACCTTCCATCCCCGAGCTTACCCTCGAGCTCAGCCATAACACAGCTCACCCCCTTTCCTTGGACCGGTTTGCTAAAATCTCAAATCTCATTCACTAGTGATTGAATATGTTGTATAGAGATCTGCTGTCTCTATCCCAATCTGATAACGAGTTGCCTCCTTAGAATACGTATCTGCAATGCTTCATCCGTATATCTTCTCCTTAGAAGGCAAATGCGTAAAATAATGCTGTTAAGACCAGATTTAACTGAAGTGTGCTTTTGAGCTGAAGATTATCGTCAATCCTAAGGATATTAAATGTAAAGACATACATTATATCAGTACCTAGATACCTAATTCTGTATAATTTTGTAAAAGTGACATGTGGCTTCAAAATGGAAATATAACTTTTTTAACTGTATAGGTGGAGAGGATGAGTTTCCCAAAAGTGATGGACCTAGTCGAAGAGGCTTTGGTGCAGATAGAGGCTTTGGATTCAAGAGAGGTGAGAGATTTTTTTCTTGTGCTTTGCTTTTAAATTATTCTCAAATTGGAAACAATTATTTGTGAGATGTTGACTTTATTTTGCCTGCTAATCGTCTGCGGAGAGACACCTGTTTCTAGGTTTGCCCAAGGGACCACATTTGCTGTCCATCAGAGCTCATGTGATGAACAGAAGAAAATACACGAACTGGGACTTTGGATCAACTCCTGGCATAGTTGCTTTGGCTTGGCCAATGCTGAATGAAATTGCTATATCAACCCATGGGGTTTTCTCTAACCCATGGGGTATTATCTCATATTTTTTGTGCTATTTTCTTTAAGGTTTAGTAGCCCATCCAAAGAGCTCTTCCAGTGCAAGTATTGATGAGGCATCCACGCACTGTGAAGGAGTCACACTGTAATGGATGCTCACCCCTTAGCATACTTTCACCCTACACTTAACCATAGTATTTTTCCTACCCTCATTCATGTCACTGTTCCTAGCGGAGTCTACACTTATCCCCTCTTATATTCCTACTCTTACCTGTTACCTTGTTCTGCCTAACCTTAACTCCTCCACTTGCAATTTAACTTTCTGTCTTACCCTCTGCTATGTTTATCTTCAACGGTCTTCTCTCTTGTCTGATATTTCTACTTCCATCAGCTGCAATCCTATGTCGTCTCCTCAACTCCGCTATATCCAAATCCATACCTCACCTAACTAGTGTTTCTTTTCTGGCACATTCAGCCCAATGGTATCCCTTGTTAGTAACCCTTAATTTAGTGCTTGATAAATGTAAAGAATTCCTTCTCTACATTACCTTCATGATATGTTAGATAAAAAGCCAACTCATATGTGATCTTCATTAAATGATGATCCTTCAACAATTATAAAAACTTGCAATATGTTTCGTTCCAATCAATGATTATAAATCCGAGGTGTCACCTGCTCCTTCTGTGATTGCCTTTTGAAAACAATGGAAGGAGAGGACAGTCCAGAAGTTTCCAGGGTCTGATCTTGGTTGATAGCTGGACTGTGGTTGTTGTGCTGTTTCTCATGTTATTTCTTGAAGCAAATTAATGGTTGGGATGTACTGTGCCATCTGTACTGAAACCGGAGGACTGCTGTGATTGCAGGATGCACACCACAGAGTCTATGGTCCGGTTTGTCGGTGCTCAATTGAGGGGAGCTATGTGAACTGGGCACTGTTTGGCTGACTATTTTCTATATATTAGGTCAGGTGTTGTGGTTCTGCCTGGTCGGCTTTGCTGGTCTCTTTGATAAAGTGAACCTTGTGCAGTTTCTCTTGCTGTTTCCTGCCTTGTTTCCCCTCACTCTTGTGCATACCGGGCTTCAGTTAAATCAAGTGGATGTAATGTTTTATTTTAAATACATTGTAATGGACCATAATTTATGCAAGCAAAATTATTGTATGCTGAAGGAAATTCGACTGATTAATTGAAATCTGGTATGTATATACTGATTCGATCACCTAATAATTCAGCTGTAGGAAGCCGAATTACCTGTTGGAGCAGTTTATTCCACCACAATTCAAAACTAGTCCTCAAACATATTAAAATACTACTCTGTACACCTTAGTAGCGAGGGCTTGATTAAGGACTCCTGAGAAGGCTCGTTCTGCATCAGCAGCACCAACAGAACACTTGTATCAATAAATCACTTATTACAAACTTCCAAACTAATATAGTAAAATTAAAAAGTCTTTTATGATTAAAATAGGAGCAAGATAGCAGAAAGTTAATCTGTCACTGCAAAAGGATAGTTACAGAGTAGCAGTTCCATTCCACAGGTCTCTTTTCAGGTACCAACTGACAGTGAGTGGAAGTTGGTTTTGTCACTTCCAAGTTCCAGGAAATAATCTTAACAAGAATCATTTTTAAAGCCAGTTACATCTGATCAACTGCTGTGGTTTATAAAAGGAGTCCTTCCCTATGCGCTCTTGGGTCTCAATGGGTACATCTGACTGATACTTTTATTTCTTTTTAGAAACGTTCAGTCCTTGGCCTGCTTTAAAGTTCTGCTCCACGCATGTTCGTAGCCTGGCTCTTTTTGAGTTCAGTCTTCTTGTGGGGTAATGTG
Source organism: Calotriton arnoldi (assembly GCA_963921515.1). Taxonomy (NCBI): domain Eukaryota; kingdom Metazoa; phylum Chordata; class Amphibia; order Caudata; family Salamandridae; genus Calotriton; species Calotriton arnoldi. Next base: position 3,276,526 of record CAWUFW010000910.1, on the reverse strand, counting down.
TCCATTTCTTGTCCTGCGTGTCAACATGCAACAGTCTCCATAAATGTTAAAAACAGCAGGTGTAGTTGGAAACTTAGACCTCAGACACTATCAGATATAGCATCCTCAGCAAAGGTTGGGGGGGGTGTCCCTACTCTGAACCTGCTCCCCAGCCACTCCCTATTTACTACAGGTTTCTCACAGTAAAATTCTGCAAAATGAGTGGTCAGTTTGAATATTTTCAAAATATAACAACAGTGAAAATGGGATTCTCGTAGAAAAGGCCATTGATATGTCTTACTTTCTATGATCAAACAATACTTGTTGACTTCATTACCCATACCCATCCTCTACTAGGTCTCCTGTCTCCTCCATCTTGCGTAATGGGCCCTCTAAAGCTATGCTGCCGCACTAGGCCTAGCCTTTCATTGACACTACTTAGAAGTCACCATAGCTGGGCCATCTTGACAGCAATTATTTTGCCATACTGTTGTAATTTAATACATCATCCCCAGTGTTCCAAGTCTGTGCTGCTCAACCAGTATGAATGTGGTGTAGTAGAATGCTGGAGTGCTTGGTGAGGTTGTGTCAGTTGGAGAGTGTGGTCTGAAGAGCAAGGAGGCTGTTCCTGGTGGGTTTATACTTTGGCTTAGCTATCATCTTACCTACTTGTAACTATGATCTAATAAACCTTATAACCTACCCTACGGCTACTGTAATTCGTTTGCAACACTGGCTTCAATCTAGGAGAAGAAACCACACGTGAGGAACTAGATATTAGGTTATGGAGATCTGAGAAATACAGACGAAACTAAGAAACCTGGAAGGAACTGTATCTACTGAGAAATGAGGATCTAAAAAAATTGAAGCCTGTCAGAAGTAATACTCCCTGGACACAGCCCCAACGGTGTGTATGTCAACAGACACCCTGCAGGCCAGCTGTTCATTTGGCTTGTCATGCCAGAGGGGAATGAACTGGCATAGTTACTTGCTGTATTGAATGTAAGTGGAACTGGTAGTGTTTACTTTATGGAACCAATCTTTTATTCGTTTTGAGAGACAATCCTAAAGCAGTGCACAACTGTGTGCCTACACCCACATTGGCTGGTAGCGTGGGGTCTAAGAATGAGTCAAATTTACACAGCTTCAATGCCTACAACCCGGGGACTGGCAGCGGTGTCTGGATTGTGTGAACAAACCTATCTACAATAATAAGAATCTAAACTAGTGGCAACACATGAATGAAGGAAAAGAAAAAACCCTCCCTCCCACCCCGAAAAGGAAAAGAAAAAGGGGTCCTGCACCGGTCGTGGATAAACTCGCAGTTATAATGTTCATCATGACCTATCAGACTTCTTTTAGGATCTGCCCCACTACATGCGGGATGTTGTCGCCTCTTTTGCCTCAGGGATCAGATGCAATATTTGGCGATATTTGGTGCAAGTTACCTCCCTGAGCTCTTTTGACAGTAGCTTGGTGAAAGGGGCCCATAGTTCTGCATAGGTCTCGCCCTTATAATCTTGAACTAGTGAGAGGCGTTCCATGGCGAGAATCAGCCATAGTCTTATGTGGCCAGGCCCTGTGGTCCGGGACATTTGTGGAGCCCCATTGCGCAAGGATTGTTTGTCGTGCTGCTAGCAAAGCCAGTGCCATCTGCCTACCCCTCAATGAGCGAATGGGAAATGTCAGCGCGTTTTGTAGCCCCAGTAGTGTGTATGCCGGGAAGCGTGGGATCTCTATCAAAGGCTTTGTCGAGATCGTTCAGCGCCCCTGCTTTGGGCAGTGCCAGAGTAAGTGCACCAAAGAGCAGGAAGGCCACATCCCCTCCAACATTTCTCAGTGTGATTTTTGTCCCAGCTATGAATGTGGGCCGGTGTGAGATACCAATAGGATGTAACTTTGTATGCTGATTCGGCCCCAGCGGTGTTATGGGGCTGTGCGGTGCGCCCTGTAGTGGATGTTCTCCCGTTCTTTGTCCGAAATGGCCCTTCCCAGCTCCTCCTCCCAGAGTAGTTGACCCTTTGTGCGCCCCCCTTTCAGCCCAGTGGCAAGCATAGTGTATAGTTCTGAGATCAGGTGCTTATCTTTTTTGCACATTAGCCATTTCTCGAAAGGAGTGAGCAGACGAGATGCCTGCGCTAGGTAAGTTGGGGAAGTGACCCAGTGTCTGTTGCAGGTAGTGGAACTAATCGGATTTGGGCAGATCATAATTGGATCGCAGTTGTTCATAGAGAAGTATGCCGTCTACATCAAACCGCGAACCCACCCTTTTACACCCCGCTTCTCTCCATCTCTGAAAGACCTCAGATTTGCAACCTGGTGGGAAGTCTGGATTGTCCACTATCGGAGACATCGGGGAGGGAAATGTCGTCAGGCCTCTTTTTATCGCCACGGCATCCCATACTTCTAGTGTTGCCGCAGTAACTGGGGACGAGTAGAGACCCCAGGCCCTAAGTTTACGCGGAAGCCAAGCCTTCCTCCATATTTTTGCTCCAGCTACTGCCTGATCTATAAAGGTCCAGTGCTTTTCGGAGAGCGGACGATTCCACTCCACAATGTACCGGAGGTGCGAGGCTTGAAGATGTCTGTGCACCAACGGAAGGCCCACTCCTCAGTCTTGCCTAGACTGCGTCATTTGGGATATGGGTAATCGCGCCGCCTTCCCTCCCTAGACAAATTTGTTGATAGCTAATTGTATAGTGCGCATAGCTTTCAGAGGGGGAACCAAAGGTAGAGTCTGGAAGATGTATAAAATCCACGGTAGCACCGCCATTTTTACTGCTGCTATACGCCCAAACCAGGCCAGCTTTAGTGTCGACCACATGTCCAGGTACTGCGCCGTTTGTTCCACCAGAGCCGAGTAATTCAGCACCAGTGTTTTCGAGAGCGTTGGAGCCAGAAGGATGCCCAGGTAAGTTATCGGTTGCTTGGCCCACTGCAGAGGCAATCTCTCGCTTAAGATCTCTTCGTGTGCCTGGGGGGAGGAAAGGTTTAGAACCTGTGGCTTGCTTAGGTTTACTTTAAATACTGAGATTTCCCCGAAGGCCTCCAACTCTGTCAAGAGGGCGGGCAAAGAGGTGAGTGGTTCCGAGAGTGACAAAATTACGACGTCCACATACAGGCTTATCTTATGGATATCACCTCCACATCGTAGCCCCTGTATTTGCGGGAGGTCCCGGATCTGTTGGGCCAGGGGCTCCATGTATAGAGCGAAGAGGAGGGGCGGAAGCAGGCATCCCTGCCTCGTGCCCCTTGCTATCGGAAAGGGTTCCAAAGACGCCCCATTCACTCTGACAAATGCCCGAGGGGCCTGATAGATACATCGGACCCATTTCATAAAGCGCTCGCCGAAGCCAAAGCAACGGAGTGTGTCAAACAGGTAGCTCCTCCGTACTCTGTTGAACGCTTTCTCCGCGTCTATTGACAAAAATAGGGCTTCCTTACGGGATCTATGTACACTATCCATAAGGTGTAGGAGACGCTTCCTGTTATCTCCCCCCCCCACCCCCCCTGGCGATTGGGGACAAAGCCCGCCTGGTCGGGGTTGATCAGGCCCACCATCAACCGGTTCAGACGGGCCGCCAATATTCCGGCAAAGAGTTTTGGGTCCAAATTAAGCAGTGATATTGAGCGGTAGGAACTGCACAAACTGGGATCTTTGTGAGGTTTGAGGATTACCGAGATCGCCACTCCTTCCATGGAGTCAGAGACCACACCGCTCTCCAAAAAGGAGTTGAATAGTCTCGTCAGCAAAGGCGCCAACTCCATGCAGAATGTTTTATAGAACAGAGCGGGATACCAGTCGGGGCCAGGGGCTTTGTTCAATTTCAGCCTAGCAATGGCTGAGAACTTCCTCCAGACGTATGGGCTTGTCTAGTTGGCTCGCCAGAGCCCCGGGGAGATGTGAGTTTTCCAGGTACGCGCAGGCGTCTTGCTGCCCTTGCTGCCCTGTATCCTCCTTGGTGTATAAAGACTGGTAGAACTGCCTAAATGTTTCCACTATCTGAGAGTCTGAGTGCACTTCCTCGCTGGAGGGTTTCTTACTCAATGGTAAAGCTGCCGCCAGAGATTTAGCTCTAAGCCTCTGAGCAAGCGACCTCCCGCATTTGTTGCTGCTGAGTTAAAACTTGTGTCGAAGGCAGAGTAGAACGCATTCTGCCCTATCCAGGTCTAGACGCTTTAGGGGGAGCCGTTTCTTCTCCAGTTCCCTCCACACCCTTGGCGCACCTGTGCGCTTATGTATCGCCTCCAGCTCTCTCACCTCTTGTTCTATGTTCTGCCGAGTTTCCCTGCGCCTTCTATTGTCAGCGGATGATATGGCCATAAATTCCCCCCTCACTACTATTTTCAGTGTCTCCCAAATTGCTGCCAGCTAAGTGTCCTCCCTATCATTGTGTTGTATGTATTCTACAATTTTTGCGCGTATCTCCTTCACCGTGCTCGGTGACTGCAGCAGGCCCTCCCGGAGGTGCCACCTCCCATATGTGTCTGGCCTCATCTGGTTGAATGGTGACTGTGATCAGTGCATGATTCGACAGGGATTAGGGGGGGGGGGGGCAGAGCCACGTCGTCAGGCGTGCTGTGCAGTCTCGGTGCACCCTGCTATTCTGCATACTAGTGCTGTCTATGGGGGCTTCCTCGGCCGGCCCTGTTTAGCGGTAGCAGGGGTCTCGTCCCCCACCCACCATCCCCCCTCCCCCGGTCAGTGCACTCCGGCCCGTGCTGGATCGGCGTGCAGTGGACTCCGGCTGCGACTACACGCTGCTGTTCTACCTCCGGGGGCCCGGCTCCTCCCCTGCCTCCGTGTGCGCTGCTATTTGTCCGCTATATCTCCACGCTGAGGGGGACCCAGGCCCCAGGGGCACTCCGTGGAATCCGCCCCGCACTCAGTCTGATCGCTGCTTACACCGTGCGGTTGGCACCGGGGGGAGCTGGTGATGTAGCCCTGCACTTCTCAGGGCCGTGCTGCCCACTGCCACGAATTCGTTGCTTGTAGGAGCTCCGGTTCCTCTGCACAGCAGGGCCGGCTTCAGTGCCCTGTCGGTGCTTCCTCGCGAGATCAGGGCCTCACTTGGGCACTGAAAGGGAGCTCTTCCTGCTGTGCAGGTTTCGGGGGCCTCCCTCGCAGTCAAGCACAGTTCAGGGCTGCGCTGCACCTGGCCCCGGTGCTCGGAGGCTCGAGGGCCACGGCCCCACCTCCTCCGCAGGGCCAGCTTCGGTCACCGGGCTCCCAGGCCTCTCCTCACCAGCAACCAGTCTGGAATCCGCTCCCGCCGCAATCACCACTGGCCACCGCTCGCTCTTGGCTGTCTACCACCCTGCGGGAGTGGTCTCAACACGGGGGGGGGGGGGATCGGGGGTCGCTTCCGCCAGTCGCTGCGGCCCAGACTGTCCTGTCGCAGGCCGCCGCCCACGCTCCAATACAGGTAGGCCGCAACTCACTCTCCTCTTCCGGGGTCCTCTGCGCTAGATCTTGGGGCTCTCCGCGCCCCCGGGGGGGTCAGATTGTGTTCCGGCGCCCAGTCCTCGTCCCTCCGACGGAAGGCTAAGGCGTAGAGTAGGCGATTGCAATGCGATTGTTTGGCGAAGCCGGAGAGACAGTTAAACACGTCTTATCCGGCCGCCATCTTGGCCACGCCCCCCACAGTGTTTACTTTAAAGGAACCTGTGATATTTGTTTGAACAGTCAGCCCTTGGAAAGTGATTATGACTATTTCGACTCTCTGCTGGTAAGCTGCAACATTATTTGTTTTGAGGCCTGTGCGATTGTTACGTTTACTTGCATCTGGGACTTTAGGAGTGTGTTTCTATACTTTGAGGAGCGCGTGTCCCTTTACCGTTTGTGCGGGATGATCCAATGCGCCATTTGAAAAGGCCTGTGTGGATTGCCCCTAGGCGTGCGTTGATTGCAGCCGTGAGCAGAGGTGGCCAGGGACCAAGCGAGCTGTTATGAAGCTGACCGCTGGGCGCAAGGTGCTTGTGCACATTAATTGCGAGGTCGGCATGCTGATCTCACTGACGTGACCGCCATCTTGGATTGGGATGTCTGTTTTAAAGCTACAGCGACCAGCACACTTGGTTAAAACTGAGTAAGCGTGTTCTATAGTGGCCATCCGCAAGCCGGGGAATCCGGCCTAAGACTGCACATCCTACAGCCCTATATCATTGCTCAACGCAGAGGCCAAAATTCTGGCCAAAGCGTTGGCCAACAGATTGACCCCCCCACCTCACTAAACTAGTGCATCCAGACCAATCTGGATTTATGCCGGGCAGGAATACAGCGCTCAATCTGAGATGCCTACACAGCGTGATGGGCCGTAGACATACTATTCAGGAACATGCCATCATCCTATCTCTCGACGCGCATATGCCCTTTGACACGGTCGAGTGGCCATTCCTCTACGCCGTCCTTGAACAAATGGGATTTGGGCCCAAATTTCGCTCTTGGATACGGCTATTCTATTCAAAGCCACTGACACAAGTGGTAGTAAACGAAAGAATCTCGGGTGAATTCCCCTTGGGACGTGGAACATAACAGAATTGCCCTCTGTCACCGCTCCTCTTCGCCCTTGTACTGGAACCATTGGCGGCGTAGATCAGAAGAGACCCTATTATCCGCGGGCTCCGGTGGACAGAGGAATGAGGACTGGATATCCTTGTATGCAGATGATGTCCTGTTATACATGGCATCCCCAAGACGTTCGTTACCCAGACTATTAAATATCTGTGAGACGTACGGGAGGTACTCTGGGTACACAATCAATTGGAACAAGTCTATCCTGTATGTATTGAGTGGCCCCCCGCCAGTCATACCGAAGGGATGTGAGGTGAGAGTTGTAGAGGACGGCTTTAAATACCTGGGGATTCACATTACAGTGAACCCAGACGAGTTTGAGTAAAAACCTCCTAGAACCCCTGAAAAGATTACGTCGAGATACCAAGCATTGGCAATCCCTAACATTGACTCTACTAGGAAGAGCTGCGCTCTTTAAAATGATGGCACTCCCCAGATTTCTTTACGCCTTGCAGAATACCCCATTTCCGGTTCCTCCATCGTATTTCAGGGTGATAGAAGAGGAAGTACGCAGCCTCCTTTGGTACGGGAAACCAGCCCGAATAGCCATGAATGAACTTGTTAGAGGTTGGTACGATGGCGGCATTGCACTCCTGAACGTACAGATATACCATTGGGCCTCCCAACTTATTGTGCTCAACCAATGGCTTCACTCTCCTCAGAATGAACCCGCATTCCGCATGGATAGACATGACCTGGGAGAGGGATGGATCATGAGGGCACTCTACAACAAAACAGACAGATCTCATGGGACCCACTGCACATACAGTCCAAATATGGTACACAGTACTCAGAAAACTGGGCTTGGATAACACAATGACACAATCTACCCCACTCTGGGAGACTGGAAAATTAGGTAGACTGAGCAGCTGCAAAGGATTTAAGCAATGGGATTTAATAGGAATCTCAAGGTTGGGTGACCTCTGGATCAAGGGGAAAGTTATTACTTTTGCCCAGCTTCAAGACAAGTATGATATGGCACCCACAGAACTGTTTTGCTATTTTCAAATTAGACATGCACTCAAGACAACCATTCCACCAGATACTACCCTCTCAGAGGCCTCCCCAATGGAGGATAGGCTCCTAACGGAACGTATAGATAAAAAAAGCCATATCTCTAACCTATCGGAAAATAATCAATAATCAACCAGAACCTACACAGAATCCCCGCGAAAAATGGCAGGTGAACATCTGGGAACTAGATGATACTGACTGTCGGGAAGCGCTAGAATCTCCGCGAGAGGTGGCAATACCCTCAAGACTACGATTAGTACAACTTAAAGTGCTCCACAGAACCTATTTATCTAGGGTAACCTTGTCCAAAATAGGGAGGACTGATAACCAGCTCTGCTTGTGGAAATGTGGTGCAGTGGGCACGTTCTATCAGACGATATGGGAATGCCCAGAGATTACAACATACTGGGAAGCAATTATGAGCACAATAACACGAGTCAGCGGGGCTCCCATACCTCCAGAACCCAAGCAATGTCTCCTGAACATATGGGAAGCCACAGACCTCAATCGCAAGGCAGTGTATATATATACATATATATATACATATATATATATATATATATACATATATATATATATATATATATATACATATACATATATATATATATATATCTCCCAAGAAGTGGGTGTGGGGAGGATGGAACAAATTTAGAGGGAATATTTGTACCCTGCCACCAGGAGAACCCTCACTGGAGGACAGCTAACGGAACGCTGTGCCAAATACTGGAAAATTTAACAAAGACAATTATGTGACAAATATGTATGGACGCTAGAGAAATCAGTTACAGCACGAAGCTCAAACTTTGTATACATGTAGCTAATTCTGAATGAGATGATGTTCCAAGTTGTACACTTGATAAAAAGTAAAAAAAAAAATTAAAAAAAATACTGAGTACGCGTGTTGCCGATGTATCATTCTACAGCACTGTGCGTCGCGTGAAAGCATGATCCTTCGCAGAGGTTCTTGCACCCAAACTCCACTTTTGGAAATCCTGTGAAGCGTGTCTCAGTATCTGGCATTTATGAGCAACTTCGGGTGAGGGATCGCTCACCGGAGTAAAGGACTGGTTACCTGCCTGTGAACTAAGATCGAATAAACCACCTTCTTATAATATACACTCCGGCTACTGAACATACTTTACAATACATACGTGTTGGGACAGGAGGAACAGAGAATATGGCTTATGGTTTAAGTTCTGCAATCCCTGTTTAAATGCCTGTCTCAAATTTCTTTATAAGCTGCGACTTGTGGCACATTTTAAAGAAAAGCCATACAAACTCTACAGTAATGAGTTATTGCAGTCGTCTGACGTCACAATGCTGCTGCCAGGAGCCCAGATCAAAGGCAGGTTAGGTCATGCAGTAGCTGTTTAAAGCAACGGAAATTAAATGTTGCTTTTCTTCTGCTCTGCTTTTCTAGCTTACAGACTACCTGATAGAACATGATTATTTTTTGCATTTCTTAGATGGATATTAAAAAGTTGGAGTTTTGGGGGCGTGGCCGAGCGGTCCAATATAGCGGACGCGCTCTAGACGAGCTCCGGAGGCCCGCCAATAAATCTTTTATCTATCCTGCCCCATCAGCGTCAAATTAACCCCAGTCCCTACTGCATTGTCTGCCCGTGCCTGGCACGCTGCAGTGGCATCCGGTTGCCGAATTACCGACAGTGGAGCTGGCTGGCGGAGTTGCTCCCGATCCGGGGCCTGCTGCTCGGGCTCTCGTCGTGCTGCACCCCGCCTCCCCTGGCTTTTGGCGGTCGGATTGTGCCTGCGACCTGCCGTCGGGCGGGTGGAGACTCAGGAGGGCGTCCGGTGCGGAGCCGGCGGCACGTCGCCATATCACCATCGCAGAGTAAGTGACCCGCAGTTGCTGCGTCGCCCGGCGGGCCCTTGCAACGTGTGGACGGGGACCGAGGGCCTGCGCTCTGTGGCCCCCGCCGCTGGACCTGTTTACCTCGCTTGTTTGATGGCTTGAGGGACGACGGAGGCTCATACCCATTCCCCCCTTGGCTGCTGATGGACTCCTGTGGTGCTCGCATAGATCCGGGCAGCACCGCGGCCGCGCTGAATTATTGCCGGAGGACGCCATTGCCGGCGGGCGTGGCGACTATTGATATCGGGCCTGGCTGCTGGGGATTGCTGCGACTCGGGCCTGTGCTGCGCGACGGCCTGCTGGTGCTGAAGGAATTTCCTCAGGTTAGTGCGTGCCCTCCCCCCCCCCCCCCCTCGTCCTGGCTTCATCTCTGGGTTTTCTGGCTGGCCCCTTACGATCCTACCTGGGCCTCCCAACTCCACCATCTGCAGGCTTCATTGGAGTCCTTCGGGGGTCCTCCCCTGTTTTCCAGACGGCTGGCGTGGAGGTGGTGTGTCCCGGTTCTAGTGCGCTGGATCGGGTGTTGGGCTCGCTACTTTACCTGCTTTGCTATTGAGCCCCCCCTGTTTGTACCTTACCGTTGGGGCCGGCGACTCTATCCAGGACCTGGAGCCCCCCCCATAGTACTGTGGGGTGGTGAAGGCGGCGTGGCAGACCATCGGCCCGCTCTGAGCCCCACGCACAGCTGTCGTCCTGTTGAGATCCTGCGAGGGACCTGCCCCCCCTATATCGGGTGGGGTGCGTTTGCGAACCGCTGTCGGAACACGCCAAAGCTCATCGCACCTTAACTGCGATCACTGTGGAACGTCCCCGCCACCGCGTTACGCTGCGCAAAGAACACATAGCCTGGCAGCGGCACCCATTAGGGGGGTGCGGAGTCGCGTGCGGAAGCGGCCGGGCTAGGTCCCGGTGCGGCTTGTGTGCGGGTTGACTCCACGCCTGCCTCACTGCCTGCCTCAGCCTAACCGCCTGCAGTGGGGGAGCCCTCTACATCCTTTACCCCCCCCCCGGGTGCTTTCGCCGGTATGACTGTTGCGCTGAAGTGCGGGTGCGCCTCTAATCGACTCCTGCAGGACTCTACTGGCTTGCGAAGGTATATCTGTTGCCATTCAACATGACTCGCGACAAGCTGCCAAGCGCCAAACAAAGCACGCTCGATCGCTATGCTGCCACTGGGGCGCAATTGGCGGATCCAACGAGTCAGGGCCCTGCTGGTCCAGATAACGCTGCATTGATGGCGGCAATAACGCAATCCCGAGAAACGCTTGAGGCTAAGATTGGGGTGGTGGGGTCGTACGTGATGCTGATCCGTCAGGACCTCCGTAGGGTGGTTGACAGGATAACCGAGGCCGAAACCCGGATCTCAACCACGGAAGATACAGTTGCCTCCCTTCACAAGAAGGTGTCCTCTCTGGAATCCATCACTAAGGGGCTTGCGCTCAGGGCGGAGGATGCTGAAGGCAGGGCCTGGAGGAACAATCTTCGTTTTGTAGGTTTCCCGGAGGGGTGCGAAGATAATAACATGGAACGATTCCTTACCACGTGGATACAGAGCTGGATCCCTCAGTCGTCTCTAGCTCAATGCTTCATCATTGAACGCGCGCACCGTGCTTTGATGCAAAAGCCCCCGCCGGGGGCCAGGCCTCGGCCTATTATAGCTAGATTCCTCAACTTCCACGACCGTGATGCAGTCCTCGCACAGGCCAGATTGGCGGGCAGACTCCAGCATGATTCCCACCACATTCTCATCTTTCCAGACTATACACGAATGGTGCAGCAACGCCGGCAGTCATTCACGGCTGCTAAATCCCGCCTGCGAGATCTTAAACTCCAGTATGCATTGCTCTTTCCGGCCCGGCTGAGAGTAATATATGAATCACGTACTCTTTTCTTTGACACTCCCGAGGAGGCTTTTGCCTGGACGGATGAACGACGGAAGCTCAAGCCACACACTCCGCCACGCATCGATTCAGTCTTCCTCTGGTGAGGCCACGCAGCGGCTTCCTAAGACTAAAGGGAAAATCAACCGAAGATCACGCTCGAGGCGTCGCTCGAAGTCCCAAGGTGCCTCCGGCTCCCGGGGTGATGGGGGTCTACGTGACTCTTCGCTGGCGCACTGTGGAGATTGAAGTCTGTGGGACACGTCCTTATATGGACCGGACTGGCCGGTAAAATCTAATTCTCTTCCCTATTTTATATTGCTCTTTTGGTTATGCAATACCAGTATTGGGGTCTGAGAACTTTGATTTGTTTGTTTATTATGCTGATGGAACTAAACATGGGCCTACGTGAGGTTTCTCCCCGCCCCTCTCCTCTCAGCATCTGAGAACTTAACGTTTCCATAGGGATAGTTTTATGGGGAACCGTTGGTATGGGACCGTGCCTTGCCCCCGTTGGGGTGGTGGTACGATGCTCACCGCGACAGATACTTCTATTGTTCTTGAAGTATTGGGTGGGGGTGGGTGGGGGAAGGGTTTTCTGTTTTGTTTGTTTTTTGTTATTGCCACCAAGTCTTTCGTTCTATGTACCTTGAAATTGTCAATGTCATCCACCTTATCAGCTGCTTTAATATGTCACCACTGTCTATGTCGCGAAATGTAGCCGGGGTCGGGAGTAGAGAGCTCTGAATCCTTAGCTGGAATGTTAATGGTCTACTGGATAAAATTAAACTGGGTGCCGTGTTGCGCCATGCCAAGCGGCACAGGGTGGGTGTTCTCTTTCTGTAGGAGACCCACTTGGCGGGCACTAAGGCACCTTGTTTGGGACGGTTTGGTTTTGCACACACGTACCATGCTGGTTTTTCTAGAGGCTCCCGGGGTGTCGCAATACTCGTACATCGCAGTGTCCCATTCGTTCAGAGCCGCACATGGCTGGATCCACAGGGTAGATTCATTATGATATATGGGACGCTCTATGGGGAGCCCATTGTTCTAGGTAGTGTTTATGCCCCTCCCCTCTCTCGTGGTCCCTAGTGGAGAAGCTGACTACACTATGGACCGACCTTCCATCGGTATTAACTGTAGTGGGGGGGGGGGCAGGTGGTGGGGGGTGGGTACTGGAATGATATGTCCATGTCGCAGGATGGATGGCGTGCCACGGCCCGAGTCTGAGGTCCCAGATTCTAAACTATTCCCCCTAGTCCAGGTCTTGGGATGGGTGGACTCATAGAGGACTATACACCCGTACACACATGCCTACACTTACTTCTCTGGAGTACACGACTCCTTTTCCCGTTTAGATTACATCTTCCTTTCGGCGACACACACCCACAGGCTGGTCGAGGCCGCAATTCTTCCCAGGGGTCTATCCGATCATTCACCGGTGTCCATTCTACTCTCCTTAGACCCCAGGCGTTCCCGATTTCGGTGGCGTCTGTCTCCGTGGTTATTACGGGACGAGAAATATAGGACGCATATGCATACATCTTTAGAGGATTATCTGTTACTCAACACAGGTACGGTGGAGTCGCCGGCCACCCTGTGGGAGGCTATGAAGCCCACTCTCAGGGGAGCAGATATTGCCTTCTGCACTGCCCTACGCAGACAGCGACGCGACAAGCTGCTCAGAATTGAGGCTCAGCTCGTTGATTTGGAGCGTGCCAGTAGGGATGCAGGGGGAGAGGCTACACGCAGACAATTGCTGACAGTGCAACAGACATACGCCAGCGAGCTTCTCAACGAGGCACGACTCTATTGGCTCGCCACTCGTAACCAGATTTACCAGTGGGGGGACAAATCTAGCGCCCTGTTGCACCGCCTGTGTCAGCAGACGCTACGGCCTCAGATGCTCCTGAATATACGTGGCCCTGATGGGACCGCGCTTACAGACCCGGCCGCCATTGCCGACAGCTTCGCCTCGTTCTTCGCAGACCTATATGCCCCCCATGAAGTATTACCTGCTGTCCTTATACAGAAATTTATTAATGACTTTCCTCCCCGCGCTTTGTCAGACACAGCACGAGAGGCGTTGAACGCTCCCCTGTCGGTAGATGAACTTCTACCTGCACTATTGGATATGCGAGTGGGCAAGGCGCTGGGCCCGAACGGCTACCCTTGCCAGTGCTTTCAAAAATATCACCACCAACTTTTAAAACCCTACCTGGCGGCCCTGGAGGCTTCATGGGACCATGGTAGCCTTCCGCCAGATTGGCGGCATGCTGAGATCGTGGTGTTCCAGAAGCCGGGCCGTCCACCGGAACATTTCTCGTCCTATCGTCCAATCTCCCTACTCAATGTGGAAGCTAAGCTTCTGGCCAAGGTACTTGCCAACCGTCTAGACCCCTATATCACGGAGCTGATCCATCCGGATCAGGCAGGATTTATGCCGAACCGCGCTACACGACATAATATTAGGCGTGCCCATAATGCCATCGCTGTGGTGGATAAACTTGACACCCCTACCGCGCTTCTTTTGGCCGACATGAATAAGGCCTTTGACTCCCTTAGTTGGACTTATTTCTTTGCCTTGCTAGCTCGCCTTAACATCGGCCCCCTGTTGCTTAGCTTTATCCGCCTGCTCTACACGGGCCTCAGTCCGCGTGGCTGACTCGGTCTCTAAAAGCTTTGCGGTCGGGTGGGGGACGCGCCAGGGCTGCCCGCTCTCCCCATATCTTTTCGCTCTAGCTATGGAGCCGCTTGCGGCTTGGGTACGGATAGACACGCAATTGCGCCGCTTTGAGTGGGCGCCAGGCATTTCCGACCGCATTGCGCTTTATGCGGATGATGTGCTTTTTTTCTCACTGATCTCAACCGGACTGGCCCGCGTCTTCTCCGTATCATGCAGATCTTTGGCAAAACCTCCGGTCTCTATATGAACTGGGGAAAATCCTTTTTGTGGTCACTGCGGGGTGGGGATCGGCTGGGCGACTGGTCGCGGGAGGTGGTCGTGGTCCCGGACGGCTTTAAGTACTTGGGAGTGCATCTCTCTTCGTCTCAGGCCCTAGCATGGAATAAGAACCTCGCCCCCCTATGGACACAGGTGGGAGACCAGACACGAGTATGGTCTCACCTACCTCTATCCCTTTTTGGTAGGTCCGCTATCTTTAAAATGATCTCTCTGCCGCGTCTCCTTTATCAACTACAGAATCATCCCTATCCGATAAAACCTACATGGTTTCGCCAATTGAATGCTATCCTCGCCCGGTTCTTGTGGGGGGGCGGTGCGTCACGGGTGGCTTTGAGGACCTGCTTCCAATCTACATACTCCGGCGGAGTGGCCACCCCGGATGTTCAGGCATATTATATGGCCTCCCATCTCCTTGTCCTCAACGACTGATTGTATGGTGATCCTGGGGACCCGGAATATGCAGTGGAGCGCTGGTTGCTGGGGGACAAAGCTCTCCACAGGGTTCTTTATTCAGTGGCACTGCTTCCTGAGCTACCACCCGCCACAGTCCTAATTTTTAAGATTTGGAAGGCGGCGCTCCGACAGATGGGCTGGTGGGGGAGACTCACTAAGGAAACTCCATTGTGTAATAATGGACAATTACCACAGTTGATGCACCTGTCTGGTTTCCGGGGCTGGGAGGACATTGGGATAGATATGGTGGGGACAGTTGTACGTGGCTGTACTCTCAAGTCTTTCATAGACATACAAGCAGAATACGATATGCCCCGCACACAATTTTATCGCTACCTCCAGTTTCCACACGCCTTTGCCTCGTCCATATCTCATTTAACGGAGATTCCTGAATTTAATTCCATCGAGGCTAAGGTTTTCATGGGAGACCTAGGGATCACAAAATCACTAAAATTTACAGCACACGTATCAATACCACCCCCACTACACTCCCCCCCTCCCCCCATTTAATGTTGACAAACCAATACTATGATATTAGCTAGCTGGCATATACGTAGTGCTTGTTATTGATCTGACTATAGATGGCAGAATCTTTTTCTCTATTTAGGTTTCATAGATCTGTTGAAGGCAAGCAACGTGGCACAATTGGCTTGTTTTTTTCTCTTTTCCATTCCTGTTCTTAGCTTTTCTTTCAATATATTTTTTGTGGAACCAATCCTTTCTTCATGCTGGAAAGGTTGATTCATATATTTGCTACAATGTCGATTTGAACTGGGTGCCATGTGAGGCCCTTGTATTATATTGGATGTCAACAATAAAATTATGTTGCAGAAAAAATAAAGTTGGGAGTTTTTCTGCATGTTCCTGCACATTTCAAGCTACTGTAGCTTTTTTATTTTTAAACTCTCTTGTATTGAACTGTTTCTAATATCGTTTTTGATGTGTTTAATTTTGCCCCAGAGTTTCAATTTTTGTTCATGTTTGCAAACATGTTCCCCTCTTTTATATGAAAGAGCTATGCACCAAGGTTTTAAGTGGTTTGTGGAAAAGGTAATGGTGTGACCGTGTATTTTACAGATTAAAGTACCCCTTGCTGTACATAAGGATATTGCAAGTCACCTTGGCATTCAATCACCTTATAAGGGAACTGTTACATTAGGATCTGAAAGAGACACGTTAGTGATAGATTCCTTACCTTAGAATATCCCCAGGCGTCAGGCTGGATCCGGAAAGTTTTGCGTAGCAGTACCCTTGCGCGTCGGTAGGCGGCGTCGTGCGGCTCCGCGTCCGTCGTCGGCGTCGTGATCGCCGGGATGACGTCGCGGGCAGTACTTAGACGCCGCCCCTGCGCGCTGACGTCAGTTCTTCTTTTTCCGCGCCAGCAAGCGCAGATCCGGGAAGAGCAGTGCCCTGGTCAATTTTTGTCCATACTTTTTGGTGATTTTTTCACTGTTTTTCCATCTTTAAGGTGTCGTAGGGATGCCCGGCTTCAAGCGATGCGGCGCCTGTGCGCGGATGATGTCCGTCACCGACCCGCATTGGGAGTGTCTCTTCTGCCTCGGCCGAGGCCACGACACCGAGTCTTGTCCCGAATGCCAGGCCCTCAACCCGAAAGCTTTGCGAGAGCGGTCTCGAAAGCTCCTCGAGGCCCGGCATTCGGCTCCACGGAGGCCCCGGTCGCGTGAGAGGTCCAGGGGTCGCTCGCGGAGTGCACACCGGTCGTCGGCGTCGAAGTCTTCTTCGTCCGGTAAGTCTAAGCACAAGAAGTCCAAGAAGCATCGTCGCTCTCGGACTTCGCCTCGCCGGTCTCGCGACTCGGCTGAGGCCCCTCCCGGCACCGTCCCCGCCCCCGCGGCCCCGGACTTGCCTGTGGAGTCGCCCCCGTCATACCCGCCCTTCCCGGGTTCGGGGCGGATCCGGCCAAGGTACAGGAGTTCCTGTCGGCCATGGCCCGCCTCTTCGGGCCTTCAGGCCCCTCCGGTGCGCCTTCGGGCCCCGCGGGCCACTGATGGGGTTGCTCCGGCGTCGCCGGCGGCTCCGGCCCCGGCGTCGCCCGGGCCTCCAGCCTCGATCCCGGCTCCGGCTTCGGCCCCGGCCTCGATCCCGGCTCCACAACCCCCATCGACGCCGGTCGACCTCACGACACCTCCGCCGGCGCCGATGTCTCCGGTGCCGTTCTCGACGCCGCCCTGGGCTCCGGGCGGCGTCGTCCCCCAGTTCCTTCCGGCTCCGGACATGGACCCGGAGCGACGTCGCTCGACGCCGGCTCCGGCGCCGATGGGACCTTGGGTCCCAAATGTCCCTCCTCCTCCTTATTTTGAACCAGAGGAGGACCAGGAGGACTGGGAGGGGTCTGATGACCCTCTGACACGCAACTGTCAGTATGATGAGGACTGGACAGAGAGTCTAGGGGAGGCCAGTGGTCTGGATACTTCTCCTGACACTGGCATGCTGTCTCCTCCCGTGGCTACGGAGGAGGGGGCCAATTTTGGTACGGTGTTGCGTAGGGCTGCTGGGGCCTTACGTCTCCAGCTCCCTACTTTGACGGTCAAGCCTAACATCTTGACAGAGGTGCTTCAGCCGGCAGCCTCCTCTGCGGAGACTGTGCTGCCGTTTAACGACGCCCTCACGGACGTTCTTTTGGGCGCCTGGTCCAAGCCCAACACAGGGGCTCCTGTGGATCGGAACGTGTCACGACGCCATCGCCCCGCTCCGGGCGACCCCCTGTTTCTTTCTGTCCACCCCACTCCTGAGAGCTTGGTTGTCCAAGCCTCCGCTTCCCAAACCGCCTTCCTACCGCTCCTCCGGATAGGGAATCCAAACGCCTGGATCAGTTTGGGAAGAAAGGTTTTTCTTCCTCCAGTGCTGGCTTGCGGTCCGTTAACACCGCTTGTCTTTTGGGCCGATATACCCACTCTCTGTGGGATTCGGTGGCGGATGTTTTGCCCCAGTGCCCTGAGGAGGTCCAGGCACTGCTTTCCCGCGCCATTGCGGAAGGAAGGGATGCGGCCAAATACACTATCCGTTGTGGCCTTGACACCGCCGACTCGCTGGGCAGGTCGATTGCAACGACGGTGGCGCTCCGACGCCACGCCTGGCTGAGAACCACTGGTTTTTCAGGGGATGTCCAGAATACTCTCATGGACATGCCCTTTGATGGAGTCGGTCTTTTGGGTCCAAAGCAGACCATGCGTTGGAGCGCTTTAAGGACTCACGGGCTACTGCCAAGTCCCTGGGCCTTTCTGCTACACGCCCTCCGCTGCCTTCTGCTTTTCGCCCCTATCGTGGCCACGGTAGGGGCGCCCCTTCACGTCAGCAGCCCAGCCACCGGCCCGCGCAGCAGGCGTCTTCGCGTGGCCGAGGACGTGGATTCCGCCGTGGCGGATCGGGCAACCAGCGTGCGGGTCAGGCCACCACCTCCAACCCGTCCGCGGCCTCCAAGCCCTCCTAGTCCCTCCTTTCAGGTGCACGGCACGCCAGTAGGGGGCAGGGTCCGCCATCACCTTCCCCACTGGCGCACCATCACCTCGGACAGGTGGGTCTTGGACATTGTCCGAAGGGGCTACTCCCTCCCCTTCGAGACCACCCCCCAGCCATGCCACCTCAATTCCACCGCATGTCAGGGGATCACTTGGTGCTTCTACAGAAGGAAGTCACGGCCCTCTTGACCAAGAGGGCCATCGAGCATGTTCCGACCCCAGAAGTAGGGCGTGGTTGCTACTCCCACTACTTTCTGGTGCCCAAAAAGGACAAGGAGGACATGCGTCCTATCTTGGACCTCCGGAACGTCAATCGCTTCCTCCGGAAGGAGAAGTTCAAGATGCTCACCCTAGCTCAGGTCTTGACTGCCCTCGACCCTGGAGACTGGTTGGTAGCGTTGGACTTGCAGGACGCGTATTTCCACATCCCCGTCCTGCCGGCCCACCGGCGTTACCTTCGGTTCACGGTAGGCCCCGAGCATTTTCAGTTCACCGTGCTCCCCTTTGGCCTTACCAGTGCCCCTCGGGTGTTCACGAAAGTGATGGCGGTGGTCGCAGCTCATCTGCGCCGGGCAGGGGTTTCAGTCTTCCCCTACCTCGACGACTGGCTGCTGAAGGCGGGCTCGTCCCAGGCAGTCGTCTCCCACCTCCAGACTACGGCCGAACTCCTGCACTCGCTGGGGTTCTCCATCAATGTGCCGAAGTCGCATCTGATTCCTTCTCCACAGCTCCTTTTCATCGGAGCAGTTCTGGACACGACGCAGTTTCGGGCCTATCCTCCCGAACGGCGAGTCCGGGATATTCAGGCTATGATTCCGATCTTTCGGCCTTTATCCTGGGTTTCGGTAAGGATGACCCTGAGGCTGCTGGGCCTCGTGGCCTCCTGCATCCTGCTGGTCAATCATGCCAGATGGCATATGCGGGCTCTGCAGTGGGACCTGAAGTTCCAGTGGGCGCAGCACCAGGGCAACCTGTCCGATCACGTCCAGATCTCGGAGGGGACTGCAAAACAGTTGCAGTGGTGGCTCTCGAACCGGCAATGGGTCATGGGCAGATCCCTCTCCCTTCCCCAGCCAGAGCATACAGTTGTGACGGACGCGTCCCTTCTGGGATGGGGCGGTCACATGGGAGAGGCGGAGATCAGAGGCCTCTGGTCTCCGGGCGGAGTCCCGGCTCCATATCAACCTTCTGGAGCTCCGGGCGATCCGGCTTGCACTCAAGGCATTCCTTCCCTCTGTCAAAGGGAAGGTAGTGCAGGTGTTCACAGACAACACCACCGCCATGTGGTACTGCAACAAACAGGGCGGGGTGGGGTCTTGGACCCTTTGTCAGGAGGCTCTGCGCCTCTGGACATGGCTGGAACATCAGGGCATGTTCCTGATGGTTCAACACCTGGCAGGTTCTCTGAACGCCAGGGCGGACGAACTCAGCCGCAGGTGCATGATGGATCACGAATGGCGTCTTCACTCGGAAGTGGCGCAAGGACTCTTTCTACAGTGGGGAGAGCCTTGGTTAGATCTATTCGCCACCGAAGAGAACGCGCAATGTCATCAGTTCTGCGCGTTGGAATTTCCAAGGCGGCACTCGCTCGGCGACGCTTTCGTCGCGAGTGGAGTTGCGGTCTGTTGTACGCCTTTCCGCCTATACCACTTCTACCCAGAGTGTTGAAGAAGATTCGGCACGACCGGGCCCAAGTCATTCTTGTGGCTCCGGACTGGGCTCGAAGAGTTTGGTATCCCGAGCTACTCAATATGAGCATAGATCCCCGATCCGTCTGCCTCTTCGGGAGGATCTTCTGTCGCAGCAGCAGGGGACGGTCCTCCACCCGAACCTGTCCAGTCTACACCTGCTTGCGTGGAGATTGAGCGGCGGCAGTTGATTCCTTTCGACTTGCCTCCCGAAGTTTGTGATGTGATTCTGGCAGCCAGGCGTCCCTCCACTAAGGTGGTATACGCCTGCAGGTGGAACAAATTTGTGGCATGGTGCACAGCAAAGGCTGTGGATCCCCTTTCTGCCCCTCTTTCTGAGGTCCTTCTGTTCCTTCTCTCTCTGGCCCAACAGGGTTCTGCCCTGGGTACCATCAAGGGTTATCTTTGTGCTATCTCGGCCTTCCTCAGGCTCCCTGATCAGCCCTCCCTTTTCAAGTCCCCTGTTGTTAACAGGTTCTTAAAGAGCATTACTCACCTCTTCCCTCCTGTTCCGTTTGTAATGCCTCAGTGGGACTTGAACTTGGTTCTTACCTTTTTAATGTGCGCTCCCTTTGAGCCTCTGCATAACTGTCCTCTTCGTCTTCTGACTCTAAAGGCAGCCTTTCTGGTGGCCATCACCTCCGCTCGGCGGGTGAGTGAGCTCCAGGCTCTTTCTTGCAAACCTCCCTTTCTGTCTGTTCATCCAGACAAGGTTGTTCTTCGGACGCGTCCGTCCTTCTTGCCAAAGGTGGTTACTGCTTTCC
The DNA here is from genome assembly GCA_963921515.1 of Calotriton arnoldi. Lineage (NCBI taxonomy): Eukaryota > Metazoa > Chordata > Amphibia > Caudata > Salamandridae > Calotriton > Calotriton arnoldi. The sequence goes on along the minus strand of CAWUFW010000910.1, from coordinate 3,255,854 downwards.
ACATTGGGCAGACCATCACTTTGCCCACCTTCTTTCCGCCTCCGCATCCTTCCAGAGAGGAAGAGAGGCTCCACCGTCTGGACCCAAAGCGTGCGCTCTCCTTCTATATCGACCGCACGAAACACTTCCGGGTGGATGACCAGCTCTTTGTTGGCTACGTGGGCGCCAAAAGGTCGGGCGGTGCACAAGAGGACCATCTCCCGCTGGGTTACCTTGTGCATCAAGACCTGCTATTCTTTGGCTAAGAAGGAGCCTCCTGTTGGGCTGCGTGCCCATTCCACCAGGGCAACGGCTGCTACCACGGCCTTGGGCCGCGGTGTTCCGCTGCCGGTTATCTGTCAGGCAGCTACGTGGGCCTCGCTGCACACGTTTACTAAGCATTACTGCCTTGACAGTCAGGTCCGGAGGGACGGCTTCTTTGGCCGTTCTGTCCTCCAGGACTTCCTTGTCTGATCTTTGTTCGCAGACCCACCACCGGGGTTGGTATTGCTGGGGTATCTATTCTAAGGTAAGGAATCTATCACTAACGTGTCTCTTTCAGATGCACAAGTTACTAACTTGTGTAACGATATATCTGTAAGAGACAGTAGTTAGTGATAGATTCCTACCGCCCACCCATCCTCCCCGTTCTGCGAACTGATTTCTAGGGTTAAGGACATCCCTTTCAGGGCCCTAGTATTTTTCAGACACCTGTGTCAGCTTCTTGCATGGCTCTGCGTTCCTGGCGCGGAAAGTCGTGTACAGAACTGACGTCAGCGCGCAGGGGCGGCGTCTAAGTACTGCCCGCGACGTCATCCCGGCGATCACGACGCCGACGACGGACGCGGAGCCGCACGACGCCGCCTACCGACGCGCAAGGGTACTGCTACGCAAAACTTTCCGGATCCAGCCTGACGCCTGGGGATATTCTAAGGTAAGGAATCTGTCACTAACTACTGTCTCTTACAGATATATCGTTACACAAGTTAGTAACTTGTGCATTAGGCAGTCTCAGCTAGGCTGGGACTGCAGTGACATAAGAGCATTCCATTGAGGGTGTCAACATTCCAGAGTTAAAGGAGACAGTTGATTGTAACTGTTTCGGACTGTGAGACAGTTTGGCTTTCTTGTCTGTCAAACTTGCTCAAGAAAGAAATGGTGTTGATATACTACAATCAATTACCACATTTTGGCGACTATCTTCGGTGCCAGGTGCAGGTGACTGCAGAGACAGAGATTCACCTGGAGGAACCTATGTGGACAGATCATTGAGGTGCCACTGGGGGATCAAAGCAGTTGTAACGACAGTTGGCAGACAAGCAGAGGAAACGGCAGTAGGGGCAGCTGTTTATTGAAAGCTTGCCCATTATAAGGTGTTGAGACTTTGCGCATGGACAAGTAGAAAGCACTTTTAACTCTTTAGAGACTCGGTGCGAGGCAGGTTGAAAGCGCATGTACCAAGCGGAGAAATAGAATCGTAAATTGTGTGCGCGCTGTTGGCAGTGGTTGATGCGTATACTGTTGAAGTGCGCAGAGTCTGAGGAAACTCCACAAACTGTTATGGAGATCGGCAATTACGTGCCACCCCGCCTTGTAGATACGTCTGTAGAACGTTGGCGGCAGGTTGGGAGGAGTACTCATTATGAAAGGAGAACTATTGATAGGCATCCTAGCACGGCGAAGAGGCACGCTTACCTCAGTCAGCGGCATGTGGAAATCGCAAAGTGCGCAGAGTGCTTTAAGGCGGCAGGTCAAAATTAGCGGCAGATCGAAACCAGCATTTCTTCTCTGCCCTAGTGTATATACATGCAGGTGTTTTGGGCTGCTACTAGGATTCTTCCGATTTGCCGGTCCATAATTAAAAACAAAACGAAAATGAGTGAGCAGGTTAGCACTCTTGTATTGTTACTGACACTTGCTGGAGGGAAGAGGTATTACATCCTAAGTGGCAGAAATATATCCTGCCAGTGAGGTGAAAAGCTTATACAAGCTTTTGGCTGTAACTGAATCTGCATCAGAAACCATTAACCCTCTTAGCAGGGGTCTATTTGAGCAAAAAGCTCCAAACACCCCATAAAAATGTATCAAATGCCATAACGACTCCACCGCCCTTTCTAATGATGGCTGGTGATCCACCCACAGAGGGGGGAGGATTGGATTGATTGTTTTGAAAATTATCTGGTGGCTCTGGATGGCACCAGATTCCCAGCAGTGATGAAGGCAATTTTGTTGGGAGCCTTGGGTAAAGGGGGGGGGCAACACACACTTGAGTATCTCCTGGCCACAGGGAAAGACGTGTATAAGGATGCAGTGTTGAAGTTACGAATGAGATTTATAAAACAAGAGAATGTTGCTATGCATAGGCATAAGTTTTATGCACAGCTGAAACAATAGATGAGTTTGTGTCTAGACTGCGAGAACTGTCTGCAAAATGTCAGTTTGGACAAATGACAGATGACATAAGGGACCAGTTAATCGTGCAATGTAACAGCAAGAAAGCACAGGAAAGGTTGTGGGCTGCAAGTAATCCTACTTTAAAGGAAGCCAATGTTATAGCGAAAGTTGTGAAGGAGTCTGAGAAATGCAAAAGAGACGTAGAATCTTACACAGGAGAAAGGGTTGGAGGTAGCGATCATGCAGAGCGACAATGAGTCTGTCAATGTTGTAAAAAACAAAGGGGAGCAAGGGTGGTGGAACTTTTGCATTTACTTTTGGGAAAAACACCTCTCGGATGTGTCACAGGTGCGAAAGTACATTTCATCTAGCTGACTCAAAACTGTTTCGCGCAACGGAAAGTGTGCCATAAGATTGGGAAAAAAGGCACTATGCACGTATGTACAAGGCATGTAATAAAAAAAAGTAGCCATGGTGGAGGAAGATGAAACAGAACAGTGTGCTGATAATCGTGGAGGAGGATTTGACGGAAACATATGGAAAGGAAGAGGATTGCACCCAAGGCAGACTTTGAGACTAATGGGAGAATGCTGTCAATGATGGTGGACACAAGATCTTTGTACACTATAAAACCCAAGGCAATCTGATACTGTGTGGCAGGGTGTACAATCTATTCCTTCTAATGTAATTAAGAAAGGATACCAGGGGGCGAGTATAGGGGTGCTGGGTTATATGACCGCATCCATAAAATTTGCAAGAAGACAGATGACTGGGAAATTTTATATTGCTCCGGATGGTCCTCCTATCCTAGGATGGACACATCAATAGGACTTGCATATCAGGGTGGATCCGGGATCGGAAAATCAAGTTATGATTATTGATGACAGTAATTTACAGAGTGTATTAAGCCAAAATACACAGATTTAAGGGTACCAGCAGGAAATAAAAATTAGGGAAAAATGCTGTTCCTGTCAAACATGTGGCAAGGAGAATCCCCATGGCGGCAAGAGCACAAGTGAAAGAAATAATCCAACAACTGTTAGATGATAAGGTCATAGAGGCAGTGGAGGTGGCAGAATGGTTGGCACCTGTTGCAAGAAATCTGACTGGTCACTTTGTTTCTGTGTGGACTTGAGAGTTCTAAATGAAAGTGTGATAAGGATTAATTTTCCTTTACCTAACATAAATGATATCATGTTGATGTCAGGGGGAAGATATTTTTCAAAACTTGATTTACGAAGTGCATATCAGGTAAATGCTTCATCCACACTCAGAGCAGCACACATCCTTGATAACATCTGAGGGAACATTCCATTTTAACAGACTTCCTTTTGGATTATGTTCAGCAGCCAGTGCATTTCAACAAATCATTACACAAATTCTAGTAGGCTCAACAAAGTCTTATTCTTTCAAGACAACATTTTAATCTTCGGGGGATAAGGAGGAACATCATAGAACGTTGAGGGAAGTGTTAGCACGCTTGAGAGAGTCAGAGTTGACATTGCGGAGAGAAAAGTGTGTTTGGAGTGCAATAAGTGGACTATTTGGAGGTACCACATTACCAGGGAAGGTATAAAACCAAAACAGAATTTGGTTAGTGCCATTGTGGAGGTGCCTAACTATATGGACAACAAAATGTTGTACACATCTGGACCCCTGAGGGAATTGCTGCAGAAGGGAAGGAAGTTCACTTAGGGTGAAAGACAACACCGCATTTGCCATGATCAAGGCAAATATAGCGCAGGCTGGAGTCTTAGTACCTTTTCAAACCGGTTTTACGGACCATACTTATTTTAGATCCTAGCGCGGTGATCATTGGTGCTGTCCTAGCACAAATACATGGAAAAGAGGAGAAAACTGTTGCTTTTTCCTCACGCACCTTGATTGATACTGAAAAGAATTAACTGGTGATAGAGCATGAGGCACTGGCAGCTGTGTGGGACCCTAGGCATTTTCAAGTATTTTTGTGGGGTGGTGTTTTCATATTGAGAACAGATCATAAACCGCTTCTTATAATTTTAGGACCTGATGGAACAACTAATTGCTCAGGTAGATTGGTGCATGTGGCAGTGAGGTTACGGGATTTTACATGATGTGTAGAGTACGTACCGGGATGGAGGAACAAAGTGGCTTTTTGCCTTTTGAGGATACCAGATAAGGATGCAAAGTTTATTGATTTACTAGTAGAGGATGTTGTAGCACGTTTGGATGGCATTACAGAGGGAATTGGTAGTTCCATTTCTAGGGAAGATTGGATCATTAGCATGCAGCGGGATGAAACACTTAAGGGTGTGATGAAAATGCCTAGAGGAGGGGTGACCGAGTACTATACCTGAAAGGTTTAGACCATATTAAAGATTCAAAACGAATTATCTATGCAAGATGAATGGGTAGTGTTGAGGGGTAAAAGGTTTGTGCCACCGGCGTCCCTTAGAAATAGGCTAATTGGGTTGGCACACAAAGGAGATTTGGGCCAGACATTGACCATTAAGAGAGTGAAGGAGAGGTTGTGGTGGCCAAGTATGGACAAACAAATGAAGGAATGGGTGGAAAAATGTGAGTGTTGCATGGAATCAGAAAAAAAGGTTGCTTGTGGGCGTAGGCAAACTGGAAGTAGTCCAGCATATGGTGGATGCTAACACCACCTGGGAGAAAGTCTGTCTGGATTTCATCGGTCCATTCAATTGTTTCCAAGAACAAGAAAGATATGCTGCTGTCTTGGTGGATGTAAAGTCAAGATGGGTGGAGGTAGTCTTTGAGGTTCATTAACACGGACGCCACAGTAAATGTTTTGAGCGCAGTATTCAGGAGGGAAGGCATTCCAGCAGTGGTCCTCACTGATAATAGTACACAATTGACCTCGAGGGAGATTAATCAATTCTTCAGGAAATTAGGGGTGAGACATGCCTGCACCTCACTTTATAATCCACAAGGAAATTGGTTGTGTGAGAGGATTAACAAAATGGTGAAAGGAATGATGGTTAGTCTGTACTGCTGGTATGCAATTACAGAGTGCTATCAAAGAAATGTTATGGGGATATCGCTCCACAGTACATGTGGGAATAGGGAAGAGCCCCTTTGAAATGATGCGTGGCAGACAATCGGGCGCCAAATTAATCCCAACAAGGTCGCGGGCAGGTTTTGCAGGAGAAGCACAACGTGGCTTAAGAGAGGAGGGATGGAAAACATTTATTTAGATGGGTGATTGAGTGAAAGTTAAACCAGGTGGAGTGGGTAAAGGGTTGTCCAAGTTCAGAGGTCCATTCAAAGTCGAATCGAGTGGGGGAAATTGGACAAGCCTGGAACCTCAGGAGGGTGGCACTATATCCAAAACAATGTAAAGTACAATGTAATTCGAAGGATGCAGAAATGTCAACTTCTCCGTGATTACTTATGAGACCATGAATTTAATGGGGCACAAGGCAACACAGAGCTTTCAATGGGCGAGAGAGAGTGTGCGCCAAAGAACTCAGCGGAAAGAGAAATAAGACCTAAAAGAACTCCTAGTTATTTGAGGTATACATTTGTTATTAATGCATCATAATTATCTGTTTTTCTATAAGTTTTCAAGGAAATGAGAGGAGTTGCCTAGCTTGCATTCGGGTGGTGATATATTTATATATAATGTCTTAAGTTGGGGTTCTTGAATTCATTGTGTGTTTGTGTATGTTCAAGTTTTGTGCTGGTGCATTTGTTTCCCAGTCCCACCTACTAGTCCGAAAGATGTGCCAGAGCAAGTAGAAATATTTGCCGTTTATTTGTATTTAAATCCTTTTATTGAATCCAGTATTTATTGAAATCGAGACTCTTACTCTTCAGAGTCATTCAAAGCAAAATACAAACGGAAGGCAAGAGATTTTTAACACAGCCGCCAACACGTGTTTCACCCCCTAAAAATGGCTTTTCAGCGTGGGGCTTGTCATCAACAAGATTCACATGCATTGATAATGCACAAATATATAACGCATCAAAAAAAATGTTGTACACATCGAAAAAGTTTGGCCATCAAGGGCAAGTTTATACACGAAAGGGAAATAAAGTCAAAAAGAGGAAAAGGATAAGATATAGACATCAAAATAAACAAGCATTGAAAATGCAATAGGTCTCGCCTTTGATTAAGTTAAAGCCATTTGCTTTGCTAATGGTATTGTATAGCAAAGCAAATGGCTTTAACTTAATGAAAGGCGAGACCTATTGCATTTTTAATGCTTGTTACCTTATGCTTGTTACCTTATGCTTGTTACATTATGCTTGTTACCTTATGCTAGAAGCAACAGTCGCACTACAGTGTAGCGTTTAAACAAACAGCCTGGCTGATGTGAAGCATAGAAACTTCACATCATTCCACACACGCACAACCAGCATTCTTACGTTGGGTTTTATGCTTTGCACACACTGCACAGAAACAACTTAAGGTTAGAAAAGGATGATGGGCAAAAAGTCTGCTTGCGTCCTAGAAAAGAATACATAAAACGGAAAGTGTTTTTGATTTACGTCCGTTCAGGTTACTAGCTCAAATTCAGTCAGGATGGAGTCAAACTTGAGAAGCTTGAGAATTATCCAGGTGGGTACCTATTTACACAAAGTGGACTTGTTCAGTCCAGAGTTCATCATGCTGTAATGTGTACGATTGACCCCTTTAAATGGAGTTCTTTTCTTGCGTGATTTGCGTAGTCTTGCTCAATGAATCAGTTCTGTTTGTTTTTTTACTGTGACATTCATTTAACTTGAAAACAAACAAATAGAAACGTTTGCTTCTCTTCAATCGTTCTTTCTGTATTGAAGAACAACCACGGCCATCCAGCTTGCACAGCTGTTTTTCACATTTTTTGGATTCGGAACCTAGAGTTTAGTCAGTGTTGGTACTGATCCTTACAGTGCTACTTTTCTTCAGCCTCGAAGTGATTTAAGGATGAATCACAGCTGATGCTCTAGAGGACGAGATGTTCAGGGTGGGTGTACAGCCCACTTGGATCTCGCACAACAAACTAAAATGCACCTCGCAGGTCAGTAGAGACTCGTCTAGCAAGGTAAGACCAAGGAAATGCGTCTAGGCCGTCTCCAGCGGAAATAAATTACAATGTGTTTTGGTTATGTAGCACGTGCCAGCTTGTCCAGTCCAGTTCCAAGCATACACAATCTTCGCAGAAGTGTGTGTGTGTGTGTGTGGGGGAGGGGGGAGGGTCCGGCAAACTGCAGACAACGATTTTGTGACGATCATATGTTTTTTTCCACTATGCAGCCAGGGATTAGAAGACTGATCTCCCGAATCCAGTTGGCAGAATGACCCGTAGACCAGTGCTCTTTTCCGTTCAGGTATAATAAAAGTTGATCAATGAAGTTGTGCCTGTCCCCTGCAATAAATCTTTGGTTGATAAGTGAGCCAAAAGTGAAAATCCGCGTGCACCTAAATAACAGATGCAAAACACCACAAATAATAAATGCGTCCATTACCAAAACTAGAAAGTAAAGGAGTTTTGCAAGGCTTCCCATCCTTAAATCTGAAAGTGCCAACCCATTCACCGCCCTGTCCATAAGTGGAAAAGCAATGACGTAGGAAGCCAAGATGAGGTAAGACAGGACCTTCAGAAACTGGCAGTGAAGTCAAACCTGTCCCTCGTAGACTAAGGACCTTTAGGGAGGACTCTCGGAAGAGCACATTGCAGATCAATCCCTTTCTGGAGGCAGGCTGGGGTACCATGCAAGTCACGTTACCTTTCAGAACATATGCGAAGCTAGGTAGGTTTCTGCAACCAGGAAGTGAGGGGAAGCCATGAATAACAAACTGACAGCAGTGCTCACGCAACCCCAGCAAGGAAAAGGGCACTCTAATCTCCAAGCCCGTTCAGTCAGACACCAAACTCGAAAGTCAGATTCATGTTAAGTGATCACCCCGCAAGAGATCATGCGAGTACTACTGTGCAATGAGCCAACTGCCTGCTAAGTGTACCCCAACCCTTGACGAGTAAAGCACACGTTTCCAAAATGGATTCCCTTTATGCCACCCCGATTAGCTTCATGGTAGGAGCCTTGTGGGCCTGTTGACATTTCAATAATATGCTCCAAGCATGCACAAAAATAAAACTCCTCAGTGCAGGAGACAGCAGTCGGTCAGTCGCAGCTCCTTTAGGTGGGTGGGTGGGAGGTGTGTTTGAGACTCCAGTTCCATACCGCCTACTAAAAACACTCTGAATGGGGGCCTGGGGTACTGGAGGCGCGGGTATGCGCAATGTAATTAGTGCACTTCCCGAGACCACCCCCTGCCCCTGTATCAGTAACGCTGCACAGGTGCAAGGGCAAAAAATGTTTTTTCATTTTCAAGGAGCCACACTTCCATGCAAATAAGGCAACACCAACTATCAGGATGCATAATGGGTTATATTAATCTGGGTGCAAAAGCCCACAGCATGGTGCATTTGAGAGCGGGTGGGTATGGCAGGCTCAGTGGGAGTAAGACATAACATGTTGGACAAAAAAGGAGGCGACATTCGTAAGTATCTTAACCGTCAACATTAGTACACGTAGGCTTTTTTAAATATTTTTTTATAGTCGCACATTGTGTCGCGAATGAGCTCAGATCTTGGGTAGGACATCAATTCCTCGGCTGCCCCATCAGCCAAAATGGAAAAAGCAGATCCCTTCCACTGAGCAGAATAGCAATATGAGCTTTTCAGAGAGCATCGAGCCTCGATCCTAGAAGCTGTACACTCTGTTAAAGCGGATGTTTGCTTTGCATCTGTCCTGGTACTCAATGCAACAATGAAAATACAGCTTTAAAACAAATTATGAAAACCGCTTACGGCCATATATCGATCAGTAAAATCATTGTGCCTGAAGTGGGTGATTGGCCCGAGCAGCTGGTAGGGTTGCCCTCATTGACCGCACACTAGCATCTTCGAGTTCCTAGATGGCGTGTATACAGTTACTGTTGATACGGACGCACTAGTGTCAACTAAAAAATGCCTCCTTTTCTCGCGCAAGTAAAACGCACCAACCTGTTTTTGTTTTGCAAAACAGTTCGAAACGGTCGAAATGCATAAGATCAAGTCCCAATGGACAGGTTAAGACAAAGTGCACAAAATAAACTTTCAGCGGCAGCAAGGCACCCAGTAAAAGCGGGGTAGCTCCCGTGTGCGCGAACATGGCTCTCATTTGGTGCACATCGCACACTGCCCGCGCACCGCAAATCGCCACATCTTATGTATGAGGATAGCGTTACTAAGTACATGGCTGGCACGAGTCCCGGCGCGAGCGGACAAGGGAATGAAGCGAAGAATAAGGAGGAAAAAAAAGAAAAAATCGCAGAAATGCCAGAGTGAGCCAGGAATGACAGGGAGGAGAGAGGCAGAGTGAAATATGAGCTGCACAGACAGCCAGCGCCTGGCTTTATACAGACGTGCCAACAAAGCACTCTAAAATGGAGGGGGTGGGGAAATTGGCTTCGGGGGAGGGAGAGAGAGCTGTGAGAGGAGAAGCAAAGCATCGTGGTGGTCATCTTTAGATTTAAAAAAATATTTACAGGGCAGTTGAAGCAGCAGCGACGTGCATTGTTTTAGCAACACAGCTCCCGCTGAGCTTCATGAAACATGAAGCGTGGAGGCTGTGAAGCAGTAGCCGTGCTGATAAAAGGCACGCCGCCACACGCACCCAACAAAGTGCCCCTCGTAAATAACAAGCACATTAATAAACTAAATTTGCAGTCCCCCAAAAAAACAGTATTACTCGATGTTTTTTTGGTTTTATATAGCGCAAACTCCACTCGAAGGTAGCAGTGCTTTAAATGAGCACCAGTTGCATTCCCGACGGACAGTCAGTTGTAGTTACGGAAAGATTAAGTGCCAGATGGTCGTTTAGTGGCACCCAGGATGCCGGAGCCGGCGCTGGGAGTATGGTGGGCCGAGTTAGCACAGCACGCCATGGCCAGCAGCTGCAACACTGGTGAGGGCAGGAAAGCTGGCAGTTGTGGAAATGCGAGCAGCAAAGAAAACAAGTAGTCCGTAACTAAAAAGATAGCCTTCAGCGTAACTAAACTGTAGTTGGTCGGTGCTGCTTCCTGCTAAAATGGAAGTGATGTATCGGATCTTCAGCCAACAATAAGACAGATAAGAAGAGCAATGCCACACTTAACCAATGGCAAGCGGTAAGACAAATTACCCTCCATATTCTGTTTACTATAGGTCTTGCGACAGCGCAAGCGCTGTCTACGCGAGACCTAAATATTATGAATTGGAATTTTGGCCGATGAGAAAAGATATAAAGTATAGTGTACACCCAAGTTCAGAGGTGTCACCCTGGAGAGAAAAGACATACGTTTGGAAATTGAAAAGGGGGTAACAGAGATGGTATTAGGATCTTAGGTCCAATTAATGTGATAGAAACAAGTTTTTTTGTATTTTAAAGTTTGTTCCAACCGGGAAGAGGAGGGAAGGAAGAAGATAACAGTAAGATATATCACATGCATTGGTCCATCATAGTCCGACAACAATAGAATAAATAGAAATCACGCAGAAATAAAGCAATTAGTAAATGGAATATGTCAAGGACGAGTAGAACCCAAAAAATATCCTCAATTACACGCAGGAGTGCACAATATCTGAATCCCTTACCCCCTCTCTCTTTTCCCACCTACTAGTCCACAAGTTCACCCACATTAACTCGCTCCATGTGTGTTTGATTGTGTATTGTCATGTCCAAGTCTTACGTTGGGATGAACATTTGATCTTATTGATCTTATTATTTCTTATTCAGTATAGAGGTTAAAACTATACTATATTGTTAGTTACAAACTGTAAAGACAGGAAATGTGTTATGATCAGGCAGTCTCAGCTAAGCTGTAACTGCTGTGACAATAGAGCATTCCGTTGACGTTGTCAACATTCCAGAGTTTGAGGAGGCGACAGTTAATTGTAACCGCCTGGCTGTGAGACAGGTGGGTGTTTCTTGTCTCTGTCAAACAAACTTCCCCCAAAAAGAAATGTGTTGATATACTACAATCAATTACCACAAGAACTCCGCCTTCGCCCTTGTTACTGTATATGGTATGGAACTCCTGGATGACTTGCAATATCCTTATAATTTACGGCAGGGGGTACTTTATCCATTATGTAAACTGTAGAGGGAGGACACCTAAGTTGCATTCCAGAAGTCCTCACTCTTACCAAATGTGTAATTCTTGGCAAATTCCTTTATCTACTACCCTCTACTTTGCTTTACTTTTCTTTATAGATGGTAGCTAATTAGATAAATTCTGAGCGAATAAAATGATTTTAGCTTGTGTTTTAGCCATGGCCTCTGCACACCTAAGCTTATTAGGTGGCCAGCCTGGAGGGGCAGACAGAGTGGAAGGTCTGGGCACAATGTTTGGTGGTTTATTAGCCTTACTGAATTATTTTACCAGCTTTTGTGGACCATGAAAGCAGAAATCCACATGTGGCTGAATCCGGTCAGATCTTGAAATTGATTTGAATATTCTCACTGTAGTTGTAGAGCCAGGATCCTAGAGTTCTAATCCTGGCTTGCTCACTCAATATTGTTACTCTTGCACCTAAACCACAATTGAAGCCCAAGGTTTAGGAGGAGGTCATGCCGAGACCGAAGGCTTTTGATGTGAAAAAGAAGCAAAAGGGTAAACAAAGGATATGGAGTGGACCCCCTAACAGCAAGAGTTCAGAGGGATTTTCAGTTGAGGGACAGTAAAACATTTAGCCATTCAATCAGTCTGTACCCGTATACCGATGGCCATTTTCTCCATTAACTCACTAGATTCTGAGGATAGCAGATGACCGCGGCATTCTGATGCATGAAGGAGCTGTCGAAAGTATCGAAAGAGGGTTGAGTACTTAATTAGAGAATGAGACTGATCAAAGTGTGATGAAGAAAGGGTAAGGTTTGGACTCAAAAGCTCTTTTGTTAAAAAACAGACGAAACAGCAGGTTTGATAACTAGAAAACACAATGCCACCGAAAATGAGTCTTCCTTCAGAACAGGAGATGGGCTGTAGCTCTTCTAGATAGTGCAATAGAAATAACAGTAGTCCGCCATACTCTCCAGGAGCATCTGGTAGCAACTCTGACTGATGAGTCTATTGAAATATGCACCAGATGGACATGTATATGTCCCGAACAGAAAATATTATGTAGAAATACATATGGGGGGTGGGGCGTTGATATATCATGTGCAATAAAAACAAATTGGTCAAGTTTATTGAAATCTTATGATAACTTCCTAGGTGAGGGTACCTGCCCTTTCTTCGTGATGCACCCTGAATTAATACTTGAAGCAATCTCTAAACTATTATCTCAGAAACTCGAGAAAAAATATGCAAAAGAATAGTCTTTAAAGAAGCACCTTGTATAAGAATCAAACAAGTTGGTATAAGTGCTCAGTATGGCATGTAATTCCTCCTTAGATTGAACCATAGGTTCAACCCATTAAATCCATAAGATAAGCACAATATACATGTAATTCTGACAGAATTATATCAGGTGGTGATGGTATCTTGTCACTTGATGATACTTGTATATATTTCCAGTGGTTTATTTATTTATTTTGAAGGTTTTACATAGCGCGAACGTGACCCTTGCGGGTATCCGAGCACTTTACAAGGGTAGAAAGATGAAACAAAAGAACACTGTATGTCATACATATGTCTTGTTATACAAACAACCGTTATGAGAGTTAGATACATTGTTCATGTGAATTTACTCAAGAGTAGAGATTTTACTTCTTTCATGAAAGAGGTAGAAGAGGGATTCAGTCTGGTTTCTGGGGGCAGTGCGTTCCATATCCTAGGAGCGATTCCAGAGAAGGCACGGTTGTATGTTTTCTTTTTGGCAAATCGTTGTGGTTTCAGAAGAAGATTGCTGGAACTTCTGGAGGATCTGTTGCCACATGAGAGCACCAGTTTCTGGGCCAAATAACTGGAGTATTGTGATGTAGGGCTTTGTGGGTCATGCAAGCGATTTTTAGTTGAATTCTTGCTTCGAATGGTAGCCAGTTAAGAGCTCTAAGTTCGGGGGTAATGCGGCAGTTTCTTTTTGAGCCCATGTTGAGCCTGGCCGCTGAATTGAATGAGGCTCTTAGAGGGGCCGTTGTAGATCTGCGAAGTACGCAAAGCGTTGCACTCCCATAGTCTAGTCTTGGGATTACTAGTGCTTGAACTGCCAGTTTGAAGTCATTTGCGGGAAGGAAGGGTTTTAATTTTCTCAAAGTGTTTATCTGAATGTTAGCTCCTTTTGTTGCAGCACTGATAATGTTTCTGCATGTTTAGATTTCTGTCAAGTGTTAATCCCAGCGATTTCGCGGAGTCAATAATATGAGGTTGGCAGGTGAGCGCTGTTAGTTGTTTAAGCCATTCTTCAATGCTGGTTGTTTGGTTGGGTGGAGCGATTAGAAGGAATTCAGTCTTGAGGGTGTTTAGTTTCGGGTGGTTTTCCGCCAGCCCAGTCTGAGTTTTTTGTAGAGTTAAGTTGAGAGATTTGATGTCCTCCAGAGAAGTGACCTTTAAGTATAGTTGTGTATCGTCTGCGTACATGTGATAGTGGATGTTTGAGGAGCTGAGAATTTCGGTGAGTGGTTCCATGAATAAGTTGAAAAATGTAGGTGAGAGGGATGAGCCCTGCGGGACTCCTAATGTGACTGGAATGGCCATAGATAAGGATTCATTGACCTTGAATCTTTGGGATCTATTTTGGAGGAAAGAGGTGAACCAATTTAGTTCCGATCCTGATAAGCCCATTCTATATTTCAGAAGGTCCAGAAGATTGTCATATATGACTGTGTGGAATGCCGAAGATAGATCGAGCAGGATTAGCAGACAGGCTTAGTTTTGGTCTAGGATTTTTAGTGCGTCATCTACTTATGTGGGTCATGGCCGACTCAGTACTGTGCCCTGCGCGAAAGTCGGATTGGTATTGGTTGAGCAGGTTGAAATGGTCAATGTGGTTGCCCAGCTGGATTTGTACACATTTTTTTTTTTAGGAGTTTAGCCAGAGTTAAAATGTTTGAAATCGGGCGTTAATTATTTAAGTCTGTGTGGTCTGCCGTTGGTTTCCTTAGGATGGGGACACCTGCCTAGATTTAAGGTTTTCTGGAATGATTCCTTGAAGCAGAGAGGTATTGATAATCTTGGTCCATAGTGGCAGTAGCAGCGGTATGAACTCTTTTAGGTAGTTTGCAAGAAGAGGATCGGTGAAGTGGTTAGAGGGGTTCAATGGCGTGAGTGCTTTTAGTATTGCATCTTCACTGTAAGTTTTGAAGGAGGACCATTCGCAAACAATTCCCTTGGCCTGGTACTGGACTTTAGAAATTTGAATTCACACACGGACATATACAACGCAAAATTATCACAGCGCAGGAGTTCTAAGAAACCTAGTGCGTAAAAAGTATTAAACAAATGTAGACATTGCAGATGTTTTTATTGTCTAAATATTGCTCTGGAATGACAATAATTGAAAGCATTCACATATAGGGGTTGTATAGTATGTGTATACAAGATTACCGTAAAGGTTTTAATAACATCATGGTTTGTTGTCAGCCAGAATAATGGGACTGTTACGGGACGACCCTGACGTATTCTCATATGTTGACATCTACATTACTACTGTTTACTTGAGTGAACAGAATAGTGACTATTCTAGCTAAGAATGGAAGCAAAATTAAATTTAGGAAATCCAAGATGACCTTCCTTAATGAGATTTTTAGGATTTGAATTATTCAGTGACCGTAAGGGGTTGTCTTTTTTACAGAAATGTGCCACCCTACAGTTTCCAAATACGTTAAAAAAACAAGCCGTTCTTGAGGTCTCTGAAATTTGGAAAGGTATATTTGCTTTACTTTGCTGAGCAAGTTAAACACTTATATAATTTGGTAACTTCTACCTTTTCTGAGAAAACCTGGCCAAATGTTTCGACTGATAATAGAACTGGACTCTGAACCCAATAGTTAACACATGCACAATCAAAAAAAACCTCCTGACTAGAAGGGAGCCCATCTTGAATGCAATCTGTCTGGGGTGAGGAGTGCCAGGCAGATGAAGCATGCCACAATAATGGGTGAGGGTTTCCTGTTCTTTTAATTGAAAATTGCAGCACAGACATTCAGTTAGTCAAAGCGTGACAGCTCATCTCCAAACACACTTCTATATAGACTTGGAACATCTCATTGGTTTTTATCTGATGCTCCCAGAGCCATTCTGCGTTGATTAAAAGCAGACATATTGGAGCTGAAATGCTCACATAGAATGATAATAAATCCAACAGTCTTTTGAGTGGTTCCTAGCATTTCAGAGTACAAATGTGCTCCACAATGAGGCACTAACTACCTTCCTAGTGTGTAAATCGCATATAAATTCCATTATTAAGGAAAGAATAACTAGCAAAAAAAAAATCATGGTAGTGCATATTGCCGTCTTAAAGAAAGAGACCCTTTTCTCTGGGTAAATATGTGGCTCTGATTCTTAGTGTTGGCAGCTATTAAAGCAAGCATTCGTAATGCTCATGCGGTACACCATCATAGTGTGTGTGATAAACCACAATACTGACGTTGACAGCCACACAATTTGAGTATGATCCTACACTGAGAAATCGGGAATTATTAAAAATATAAGCACGCAACCCTGCAAATTCCTCATGTACTAACCATACAAGAATATGCGAGTTCTATACGGATGGCTCAACACTGATTCCAATTGATTCTGCTACTTGCAGTGCAGGGAGTGTTTTATGATGGAGAGTGAATTTCAAATGAGAGACTCCTAGTAAAAGGTTATATTATTTTACCTCAAGTAGCTGAAATTCATGCTCTCTTGTTAGCCTTTCAGAAGGGTAATCTGTTCTATCCCACACTTGGGGCCTGATTTAGAGTTTGGCGGACGAGTTACACCGTCACAAAGGTGACGGATATCCTGTCTGCCGAAATATAAATCTCATGTTCTCCTATGGAATTTATATTTCGGCGAACAGGATATGTCACCGTTGTGACTGAGTAACCTGTCCACCGAAATCCTAAAACAGGCTCTTAGTGTTGAATTTGCTTTCTGTAAAAAAAAAAAAAGTTTATAATGTAGACCTAGCCCATTGGCGCCTAAATGAATTCAGCGCCTAGGTGAAGTCTACAATAGCTACACAGCTTTAGGGAAAGGTGGCCATCCTACAGGATGAGTTGCCACTGTCCCATGTACAACATGGCACATGAAAGTGAAGGAATTCATGCTAAAGAAAGCTGGGCATCTGTTTACTTGCAAAGACAGTAGTGCAGACCTGTAAGGATGCTGTTAAGATTGATGTAGATATAATGGTAGCAATAAAGGTAGAATTAAAAGCGAAAGATGCCAGGAATGATTCCTTAAAATATTACTGTACTTTTAGTAACAGTAATTTAACTATGGTGTTTTTTTCAGGTGTAGGGGTGTAGACATAAATCACAAGTAAAGTGTTTAGATAGAGCCAGTAAAGGCAGCACACAAGGGAGTGGCGTCTCCTCTGTGCTGGCATTAGTGCTACATTATCAGTGATGCAGCAACAACATTGGTGGCCGTATATGGATACAATTTACTAACTATTGTGTAGAACAGGTTGCCATTAGTCAACAAATAAACATTTCTACTTGAATTGGCCAGTTGGTCCGGGGCCTTGGTTGACTTTAGACCTCGAGTCAAAAGCTCTGATTGCTTCTGTCGTAAACCCCTCATCCACCAGGTCAAATGCTTTCTTGTCATTAAGCTGTTTTAGTGTTATTGATAGTATTGTACTGCTTAATAAAACCAGCTTGGTTTGCGTGAATCGGTGAGGGTGGTACCTCATAAAAGATGGCCAAAATATTTGTGAAGATTTTTGTATCTGTGTTCAACAAGGACATCAAACAGTACAAGGCACATAATGTGAGATGCTTGTCTGGCTTAGAAGTACTGAGAACGTTGCTTCCTCTGTGGACAGAGTGACCCCTTAAGTCTTGTGGAACCTGTTGAATACCTCTGTCAGAAGTAAGAGTATCTGAGGTTTAAATAAAGGTGTCCGGAATGGCGGGTCTTGCAACATAAGGTCTGGGTTATGCTTGCATAGGAACTGGGACACCACCCCTCTTTTTAACTTATTGCGCATCTCATCCAGGTCTTCAAAAGGACTTGGAGACTTGTTCCCCTAGTTCCTGATCTGTCCTGTATCTAGATTGTGTTGCACTGTGGTAAGGTGCCTTAACCCTACTCTCCCTCCCCTCCTCCTCTACGTTCGCTGGCTGCAATGTCTACCCTCAATCTGGTCCTTTTGGTGGTGTCTTCGAGCCTCCTCCTCTTCGTTCGGCTGCCGCCGGTCTCCACTCCTCCAGCCACTCCCATGTCTCATGCAGTGTTTCGAAAAAAGAATATTTGCTGTCTGCAGGACTTTTAGCTTGGCCACGAATAGCATCATGTATGGTAGACTGCATTTCTGGAGCTCCTGTTTTGCCTTGCAGATGGATCTATGCCTGGCAGATGGATCTATGCCTGGCTTGCATCTCCTGGGTGCAATCTGGGAAGATCGTGATAGTGTGGTACTCTAATTGGCCAGTTTGGCCAGGGTCTTGGTTGACTTTAGACCTCTAGTCACTCTATATCTTTTTGGATAGTGGTGTATTACAACAAGAATGTTGCCTGCATGGTGTACTGTCTTGTTCCCCTGCTGTGAGTAAATCACAATAAGGAGCTCAAGAGGGAAAACATCAATCAGGTCGCCCTCCACTCACAAATGACAATAAACAAAAAGAGCTGATTGAAAAGGGCAGAGTCCAATTTCCTTTGTAAAACTGGTGGCGGGGGGGGGCTACAACTTCAACCCACTTGCTGGTTACATCCAATTACCAGTCTTATCCAGTCCCCAAATGCCCAGAATAAATTATATATTTATAAACATATGTTTATCAGTCCACTCTCTACAACAAACCCTCTACTGGAAAGGTGTGTGTAAATAACCAAAAAAGTGTGTGAAGGTGAGAGTCCCTCACGTGCGCTTCACCAGAGGAGCTGCTGGTAGGTTCTCACCAGTTTGCACACGTTTCTCATCATTGGTAACTCTCACCAGTGAAAAAAGGAAAATGGGTGTCCAGTCAAAGAAAATGAGGGCTAGACAGTGATATATGTATGTCTAAAGAAGACCCCGTAATGTGCATAAGAGTAAGATTTTACTCCAAATAAAATTGAGTTGGGACTCGCGTGCATCAGGTTCCAATTTTATTCGAAATTGTGAGACTACTCATTGAGGTGATCTGTGACCTCGAGCCCTGACGAAATTGCCGCAACAGAGGACAGGCAATGAAACATGTTGGCCCATCTTTAAGTGGTCTACAACGTGCAATTTGTTTTTAAAATTTGAGTAGGCTCACAATTTTGAATAAAATTGGAACCTGATGCATGCGAGTCCTATCTCAATTTTATTTGGAGTAAAATCTTACTCTTATGCACATTACGGGGTCTTCTTTAGACCTACATATATCACTGTCTACACCTTTTTCTTTGACTGGACACCTATTTTCCTTTTTTCTTTTTTCACTGGTGAGAGAGTTGCCAATGATGAGAAACGTGGGCAAACTGGTGAGAACCTACCAGCAGCTCCTCTGGTGAAGCGCACGTGAGGGACTCTCACCTTCACACACTTATTTGGTTATTTACACACACCTTTCCAGTAGAGGGTTTGTTGTAGAGAGTGGACGGATAAACATATGTTTATAAATATATAATTTATTCTGGGCATTTGGGGACTGGATACGACTGGTAATTGGATGTAACCAGCAAGTGGGTTGAGGTTGTAGCCCCCCGCCACCAGTTTTACAAAGGAAATTGGACTCTGCCCTTTTCAATCAGGTCTTTTTGTTTCTCTTCCAGGGGATACTCATCAAAGTCATAAGCACTGAATTATCCCCGCCCATCTGCGGGATCCCGGAGCATATAGAAATATACATATATATATGAGTATGTTGGGGGATCACAAGTGCATAGCACTTCCGCGACATACATATATACATGTATATAAATACATAAATATGCAGCCTAACAAATTCCAATAAGGCAAAATGCCAAAATTACAAAGGTTTTCCCTGTACAGACAATCTCCTATATACACTCTGTAATAGAGAACATACACTGTAATAGTGTTATGCAAGAAAAACCTTTATTTTCAGAAAAGAAAACATGTAATAGCAGGCAGTTGGCCCATAGGCTGCATAGCTGAATAAATATCACCGTACAGTAAAACACTGGCACCTTGCCTTTAAGGCTTCCAAGAACTTGGACACTTTGCCTTTAAGGCCTCCAGGAGACCCTCTGCTCCCATCATGCACCACAGGTGACAGTTAGGTCAGTTCTTTTTTCCGGCTCCTTCTATGAGGATCCTGGAGCTTGAGCTCGACAGTTTTTTCTGACTTTTCTGTCAGGAATTGTTTTCTTTAGTTTTTTGCGATTTTCCTGTGCTGGCAGTGTTTTATTATCATTCTCTGACAAAATTTAACAAACTTTTTCTGTCAGAATGCCAGCTCTTTTCGAAAATGTCCATCCTGTGGAAAGAAGATGGCCATCTCTGATCCACACTCTGTGTGTATCGCTTGTCTTCCTTCCAGTCACAAGCCTGACACTTGTTACCATTGTAGTAAGTTTTCTACGAGGACTCTTCGCGACAGGGAGAGGATTCGCCTTCAGGCTGTGATCGAGAGAGGAAAAACCCGGCTGGGAAGTGGCCTTGCGTGTCAAGAGCCCTCCTCTCTTCAAGAACATCGACGCCAACATCATTCTGCCTCTTCAACATCGAGGAAACGGCAGATTCCGGACTGTTCACCGTCGACGTCGTTGCCGCCGTCGAAGAAGCGAACGACACAATCTCCGACGTCGAGACGGCGTGAGTCTCCGTCGTCGAGAAAGGTATTGACGTCGAAGCATGCTACCTCGGGCTCGAGGTATAGCCATGGCAAAGACCGATCGACGTCAAAACATCCATCGACGTCGAGACATCCGTCGACGTCAAGGCACTCTCCGTCACCTCCCCGTAGGTCGACGTCGAGAAGTTTGCCGACGGCAAGGGTGCCGCGAGACCAGTCGGCGTCGAAGACGGCGAAGCTATTGACGTCGAGGAGGCGAGTACGTTCGGCGTCGAAGTCCCTGAGTAGACGGTCGACGTCGAGGACACCTTTGAGGGAGGTGAGGTCGCCGTCGAGGGCAGCGAAGTCCTTAACTCCTCCTAGACATCATCCCACGTCAAGGGAGAAGTCGACGTCGAGGGAAAACCAAAGGTCGACGTCGAGGCGCTCGGCGTCGAGAGCTAAAGAGCCTGCTGTTGCCTCGGATGAGGTTAGAGCTGCATCTCTATCATCAAAATCGGGATCTTCTCCAGGACTGCATATTGTCCAGATCTCCCCGGAAGGCTCTCCGGTGGTTGGTGAAGATGCACGGCGCAGGAAGCCTAGGGCCCTCAGTAGCCCGGGGTCTGATTTTTCCCGTACCTATTCTCCTTCACGCTTGTCATCCCCTAAAACGCCTAGAAGATCAAGATCACCGACTGTGTTTTCTTCCAGAAGGAGGACTCCAAGCAGATCACGATCTTCACATGCTCTGCATGCTAGATCAAGGGACAGATCTCGCTCTTATCATTCTTCTCCGAAGAGGAGGCGGCATAGGTCTCCCACCCGGTCTTCTTCCACCAGGTCCTCTATCAGAGACTATTCTCCAACTTTGACAGCTACACCTCCGTCAAGAGTTTCTCCAATCGATGACATCAGCACTTTTAGTGAAGTTCTCTGTAGAGGAGCGAATAAGCTGAACATTTCTATGTATGTCCCGACTGTTACCTCCTCAGTGATTTTTGAGACTCTTCATCATCGCTCCTCGACTCGGCCTTTGCTTCCTCTTGTCCCAGGCCTTCTCGAACCTGCTATGCAAACTTTTTTGGCACCGGCAACGGTGGGAGCTGTTCCTTCCCGAATAGCCAAAAAGTACAAGGCTCCGGACCAAGATCCGTTGTTCCTTAGATCGGATCCTCCTCCGGATTCCATCATTGTGGCGGCGGCTAGAAAGACGCACTCAGCTATGTCTTCCTCCTCAGCGCCTCCGGATAAGGATAGTAAACTGATGGATTCTTTAGGTAGAAGGATGTGCAACACTTCAGCTTCTATCATGAAGGTCTCCAGTTCCTCCGCTCTGCTGGGGAGGTATGATAGATCCTTGTGGGATTCACTGGGACGTTTTGCAGACAAACTCCCAAAAGAGGACCAGCAAGACTTTAGAGAAATTCTACAAGAGGGAGGTCTAGTGGCTAATCAGGTGATTAGTGCTTCCGCTGACTCATCTGATCTGGCTGCCCACGGATACTCCCATGGTATCTGTTCGAGGCGTTCTGCTTGGTTACGATTGACTGGCCTCAAACCCGATGTCCAGCGGAAGATAACCAACCTGCCTTTCAACGGGTCTTCTCTCTTCGGGCCACATGCGGACGAAGAAATGGCAAAGATGAAAGCAGAGCTGGACACGGTGAAAGCTGTGGGTCTCGAAAAACGGAAGGAATTCCGTAGGCGCTCCCGTCCCTATGATAAACGCCCGTTCCAACAGAGGGTTCAAACCCCTCAATGGTCGGCTCAGGGTCAGCAGCAGCAGAGGTCTCACTTCCACCAACGGAGACCAGGAAGAGGAAGAGGGACCAATAGACAGCAGGCCTCTACCTCAAAGCAACCATCAAAACAATGAGGGAGTGCTTCCTCTAGACACGTGTTCCACTCCGGTAGGAGGAAGTATCGCATTACATCTGGAGGAGTGGAGAAACATAACCATCGACAAATGGGTGTTGAACATTGTTCAAGATGGATACTTGCTACGGTTCAAGATCCCACCTCCTTCGGTTCCTCCAGAAGGACGAGTCCGCTTGTGTCATCACATTTTACACGAGGAGGTAAACGGTCTTCTACAGAAAAAAGCCATAGAATACGTCCCTGTTCATCAGAGGCGCCAGGGAATATACTCTCGATATTTCCTGGTCAGAAAAAAAGGTCCGACAGTAGAATTCAGACCAATTCTGGACTTGCGCATCTTGAACAAATACATCCGCAAAGAGAAATTTCGAATGCTTGCCCTTCACCAGATCTTTCCCCATCTACATCAAGGAGACTGGATGTGCTCCATAGATCTGCAGGACGCTTATTTCCACATTCCAGTGTCCAGAAAACATCGAAAATTTCTCCGTTTTCAGGTTGCTCTACGTCACTTCCAGTTCCGAGTCCTACCTTTCGGACTGAAGTCAGCCCCACGGACTTTTTCAAAGTGCATGGCAGTGGTGGCAGCTTTTCTCCGCAGACACAAAATATTTGTTTACCCGTATCTGGACGACTGGCTTCTGAAGAGTGCAACTCCTTCCCTGCTTCAGTCTCATCTCTCCTACAGTCTCCAGTTAATGAACAAGTTGGGTCTACGAGTCAATTTCAAAAAATCGATTCTCAATCCGACCCAGAACATTCACTACCTAGGGTCGTCACTGGACACCGCGGAAGCAAGCGTGTGTCCTTCGGCGGAGAGGTTTTCATCAATCAGGATCAAATGCAGAGAACTCCTGCGGATTCGCCACCCAACAGTCCGACAAGTGTCCTCTCTCCTGGGTTCGATGGCTTCCTGCATCTTCATAGTTCCCAATGCCAGATTGCACATGCGTCCCCTGCAGCAAGCTCTGGAGGACCAGTGGGTGCAAGCTTCGGGCAGCTGGGAGGATCGGATCACTCTGCCCCAGTCTGCCAGGGACTCCATTGTGTGGTGGACAAGGCGATCACATCTAATGAAAGGTGTTCCCTTCCATCAAGAGACTCCGACTCAAACTATAGTGACAGACGCCTCCCTGCAAGGTTGGGGCTCTCATATGAATCACCTTCAAGTGCAAGGGCTATGGTCGGACAAAGAAAAGGGATACCATATCAATTTTCTGGAGTTGAGGGCTGTCCAACTAGCCCTAAAATCCTTCTTTCCTTCTCTTCAGTCCAACTCCCTCTTGATTCAGACAGACAACACCACGACGATGTTTTATCTGAACAAGCAGGGAGGCACCAGGTCCAGAATTCTGTCTCAGGAGGCACAAGCCATTTGGAAGTGGCTTCTGGCACGGCATCTCACCATCACGGCTGTCCATGTGCCGGGCGTCCTAAATGTACAGGCGGACTTCCTAAGCAGAGAGTTCGTAGAAGCGCACGACTGGGTGCTAAACACCGAAGTGGCTCAGGATATCTTTCAAAGATGGGGTGTGCCGGATATAGACTTGTTCGCAGATGCAACAAACGCCAAATGCCCCGTCTACGCGTCCAGGTATCACCAACCAGGTTCAAGCGGGAATGCTCTGTTGATAAAATGGTCTCAGAGCTTACTCTACGCTTTTCCTCCACTGCCTCTCATTCCAGCAGTGATCACGAAGTTCTACAAGTCCAACACCAGGATGATTCTGATCGCTCCGGAGTGGCCACGCCAGTGGTGGTATCCGGATCTTCTACAACTTTCCGAAGTTCCGCAACAGAGATTGCCTTGTCGTCCGGACCTACTATCCAAGAGCCAGGGGAGAGTGTTTCACCCCAATTATCCCCGCCCATCTGCGGGATCCCGGAGCATATAGAAATATACATATATATATGAGTATGTTGGGGGATCACAAGTGCATAGCACTTCCGCGACATACATATATACATGTATATAAATACATAAATATGCAGCCTAACAAATTCCAATAAGGCAAAATGCCAAAATTACAAAGGTTTTCCCTGTACAGACAATCTCCTATATACACTCTGTAATAGAGAACATACACTGTAATAGTGTTATGCAAGAAAAACCTTTATTTTCAGAAAAGAAAACATGTAATAGCAGGCAGTTGGCCCATAGGCTGCATAGCTGAATAAATATCACCGTACAGTAAAACACTGGCACCTTGCCTTTAAGGCTTCCAAGAACTTGGACACTTTGCCTTTAAGGCCTCCAGGAGACCCTCTGCTCCCATCATGCACCACAGGTGACAGTTAGGTCAGTTCTTTTTGCACGGTGTACTAACTTTTAACAATTACTAAAAATGCTCGTCCGGGGAGGCGGGAGGGTTGCTTATGACTTTGATGAGTATACCCCTGGAAGAGAACTAGGATTACAGGTAAGTAACTAATCCTTCTCTTCCAGGGGATACTCATCAATAGTCATAAGCACTGAATAGAGTAGCAAGCCCATACCCACTACCTCGCGGACGAGCAAATAGTATTAAAAAACAGATCTTAACATGACATTAAGCAAATAAATTCCTCAGTGAGGCTTGTCCCACTTGGGCATCCTCCTGAGCATCTGAATCTAAACAGTAATGGCGAGAGAAAGTATGAACAGACCGCCATGTAGCTGCTTTGCAGATTTCTGCTATAGGGACGTTCCTGAGGAGGGCCGTAGTAGAGGCCTTTCCTCTGGTTGAATGCGCTTTAGGCCTTCCCTGAAGAGACTTATTAGCTAATTGATAGGCTAGAGATATGCAGGAGACTATCCATCTTGAAATAGACCTTTTAGAGGATGCCAATCCTGTATTAATGGGGCCGTAGTTGACAAACAAGCGGTCCGTCTTTCTTATTACCTTGGTCTTATCCAGATAAAACTTCAACACCCTCTTAAGGTCTAACGAGTGTAAGGCCCTTTCAGGAGGTGTAGAAGGATTAGAGAAGAAGGTAGGCAAAGTGATAACCTGATTAATGTGGAAATCTGAAACCACTTTTGGCAGAAAACTTGGATGAGTTCTGAGAACTACCCTATTTGAGTGAAAAACAGTGTAGGGTTCCTTACAACATAATGCTTGTATCTCGCTGACTCTACGAGCCGACGTGATAGCAACCAAAAAAGCCACTTTCCAAGACAAGTGCTGCAAAGAGGACTTGTGTATTGGTTCAAAAGGTGCGCCCATCAGTTTGGTAAGGACCACATTGAGCTCCCAAGGAGGAGAAGGGGCTCGTACTGGTGGGTATACCTTTTTTAACCCTTCAAGAAAATCTTTCACCACTGGCATTTTGAAAAAAGAAACCTGTGAAGGTGATTTTCTATATGCCGTTATTGCTGCTAAGTGTACCTTGATAGATGTAAACTGCAGGCCCGACTTAGCCAGGTGTAAGAGATACGGCAAAATGACCTGTTCCTGCCCTCTAACTGGGTCATGACCATTATTCAAACACCATAAGTAAAAACGTTTCCACTTGAAAGCGTAGGAAACCCTGGTAGAAGGTCTTTTAGCTTCCTTAAGTATGTTCATACAGTCCGCTGGCAAGTCTAAGTGACCATACTGCAAGACTTCAGGAGCCATGCTGTCAGCCTGAGGGAAGGAAGGTTGGGGTGAAACACTCTCCCCTGGCTCTTGGATAGTAGGTCCGGACGACAAGGCAATCTCTGTTGCGGAACTTCGGAAAGTTGTAGAAGATCCGGATACCACCACTGGCGTGGCCACTCCGGAGCGATCAGAATCATCCTGGTGTTGGACTTGT
Source organism: Calotriton arnoldi (assembly GCA_963921515.1). Taxonomy (NCBI): domain Eukaryota; kingdom Metazoa; phylum Chordata; class Amphibia; order Caudata; family Salamandridae; genus Calotriton; species Calotriton arnoldi. The sequence goes on along the minus strand of CAWUFW010000910.1, from coordinate 3,230,006 downwards.
AGAACTTCGTGATCACTGCTGGAATGAGAGGCAGTGGAGGAAAAGCGTAGAGTAAGCTCTGAGACCATTTTATCAACAGAGCATTCCCGCTTGAACCTGGTTGGTGATACCTGGACGCGTAGACGGGGCATTTGGCGTTTGTTGCATCTGCGAACAAGTCTATATCCGGCACACCCCATCTTTGAAAGATATCCTGAGCCACTTCGGTGTTTAGCACCCAGTCGTGCGCTTCTACGAACTCTCTGCTTAGGAAGTCCGCCTGTACATTTAGGACGCCCGGCACATGGACAGCCGTGATGGTGAGATGCCGTGCCAGAAGCCACTTCCAAATGGCTTGTGCCTCCTGAGACAGAATTCTGGACCTGGTGCCTCCCTGCTTGTTCAGATAAAACATCGTCGTGGTGTTGTCTGTCTGAATCAAGAGGGAGTTGGACTGAAGAGAAGGAAAGAAGGATTTTAGGGCTAGTTGGACAGCCCTCAACTCCAGAAAATTGATATGGTATCCCTTTTCTTTGTCCGACCATAGCCCTTGCACTTGAAGGTGATTCATATGAGAGCCCCAACCTTGCAGGGAGGCGTCTGTCACTATAGTTTGAGTCGGAGTCTCTTGATGGAAGGGAACACCTTTCATTAGATGTGATCGCCTTGTCCACCACACAATGGAGTCCCTGGCAGACTGGGGCAGAGTGATCCGATCCTCCCAGCTGCCCGAAGCTTGCACCCACTGGTCCTCCAGAGCTTGCTGCAGGGGACGCATGTGCAATCTGGCATTGGGAACTATGAAGATGCAGGAAGCCATCGAACCCAGGAGAGAGGACACTTGTCGGACTGTTGGGTGGCGAATCCGCAGGAGTTCTCTGCATTTGATCCTGATTGATGAAAACCTCTCCGCCGAAGGACACACGCTTGCTTCCGCGGTGTCCAGCGACGACCCTAGGTAGTGAATGTTCTGGGTCGGATTGAGAATCGATTTTTTGAAATTGACTCGTAGACCCAACTTGTTCATTAACTGGAGACTGTAGGAGAGATGAGACTGAAGCAGGGAAGGAGTTGCACTCTTCAGAAGCCAGTCGTCCAGATACGGGTAAACAAATATTTTGTGTCTGCGGAGAAAAGCTGCCACCACTGCCATGCACTAACTAAAGAAAACAATTCCTGACAGAAAAGTCAGAAAAAACAGAGGACAGGCAATGAAACATGTTGGCCCATCTTTAAGTGGTCTACAACGTGCAATTTGTTTTTAAAATTTGAGTAGGCTCACAATTTTGAATAAAATTGGAACCTGATGCATGCGAGTCCTATCTCAATTTTATTTGGAGTAAAATCTTACTCTTATGCACATTACGGGGTCTTCTTTAGACCTACATATATCACTGTCTACACCTTTTTCTTTGACTGGACACCTATTTTCCTTTTTTCTTTTTTCACTGGTGAGAGAGTTGCCAATGATGAGAAACGTGGGCAAACTGGTGAGAACCTACCAGCAGCTCCTCTGGTGAAGCGCACGTGAGGGACTCTCACCTTCACACACTTATTTGGTTATTTACACACACCTTTCCAGTAGAGGGTTTGTTGTAGAGAGTGGACGGATAAACATATGTTTATAAATATATAATTTATTCTGGGCATTTGGGGACTGGATACGACTGGTAATTGGATGTAACCAGCAAGTGGGTTGAGGTTGTAGCCCCCCGCCACCAGTTTTACAAAGGAAATTGGACTCTGCCCTTTTCAATCAGGTCTTTTTGTTTATTGTCCCCTGCTGTGAGTGCCTAGACGAGAGTATCTGGTTTCCTGGTTTTTTATTTTTAGCCTTAGTGTCGCATTGATCCAGTGTCTTCACAGGGTCCTAGTCCTGTCCTTCAAAATAAGTGAGGCCCTGTACCTGTCCTGTGACCTGGAGGGGCACACCAAGCATATCCTCATTGTACAGACATTGGACTACTTTCCCTGTCATTGGTTTAGTACATAAAGTTGTGGTGGAAGCTTATCCTGTATTGTGAACCCATAGTTGTGACTTGTGGTTGTGTCCTGCATTGTACATACATTGTGTGAATGAGTGAATTCGAATATTGGAGGCCTGTGGGTTCCATTTGGAAGCCCCTGGCCTCTTTGTGTGCGCAAGATGGAAGTGAAGTTATCTCAGACAGTGGAAGTTTATTGATAACAGTCCTGAAGCAGGAGTCCTAGACAATGTAATGGGGAAAGAGGTAACTAGGCTCCTTTTTCTAAATTCGATTGTAGTAGCCTTTAATTAGTCTCCTTGAGCTCTGTCATTTGGTAGATGGTGGGGATGAAGGGTGGGACTGTAGTCTCTGGAATATTGTAAGTGCATGTCGGTCTCCTATCTGCCTAGCTCCGTTTACTTCAATAAGTGATCTATATATTTTTGTATCTTTTTATTTTATATTTTGCATCAATATCGAAAGACTTTGCATCACAGTAAAAATGAGAAAAATAAACATGAGCATTTGGTCTGACACAGTTCCAGCAAATTTAGCCAGTAGTCTTTGACAGAAATAGTATGGGCAGTTCAGAATGCAAAGCGGGTCCCACTGGTGTGCTGATAGAAGCGGCGACCCTTGTAGGACCCATAGCCCTTCGCGAGTCTCTGTTCATAAGTCTGTAAAAATGTAGTTCGGCTTCATATCCCGGTGGCTTCAGTCCACATCACGGTATGTCCTCCAGAGTCCCCAGACATTCTAATCCTTAGTTGGTCATCCGCACACTGTATAAACGGTTTCCTTTGCCCTCATATTCTAGTCCATGCTACTGATTCAGTCTTCCTGCCTCAGTGCTACCGGATTACCCCATAGCCTAATTATCTCTCTGCAGTAATAGGGCCACGTTGCAGAACAATGATGTATATCTGGACATGGTCTGCTCGCCCTCTGTTCCCATGGAGACCTGCGCTGGGGTAACATCCGTGTTCTCTCCCGCCACCTGTGTGAAAACCTCTTCAACCTATGCCCAGAAGGAGTATAGGCACATGCAATTCCAAATAGTGTAGATCAATGTGCCCACTTGACTGCAGCCTCTCAGGCATCTATCATTGTTGACCGTCCTCATATGTAACAGCGTAGTTCTGTAAAATATGCCCTGTTGAGAGGCTTAAACTGCACCAGGTGGAATGCCACCTCATGAGAGTTTTGGCATGCTTCGTCCCAACTCCACTCCTCTATAATCCCTAGATTCTTTTCCCACTGTTACTTAAATGCCTCCAGCAGAAGTTTGGTTTTTGCAACGAGTGTTTTGTAAATCTGGGATACTGCGAGCAAATTATTTTCTGTGTGTCTACTCCGCTGCACCTTGCAGTTTGGCCCTATATCTCTTGAATGCGTGGCATAGTTGTACGTAATGGAAGTATTGGCTGTCTGCGAGTTCGATCTGTCCCTGGAGTTTCCCAGAAGTGAATACCCCCTGGGAGCGCCACACATCACCCACCTTTGAAATGCCTAGTAGATCCCATTGTCGCTGTCCCTCCAGGTGTTAGATTGCTATCAACTCATCCGAGTCCCACAGGGTAGTCTCCATATCACCCTCCCTTCCCATTCCATGTTGCGCTGTCCTGCAAGTAGCAAATACTAAGTTCATCAGCGATAGAGGTCTTGCTAGTCGTCTCACTTTGTACAAACAAGAGACGTACCATTAACCCCCCCGACCGTTTCTGTCCTGGCTGCCAATATCACTGGCTCCAGCTGGGCAGTGAACCGCCATCAATTCATTTTCAACTTGTAATTGGACCAACCGGTAATAAAGCTGTAGGTGGGAGTGTGAAACCCCCCTCGAATTGGCACCTCGTAAGGGTTGCCAAGAGTTTTCTGGGGACCCCTCTGCTATTTCAGAGCAGTATGCATGTCACCTTGTCCACTGACCGAAAGAAGGCATTGGGAACCTCAAACGTGTTCTGTAGTGCATAGAGGAATGTGGGCAACATCACCATTTTGTAGAGTGCCCTGCCCAGCAGTGAAAGAGGGAGGCCACGCCAATGTTCTGAATCTCTCTTCTACTCCTCCAGGATCTGCCAGTAGAACTCAGCCGGGTCGATTGTCACATGGATGCCTAGATACCTGACCTCCTCTGTGCCCACACCAGGGGAACTGGGTCACCACCCATATTTTCAACTTATTGCCCAGCAGCTCACGTTTCACGAAAGGACTAAGACTTGTTACCCAAGATTGTGATCTGACCCGCTTCTTAATTTTTTTGGGGTGTGGTAAGGCACCTAACCCCGCTCCCCCGCCCTCTTCTACGTTCACAGGCTGTCATGTCTTCCCTCGATCCGGTCCGTTAGGCGGTGTCCTCGAGCCTACTCTTAGTCTGGGTGCCGCCGGTCCCCTCCTCTCTCCTCAACTCTCTGGCTGCCGCTGGTCACCTTCCCTCCAGCCACTCCCATTCCTCATCCGGCGTAAAAAAAATTAAAAACAGTTTGCTGTCTGCAGGACTTTGAGTTTGGCCGGGAATAGCATAATGTATTGCAGATTGCGTTTCTGGAGCCCCTGTTTCACCTTGCGGAAGGATCTACGCCTGGCTTGCACCCCCTGAGTGTAAACTAGGGAAGAACATGAGTGTGTGGTTCTCGAATTGAAGAGGGCCTTGCAGTCATACTGCCACTGTGGGCGTGCTCACCAGAAAGTTGTCGCCATCTTGTTTTGAGGTAGGCGCACCAGGCTGCATGTTGGCTACCGGAGTTTATTTGTCACCCCAGGGACATCCGATATGGCGCAGCAGCTCAAACCACCTTCCTCTGCTTTTTATTTGATGCCCATGAAGATTACGGATACATACAGAGCCCAGTGAGACGCTAAGATTTTGGTGACAGGATCACTGTTTAGAGCAGGCAAAATGTAAATATCTGAAAAGGTTAAATGTGAGTTTGGCTTCTCTGAGGTGGAGCATTTCCATTAATAACAAGTCTGGCACTGGGTTCTGCACTCCTGTCAAGGACAGAGTCCCTTGACCTTGCCAGGTAGGTCGCTCCCCCGCCACACAGCTCCGCCTGTGGTGTCCTGCCCGCTGCTGCTAAGCTCGCCCCTCTGCCTGTGGCCTCGGTGCCCGGTTTCCTTCTGTTTCCCCTCGCTGCCCCCATTTTCACTGTGTCCATTTTCCTTCTGTACCCCTCGCTGCCCCCATTTTCACTGTGTCCATTTTCCTTCTGTACCCCTCGCTGCCCCCATTGAACTGTGTCCTTTTTTTCCTTCTGTTTCCCCTCGCTGCCCCCATTTTCACTGTGTCCATTTTCCTTCTGTACCCCTCGCTGCCCCCACTGAATTGTGTCCTTTTTTCCTTCTGTACCCCTCGCTGCCCCCACTGAACTGTGTCCTTTTTTCCTTCTGTTTCCCCTCGCTGCCCCCATTTTCACTGTCCATTTTCCTTCTGTACCCCTTGCTGCCTCTCTCCACTCCCGCCGCTGCGTCCCCTGCGGCCCCGCCCCCTGACTGCCCATTCGCTGCCCCTGCCTCCCGCCTCCCAGCTGCTCCTCCCTCCCACCTCCCCATATATGGCGGCCGCTGTGCGGTGAGGAGAACGACCCTTGACCTTGCCAGGTAGGTCGCTCCCCCGCCACACAGCTCCGCCTGTGGTGTCCTGCCCGCTGCTGCTGCTGGTAAGCTCGCCCCTCTGCCTGTGGCCTCGGTGCCCGGTTTCCTTCTGTTTCCCCTCGCTGCCCCCATTTTCACTGTCCATTTTCCTTCTGTACCCCTCGCTGCCCCCATTGAATTGTCCTTTTTTCCTTCTGTACCCCTCGCTGCCCCCACTGAACTGTGTCCTTTTTTCCTTCTGTTTCCCCTCGCTGCCCCCATTTTCCCTGTGTCCATTTTCCTTCTGTACCCCTCGCTGTCTCTCTCCACTCCCGCCGCTGCGTCCCCTGCGGCCCCGCCCCCCTGACTGCCCATTCGCTGCCCCTGCCTCCCGCCTCCCAGCTGCTCCTCCCTCCCACCTCCCCATATATGGCGGCCGCTGGCGCGCCAAAGGCGCGCCTAAGGCAAGCCCGTCTGCGCCCGTCCGCGCCTGGACCGCGCCCAGCGCCAGAACCCCAGGGCCGCGCGCCCCCCGCACCAGCCTCGAGGACAGACGCAGCTACAATGCCACCACACTCCACGCTCTCAACCCTGGACGGACGCACAACTGCTTCAAGGCCGCCCCGAAACGCACCCATGGTCCCTTCACCTGCCGGAACTGCAGCTACACCAGCATCAGAGCCACCGAAATGCCCGCCAAGAAGGACCTCAACCACCTCCGATGCATCCTACTGAACACCCGCTCCGCACGCAAACACGCCGTCTAGCTCTGGGACCTGCTCGACACCATCACCAGACGTCGCCTTCCTGACAGAGACCTGGATGAACGACTCCTCCGCCCCCGACATCGCCATAGCCATCCCAGACGGCTATAAGATCACCCGCAGAGACCGCGTCAACGCAGTAGGAGGAGGAATCGCCATCGTCCACAAGAACACCATCAGGGTCTCGACCAGCACCGACGACACTCTCAGCACCGCTGAACACATGCACTTACAGATCCACACGGACCCCAACACCACCTTTAGAGGCACCCTTGTCTACAGACCCCCTGGGCCCCGACCCCAGTTCAGCGACTCCATCGCCGACTTCATCAGCACGCACGCCCTGACCTCTTCCGACTACATCCTCCTCAGAGACCTGAACTTTCACCTGGAGAACAACAACGACAGCAACTCCACCACCCTGATTGACAACCTCGCCAACCTCGGTCTGAGCCAGCTCGTCACAACACCGACCCATTCCCCCGGCCACACGCTTGACCCCATCTTCTCCTCAAGCTCCCACGTCTCCTTCAGCCACACCATGGAACTCCTCTGGACCGACCACCGCTGCATCCATTTCACCTTCCAGAAACCCACCACACACCACCGCACCCAACAGATCCCACGCCGCTGCTGGAGCAAAGTCACCGAAGACCAACTACGGGCAACCCTCGCTCTCAGCCCTCCCTCCGACCCATCCAACACCGACGACGCCGCCTGCAACCTCAGACGATGGATGGACGACTGTGCCAACACCCTCGCCCCGCTGAAAAAACTCACCTACAGTGACACCACCAAAAGAGCCAGCTGGTTCACCTCGGAACTCCTAGCCTCCAAGCGCACCTGCCGGAAACTAGAGAAGAAATGGCACAGTGATAAGACACCGGACAGCCACGCAGCCCACAAAGACGCCATCCGTAACCACCACCACCTCATCAAGTCCGCCAAGAGAATCTCCTTCAAAGACCGCCTCGACAACAACGCACACAACAGCAAGGAGCTTTTCAACATCGTGAAGGAACTCTCCAACCCCAGCTCCAACACCAACGACATCCCGCCGTCCGAAACCCCTGTGTGATTCCCTCGCCACCTTCTTCCACCGCAAGATCGCCGACATCTACGACAGCTTCAACACCCAGACAGCCCCAACTAAGATCGATGCACCAGACCCGCCGCACACCATCGACCACGACCCCCTGCCAGCCTGGGCCAGCGTGAACATTGAGGACACCATCAAGACCATGAGCACAATACACTCCGGCTCCCCGTCAGACCCTTTCCCGCACCACATCTTCAACAAAGCCAGCAGCTCCATCGCACCCCACCTGTGCAACATCATCAATCTCTCCTTCGAGACCGCGACCTTCCCAGAGAGCTGGAAACACGCAGAGATCGACGCCCTACTCAAAAAACCCAAGGCGGACCCGAGAGACCTCAAGAACTTCCGGCCCATCTCCCTGCTTCCGTTCCCAGCCAAGGTCATCGAGAAGATCGTCAACAAACAGCTAACCCGATACCTCGAAGAAAACAGCATCCTGGACCCATCCCAATCGGGGTTCCGCAGCAACCACAGCACTGAGACTGCCCTCATCGCCGCCACCGACGACATCAGGATCCTGCTGGACAACGGTGAGACCGCAGCCCTCATCCTGCTGGACCTCTCCGCCGCCTTCGACACTGTCTGCCACCGCACTCTACGCGCACGCCTCCACGACGCAGGGATCCGAGACAAGGCCCTGGAATGGGCCACCTCCTTCCTCACCGGCAGAACCCAGAGAGTCCGCCTCCCACCATTCCGATCCGAAGCTTCCGAGATCTGCGGCGTACCCCAGGGATCGTCCCTCAGCCCAACACTGTTCAACATCTACATGGCCCCGCTCGCACGCATCGCCAGACAGCACGACCTCAACATAATCTCCTACGCCGACGACACTCAACTGATCCTCTCCCTCACCAAGGACCCCCTCGCCGCCAAATCCAACCTCCATGAAGGAATGAAGGCTGTCGCCGATTGGATGAAGATCAGCCGACTAAAACTGAACACGGAGAAGACAGAGGTCCTCATCCTCGGCTCCAACCCCTCAGCCTGGGACGACTCCTGGTGGCCAACGACGCTGGGAGCAGCCCCGACACCCACCGACCACGCACGCAACCTGGGAGTCATCCTCGACTCAACGCTCTCCATGGCCAGGCAAGTCAACGCAGTCTCATCCTCCTGCTTCAACACCCTCCGCATGCTTCGCAAGATCTACAGGTGGATCCCGACAGACACAAGAAGAACTGTCACCCAGGCCCTCGTCAGTAGCAGACTTGACTATGGGAACGCCCTCTACGCAGGAGCCCCGGACAAGCTCATCAAGCGACTGCAACGCATACAAAACTCCTCCGCACGCCTGATCCTCGATGTACCACGCCACAGCCACATCACCCCCCACCTGAGGAACCTGCACTGGCTCCCTGTCGACAGGAGAATCTCCTTCAAACTCCTCATCCACGCACACAAGGCACTCCACAAGACTGGCCCAGCCTACCTCAACAGACGACTCCTCTTCTACGTCCCCAACCGCCAACTCCGCTCCGCCGACCTCTCCCTCGCCACCGTCCCTCGCATTCGAAGAACTACCACTGGCGGCAGATCCTTCTCCCACCTCGCCGCCAAGACCTGGAACACCCTTCCACTAAGCCTACGACAGACCCAAGACCTGCTGACCTTCAGGAGGCTACTCAAGACCTGGTTGTTCGACCAGTAGCAGCACCCCCCCCACCCCCTTTTTTTTCTCCCCAGCGCCTTGAGACCCTCGCGGGTAAGTAGCGCGCTTTACAAATTCTGTGATTGATTGATATGACCATACTACTTTATGGTGTAAGACCAGGAACACACTAAACTTACTGTCTCAGCTATTTGTCGCTTATTAGTTCTGTCCACTGTACCAGATAAAATTGCAGGCCAGGTAGTGTTGAAAAATGAACTGGGCAGAGAATTCTCTTAGAAACATTGGGGGGAAAAATCCACGACACAGTGCACTCTTTCGTGTTGTGCAACAATGGGAGAGACTACTCAAACTCCACTCACTCCAGCGAAACTACCCACCTGGACGTCAATGGAACCGGCTAATAGGGACATCAAAGCTCTGAAGCACCATCATCTGATTTGGACCCAAATATAAGACTGGAGCCGATGTGCCCCAATTTTCCCAGCCATCCTATATTCTGTGGCAGATATAAGTGTTTAATGAGGCGATGTTGCAGTAATTTGGGTCCCTATGCCAGACTGTGCTTGCATACCTTTGCTGCATGCTCCATCGGTAATGCCCAGTTCGGCCCCAGGCTCTACGCTAAAGGAACCAACTCCAAGGGCTACCCGGATTTGGATGTTCAATCTGGAAAAACTTGAGCTAGACTTTGATTTATGTTGCGCTGTGAAAAGACTGTAGCACAGTTGTAGTTTAGGAAAATTCCCCTACTGTTCAGTTGTCAATGCCAGTACTGCTGGAGGTTGGAAGGCATTTTCAGTTCTGAGTCCAATACAGTTTGAGGGCTAAAACAGGTTCCTCACAACGAAGACTTTGACTAACACACAGACTATTTACTGTCCCCTCATTTCATTTATAGTTGCTTGCTCTGTTTTGACTTGGACCTAGTGGTTTAAACTTAGCCTGAAAAACAGAATTGGATTCTCCATTTGGTGCCCCTACGGAGGTGAGTGTATTCATTAAAGGTGGTTGTTTGAAGCACTGCAAAGGTCTGAGGTTTACAGTGGTCTATGCTGAACACAAAGGTGACCTTATTGACTGAAATTTTACAACCTGGCCCATCAACTTACGTCAGCGCGCAGGGGCGGCGTCTAAGTACTGCCCGCGACGTCATCCCAGCGATCACGACGCCGACGACTGACGCGGAGCCGCACGACGTCGCCTACCGACGCGCAAGGGTACTGCTACGCAAAAACTTTCCGGATCCAGCCTGACGCCTGGGGATATTCTAAGGTAAGGAATCTGTCACGAACTACTGTCTTACAGATATATAGTTACACAAGTTAGTAACTTGTGCTTCAACCCCCACAACAGATCCCCTTTAATAAAGGACATCCTGGATACAGTGGCTTTGAAGTCCTGTAATACTGATGTTATTGTCTTGTGTCTTAGTTCTGGTTCAGATGATTCTGAGACTTCTTGGCCTCCTGGCCTGATGCACACTGCTTGTCTCATGCCCCTTGGCATATGCTGGCTGTCAGTGGAACCGTTGCTTTCAATGTCCTCAACAGTGGGGGTGTATCTTGGACAGCATCCATATGGTGGAAGAAGCAGACTGAAACCTTCAGTGGTGTATTGCAGATGCCAACCTTACATGCAGGAGACTGTTCTGCATGCCACATCCAGAGCTGATAGTAGTGACAAATGCATCTCCCAAGCCACCTGAATGATGTGGAGAGAAGAGCCCTCTGGTCACTTGTACAGGAGCATCACCAGATCAGCCTTCTGGAGCTGTGTGATAACCTGGCACTTAGACTGTCTTCCTTCCATCAAGGGCAGGTCAGTCCAGGCCATAACTAAAAACACACCCGCCATTTGGTACCACAATAAGCAGGGCAGAGTGGGCTTTTGTGGCCTTTGGCAAGAGGCTCGGAGGTGTTGTCAAGGCCCATATTGGATTACCCTGGTGGTAATCCAACTAGTGGGATTCCTGAACATCTGGGTGAATGAACTTGGCAGGCAGCTTACTGATAATAAGTGGCCTCTACTCCTAGAGATGCTTCAAGGCGTTGATGTGCAGTGGTTGTGCCCTCAGTAGATCAGTTCGCTACCACAGAGAAAGTTTGTTGGCCAACATTTCTGGTATGGGGCTTTCTCCTTGATACTCTCATAGAGCCTCGGAGAGTTCTGCCACTGCTGCGGGTTCCATGGGTCCTGAAGATCAAGAAGGATAGGGTCTAATACATCTGGATAGCTTTGATTGGGCTTGAAGAGTTTGGTACCATGAGCTACTGGATCTGAGCATCTGCGATCCACTTTTGGAAGATCTTTTGTCCGAACAGGAGATCAGTCTTGCATCTGAACCTCCACAAGCTACTCTTTCATGTTTGAATATTGAGTTAAACCAGCTGAGCAGCTTCAAACTTTCTCCAGAAGGAGATATGATTTTATTTGCAGCTCACTGTCCATCTACGAAGGCCATCTCCTCCAGCTGCCAGTCTCAATTTGCCACCAGGTTTTAGGACAGACAGGTTGATCCACTTGAAGTGAAACTGTTTGATATTCTTTTGTTGGTTCAGTTAAGGGTCACTTCTCGGCCAGTCTTCATTTGCTTCCTCAACCCTATAAAGTCATTTCTTGTGATGTGTTTTGTAGAAGGGCATACATGTGTTTTCCACTGCTGTATTTATCATGCCACAGTGTGACCTTGATGTGGATCTTAACTTACTAATGTTGTCCATTGGACCCTGTGCACAGTTTCACCTGGGTACCTGATAGAGTTGTTCTTCCACTCAGTATGCTTTAGTCCTGTCTGTATAGAAACTAAGGGCATGCCTACGAGCCAACTGATGTACTCTGGTACTACTTGAACAAAGGTTTGTCCTTTGTATTAGACTGTGCTGTGGCCAACAAGGATGTCCCTGAGGCCCATAAAGCTCATTTCATACCTTCACTAGACCCTACTTTGTTGAGACTCAGGTTTGCAGGCTGAGTAATTTTGCCTACTCATTTCGACTGATTTTCTTGTGAAAGTCCACTCCTCTGAACACCACCTTTAGTATCGCATTGTTATACTGTTGAATTAAAAGGGTCTGGGGAAAATATGCATTTAGAAGTATTCATCAGAAGAAAGAGATTACTGAACTTTGCCATTGCCCATTCTGTGTGGTGGACTTTTCATAGGTCATAAGACCCCAAGTTACAGATCCACACTGTAAACCTTCTAATTTGTCAGTTGGTCCACGTTTGGAGGCGTGAAAGTAAGGGGTTAATAAACTGAGGACAGCGAGCAGGGGTGGCATCTATATGGAGACTGATCACGCCACATGTAGGCATTCTGGAGTTATTATCGAAAAAAGTTCCGGAACTAGAGTGGCGTCTGGGAGGGTGTGATGGGTGAGAAATCTGCATTTACAGTAGCCAGGTGAAAGAGCTTTACCGAAGATAACTAACTTGTTCTCTTATTGCTTTGCAAATTCACCTGAAAATTAACTGATTCATAGATTCCCACTACATAGCAGTTAAGATTACAGTTTGTTTTAAACATCTTTAAAGAAGAATATGCTCTAAATATGATTTGCAGCTTGACTAACAGAGTGATCCATAACAATTTTTTTTTGCTCAAGGGCTGCCTGATAAATTGTTTTTTTTACCCTTGAATCATTTTCCTCATTAATACAGGTCAGTACTAGTATGTATCACTGTTGCCGTTAGCCTGTCACAAAAACCCTATTAAAAAGTTAAATCGCTTTCTTACATATGGTAAATGAATGACATTACGCAATTTAGCAAATACAACTAATTAACAGTAAAACTTTGTTCCCAACACCCTCCTCCTCCACAACCAGTTTGTTTAGGGTGCATTATACATCCACAAGTTATAGCTTTAAGATAAATGTTGCACTAAAGATATTATGCCTGGCCGCTGCTTACAGACCTTTAAAGGCACCTTTACAGTTTTAGCAACAACTACACAATTGAACGTTGTTCATATTCTGTGTGGTCGCTCATTAGATTTCCTTCTAGTGCAATCAAGATGATATCTCAGGAGTGATCCTTTGCTGTTTCTTCTTCGTAGCATCATAAGTGTGGATTTAATAACCTTGGAGGCAGTTCTTGTCTTCTGTCCCATCACTGTTTCTCTTAGCTTTAATTAATGCTAAATCAACAAATTTGCATATCTAGCTGAGTGGTTAAGGCCTATACAATTGACCCAGCAAGCATTGTAGGGGCTTCAGCAAAACGTCTAACCCTGCCATTTCTTTAATTATCCCAGTTATCTCTTCCCAGTAGAACTGAATGTGGCAGCACTCCCACACCATGTGATAAAATGAGTGCCTGCCTGCAGACACCTTGGTCAAGTATCGTATGCCCCTTAACACATTTTGACTAGCTTAGCAGTAGAGAGAAGCCTGGAGATTTGTAATTGATTTGGGTAAACTTCAACTGAGTGTTTCTGGTGACCAATTTGGCATATTCTAGAATTTTGTCCCAGGTGTCATCACTCAAGTCCCTCCCTATAGATGTCTCCCAAGCAATCTTGGATGCTGTTACAGTATAAAAACCGGGGAAAATGAACTGTATAAGAGCGACACTGCAGGAGTACAAACCACAGAGTAAGAATATCCGTAAATGTGCGGGACAAAAGTAGCTCATCATGTATGTCTGGTCAAGTCGTCCGTACCGCATCTAGCAATGCTGCATGTGCCATGAACTGACCACTAACTGACCACTGTTCAAGATGTACTAATTGCTTAGGTGATGTGTGCCCCCTCACCATAATCGGGTCTTCTACTGTACAAATACCACCATCTGACCACATTCTTTTATCAAAATATTGAGTTAATGCAGCAAATTTTGGCTTGCACCACAAAGGGGTTTCCAGGGGCTTATGGTGTCACTTCTCACAGAGTATGTGTGCAACTTTGCTAACAGTATTTGGCAACTCTCAGTGCCTGTGGTTGACTTTTCATTAATATCTTGGCGTGCAGCAGAGCTCCCAAGAGTGAGGTCTTGCCCAGGCATGCAGTGAGTTCCTTAGCCTTATGTTTCTCTGAGCATCCCAACCACTTCATTGGCCAAATCAACTGGGCAGCCAAATAATGCATTTCTCAATTAGGCATGCCCATCCCACCTTTGTATAGTGGCATCATGGCTTTCACTATAGACAGTTTCCTTTGTTTGCTAGCCAAGAATAATCCTGAAAACAGGCTAAGATCTTGAAGAAAAGATGCCTTAATGGTACAGAGAGAGCCAGTAAAAACTAGAACACCTGGACTAACACCTTTACTGCTAGGTACTCTGCCAAGCGGTGACAGTGGGAGTTTTTCCAGAATAAGATTATGGGGACAAATTGTTGGCAATGCCCTCCTAATGTTACCCTATATTAACTGATCATCTTTGTGGTATATCCAAACTGCAAGGTATTTTAAGGTGTCGGGAAACCATATCAGGGGAGACTTCATATCGAATTGAAATAAGCCATCCTCAGAGGCAGGTATCAGGAAGAAGTATGACTTCCCCCAACCCTGACAAATCTATAAAGGTTGACAGAAGCATCATTACCTCGGGTAGGCTAGATCGTGGATCTCTTAAATACAATCACGTCATCCACATAAAGGGAGATAACGTGGGTTGTGCAGGCCAGTGATCCCCAATTCTTGCACCTTTTTTTTAATAAATATTTTTATTGAGTTTCGTAAGTACAACATATAGAAGTGCAGTACAGCATATTATGTCCAGAAGGGGGCTATACATCAATGGAGCAGTCATGAATCATATTTAGAGTTGAAAAGAGTAAAACGATGGCAAACCCAAAAACAGTCCCCTGTCAGAGTTAAGGAGTTTCTGTTATGGACTCTGGGACCCTCCATGGATTCCTCCTCCATCCAAACCCCCGGTATGATCGCCATCGAGACCAAATTTTCTCCCATTTTCGTTGGCACCCTCTACCCAGGTATATCGTTTTTCAGCCAATATGCAACAGTCCATGTCGTTTTCCCACCCCGCCAAGGTTGGTGTATCTCGTATACCCCATGTGCGTTCTATTTTTCTTTTGGCCACAGACAAACCTAATGATAACCAAACTTTATTATATCTAGGCAGTGGGGTCATCTCCCAGATGTTCAGGAGGCAGGTCTTAGCCGTATCTGGTATCTCCACTCCCAGGGCCCTTTTCGCAGGGCTGGCCCATAGGCTATGGAAGAATGTACCCTTCTCCCCACATCCTGGAGGCAGAGGTCAGTTGGGCTATGACCCATGGCATGGATGGTGGTGCTGGAGTAGTATGAGCGTTGTAATATATGTAGTTGAATGAGGCGAAAGCCTAATTTGATAGCCACCTCCCTGAAGGTTCCGGTGGCTTCTTCCCACTTGCCCTCCTCAGTCTCCAATATTAGTCTTACATTTAGACTTCAGAGTGGTAAAAGTGTTCTGAGAATTATTAACAAGTTTCTTGTATATGAGTGAGATGGTCTTTTTCGGTAATGGTTCCGTGAGGACACAGTCCTCCAAAGGTAAGGAATCTGCAATCAGAGTATGACTGGGAATATGTGTCAGCAACACATGACTGAGCTGGATGTATTTGAAAGACTCCATAGGTGCCAAATCATATTGAGCTTGCAAGTCACCCAGACCTAAGCATAGAGTCCCCTTTCCAAACATCTCCCAATGTGGATATGCCAATAAGGTTCCATTTTGTGAACCCTCATATCCCTACATGTTTCAGGACATCACTGGACCACAGGCGGGTCATCACTGTTGGTTTCCCTTTCCATCCCAAAAGGGCCATTGTCGGCCACCAGACTCGCACCATGGTAAGGATCTGAGGCAGAAGCACTCTAGAGATGGTTTATTTGTAGCGTACCCCCTGGTAGCCTGCACGTCCTCATAAGAACCTCTCCAGTCTGGATGCCGGGTCATCCCAGGCAGTGAAAGCCCAGTCATTAACCACCGCCAATTGTGTGGCCCAATAGTATTTTCTAATGTCCGGGAAGACAATCCCCCATCATATACTCCACACATGAGTTTTTGGAGGGCTGTACAAAGTGGGCTTGTGTTCCATAGGAGCAGGCGGAGGAGAGACTCCATCTTTCAGAATAATTCGTCAAGTATGCGGTATGGAGTGTTTTGGAGGGCATACAGCATCCGAGGCAGTGTCATCATCTTACACATCACCGCCCTGCCCAGTAGAGTGTGGCAATCCCTTCCAATACTGTACATCCGCTGCGAAGTGGTCCAATATAGGGACAACATTGTTTTTGTAGAAGAGGTGGGGGGGGTTGGTCTTTCGTGACATGAATCCCTAGATATTTGAAGCTCTCGCTCGACATAGGCATTTGAATATCATTGGGCAGGGCGGGCATAGGGCCCATAATCCGTTGCATAAGGGACTTGTCCCAGTTAATGGTATATCCCGAGTGTTACCTGAAAATCTGGAGAATCTGGGTCAACCTAGCAATCGTCATGGGAGTCGGGGGGGGTAGGTAGGTGACGTAAGAGGATGTCATTAGCGTATAGAGAATTACGCTCTTTCCAGGGTTTCCCCCCCAAATGTATACCCCGTGTCAAAGGACCGAAGCCACCAGGGGTTCCGAGGCCAGGGCAAAAATCAATGGGCAGAGTGGGCAACCCTGTTTCATTCCCCTGCGCAGGACAAAGTTATGCGAGATCGTCCAGTTAACCTTAACGTGGGCCATGGGATCACTATATAGCAGACGCATTCAACCCATGAAATTGGGTTCAAACTCCATTCGTTCCAGCACCCCAAGTATATAATTAGACTCCAGGATGTCAAATGCAATGGAGGCATCCATAGACAACACCATAGTGGCCACAGTCTCGTCCCTAGAACCCGCCATGGCCCTAAAGAGTCTCTGGAGGTTCAGTCTTGTCCCTCTGTTTGGCATGAAGCCTGATTGGTCCAGATGGACTAGGGATGTAATTACCTGGTGAAGACGATTAGCCAGGAGTTTGGCCTGATTTTTTTTATCTCCACGTCGAGGAGGGGGATGGGCTGGAATAAGCTACTTCTGTCCCGGGGCTTCCCTGCCTTGTGGAGTACCACTATCATTAGGTGAAAGAAAGATTTTTCCTTCGGTTCCTGTTATCTTCTAATTTCCACACCTATACTTGTTCATTCAACTCGTCTTTCGTCCCTTCAGACACACATATGACTATGCACAAGGTCCAGACAGTAAACTCATGATACGCTGAGAGTAGAAATTAGTACAAATTTTTTTTATTTTAAAAATTGTGTTTTTGTCTCTTGATATAGTTCTATACCGTTTAAAATAAAAAGCAAGAAGCACTGTACACACAACACAAACTTTCCAGAGCAATTAATACAATGAATTTCAATAAAACATTTCATACACAATTATACCCGTTTATATTAAAAAACAGACATATTCATGACATCAATTCCTCAACTAAAAAGAGATAAAAAGGAGGAACAATACACTTCGTCCTTCAAAGTAGCACATTCATAGCGAAAAAGCCAGCTGTTACCCAGTACATTGACTCCCGTTAAGTATCAACTGATCCAGCCAGCAATACGAATTGTGCAGGTGGTGCGTCGACGCGTTTCGATGGTCAGTTCAATTTATACCATCTTTTTCAAGACGAACCTATTGCTCTTTGTAATAAACACCATATATAAGTGTATTCCAAGTTATAATCCTGTTCATTTCTCCCAATAATTATTAAAATATTTTTGCTGTAATTGATGCTTGACCCCTGGCATTCATTAAAGGTTAAAAACTTCCCAATGCGGCATCTCCTAGTTAAGAAATACACTGATAATAATCAGTCTTCTAAAGCATCTTTATATGTGTGGTAAGCCCTCTGTCATAGAGCTTGGCCGGAATCTTAAATAGTCGCTGGGATGAGGCACTTATTGTAACCTTCTCGCCCACACCTTTTGTAGAGCTTGTACACCAATCGACTACTTTTATCAATACCCTTCATAAAATGGGCCTCTTATCGGCTGTCGGTGTGGCGAATGGGGCTCTCCTTCACGTCTTATAACCAACAAGACGAGAAGGAGAGCCCCGTTCGCCACACCGACAGCCGATAAGAGGCCCAATTTGCTCTTGTCGTGCCTCCTGCAATTAGGGAGTATGTCTGTCCCTGGATCACTGTTTTGTTTGCTTCTCAAAGCTACAATTGTGAGTTTACAGATCCCTCATTCACCTCAAAATAGGAAACCGTGGCCCGTTCCATGTTGTGCATTAGTGTTTTATCTCTAAGGTGCCAGGCGTTAATGGCTGTAGGTCACCGAGGCCTATTGGACTGTCCCCATAGTTCCAACCACACCAGAGAATGGTCCCCGCTTGAGTTTATCACCCAGTCCATTTATATTCCATAAAAGGATTTTAAATCGGGTGAAGGTGTCATGTATCATGGCTCTATCATGTATGCTGGATGACGACGTGTGTCGATCAGAATGACGCACAGGCCCCAAGAATCATAACTAACCAGTTGGCTGTCACTGCTCTGTAACTCAAAATTAAACCCCCCCCCCCCCTTTGTCATTAACAAATACCCCCCTCCATGCCACCCTGCATGGCGGGTTCCAAACTACCCACCTGTCCCCAACTAGCAAGGTGCCTGTTGCCTCTGAAAACTTTGTAGTAAACTTAGAATTGGGGGTGAAACTTTCCAGCTAGGCCCCCCACACCCACTTCCCTCCACAATGGATCATGAATGTTTTTTGCCCCCACTGTGAGTGTATCAGAGTGTAGTAGCTCACAGTTCTCCAGTATTGGGGTGTCTTTCATAGATTCACATGCTTGAATATTCCCCGTCGTCTAAGTGGGAGTCCCACGGTACATAACATAGCAATGTAGTAATAACATAACCATAGTATAGGTAAGAAATAACCATAGAGTAGCATTGAAACATAGAACTTAATGGATAGAAAAAATGTGTCACTTCTATAACGTATCAGTCATTGTAAATAGTCCAAACTCCAGCCAATCAGGCGCTAGCACCCTCTAGAATGTTCTCCTCAGAGGCTCAGGCCCTCAGATTTTCTACTGCACGTCGTGTGAAGGGAGTCTCCCTGAGCTCTGCTCAGTTTTTTCTCTTTTTTCTTCTGAAAGTAAGATTTTTGCCATGTCTACTACCAAGAAGTCCCTCTTTAGACCCTGTGGGACATGTGGAAAACAGCGACTTCATTCTGAGTATCCTCATAAAAAGTGCATTTACTGCCTCTACCCTGAACATCAGGTAAAGGATTGTAAAATTTGCAGGACTTTCTCTCAAAAGACCCTAAAGGACAGAGAGGGTCAACTCCTTCTGTGGCTCCAGAAGTTGAAGACTATGGATAACCCCCTGTCAGATGTGGACAGTGTTTCCTCGGTCCGGACTGCTTTGTCACTGAAGAGAGCCAGTGAGTCGGAGAAAGCTTCTCCTAAGGTTAAGGTACTGAAAAAGCATCATGTTAAGTCCAAGGACCTGCCTTCGTCTTCAAAGGGGGTGTTTCCTGCCCCTCAGTCTGTCTTCAGCATCTACGCCCCCGAGATCTGACTCTCAGGCGTCCAAGACTTTCTGAGCACTTATTGCCTAAGAAACTGGCTATCTCGTCGACGAGCTCGTCGTCGCTCCCTCTGTCGACGAGGACTTCTGTCATCGCTTCTACGACGACTTCCACTTCTTCTTCCATGATGCCGGCTATGATCCTATCGTCGGCAACATCGCCGTCGACGGTGGTGTCGGTGAAGGTGAGGCCTCTGTCGTCTACGGTGCCTCTGACTTCGTCGACTGCGTCTATTAAACATAAGAAGCATTCGTCGACGCGCACTTCGTCGACGAAAGGATCGACTTCGTCGACGGTGGCTTCGTCGACGGTGGCTTCGTCGACGGCGGCTTCGTCGACGGCGGCTCCGTCCACAGTTCAGCAACATCTCTCGTCGACGGCGACAGAGTCGACGGCTGTCTATGGATTTGGTTCCTTTGAAGTCTACCGGTTCTCTGCTTCAACGCCGACAGTCTTCTTTGCTCCCAATTCAGACTTCTCATCCTCCAGCAGAGCTGTTTTCTTCTGACGCTGGTGAGGGTGATTCGGAGGAGGATGACAATTTTCGAGCTGCTCGTAGTCCCTCTGACCTTCTAATTAAATGTCAGGATTTTGATGACGACCAGGAGTATGAGGATTTTTCAGACCGTACCGGCCAGCCAGCACCGGACTTTCCCATGGCACAAATGCCCATGTCCCTTATTTCCAATCTTCAATTTATGCTGGATGACTATTACTGTCGTTTTCCAACATCAGTCCAGTCCTCTCCAACACCACAAGCGCCTCTTCCACCTCCACTCACTGCAGAGCCGCTTTCCACGCCTTCTATGTCGGCGTCACAACTTCAACGCCAGGACACTTCACATGTCATTGAGGAAGACAATGATGATCAGGATGGGGATGACAGAGAGGAGGGTGAGCTGGATGATGGATCCCTCCTCACTGAATGGGACGATTATCAGATGAAAACACCGTCCTCCACCGCACCGGCTCCTCTCGATTCTCCACCGGTGGACATCGGTGGTTTCCATGTCCTCATGGAAAGGGCGGCAAAGAGATTTCACCTCCCTATGGTCACTAGAGACGAGGATTGTTTCTTGTACGACTTTAAGGACCAGCCACAGAAGCAAGTCCGTGCTATTCCCATCATCGATTTTATTTGGCAAGAGGGTCTCAAGCTCATGCAGAACCCTAATTCCATTCCGGCTGTCCTGCCACGACTGGATAAAAAGTACAAGGCCCCTGCGAATTCGCCTGCTTGTCTAATTGCACAGCCGAAACCTGATTCCATTATTACTCAGGCAGCACAACGTCGTGCCAGGAATCCATCGTCTCAGTTATCGGCTCCTCCGGACCGTGAGGGAAGATGCCTTGATGCCATCGGTAAAAAGTTCTCCACTATGGCGGCAACTACAGTCCGGGCGGCCAATTCTTTAGCTATCCTCGGCCGTTATGACCGTCAAATGTGGTCGGACATTTCTTCCCTCGTAGATTTGATACCTGAACCTTCTAAGGCTGAGGCGCTGGAAATTCTTCAAGAAGGGGAAAGAATTTCCTCTTGAGATTGATTGTGCTGTTGATGTCTCTTCTACTGGTTTTCGACAGCTGGCAGGAGCGGCAGTCCTCAGGCGGCAGGGTTGGTTAAAAGCCACTTCTTTCCGTCAAGAGGTACAGACAAAGATATTGGACATGCCTTATGACGGTGAATCACTATTTGGCCAACACATTGATGATGCCCTTCAGACGATCAAGGACACTGACACTGCTCGTGCTCTCGGCACGCTTCAATTTAAAAAACACCCTTTTCGGGGTGCGAGGGGTCGTGGTTCCTCCTCCTCCTCCTCTTCCTTTCGGGGAGGCTACAATCAGTACCGGCAGTACAACTCTTTTCAAAGCCAACAACAGTACTCCTCCCAGAATCAACAATCGTACAGACCACCGCCGGCGGCGTCTTACAAACAGTACAGAGGTAAATCCTCTTATAGAGGAAGAGATTCCTCCAAGAAACAATGACTTTTTCCATCTGCCACCCTTGATACCTCCCACCCACACAAGGGTTGGAGGTCGAATCTCCCGCTTCTACTCCAAATGGTCAGTGATTACTACCGATCGATGGGTTCTGGATATTGTGCGCAAGGGGCACGCTTTAGAGTTTGTAAAAATCCCACCCAATTCTCCACCCAGAAGTGGTCCTCCTGCCCATCTAAAGGAACTTTTAGGTCAACTCACAATATTGTTGAGAAAGGGCGCGATCGAAGTGGTTCCAAAACTACAAAGGGGCAGAGGATTCTATTCAAGGTTCTTCCTTATACAGAAAAAGTCGGGAGAATGGCGCCCCATTCTGGACCTACGCTCCCTAAACAAATACCTCAAAAAGCAAACATTCCGAATGTTATCTCTTCAAGAGGTGCTTCCTTTACTTTTCCAGGAAGAGTACATGACCACACTGGACCTTCAGGATGCCTATTTTCATGTCCCGATCCTGCCCAGGCACAGAAAATTCCTCATTCAGAGTGGCTGGGAG
Organism: Calotriton arnoldi; assembly: GCA_963921515.1. Taxonomy (NCBI): domain Eukaryota; kingdom Metazoa; phylum Chordata; class Amphibia; order Caudata; family Salamandridae; genus Calotriton; species Calotriton arnoldi. The sequence continues at coordinate 3,207,987 of CAWUFW010000910.1, read as the reverse complement.
AGATTTCCAATTCAAGGTCCTTCCATTTGGCCTTTGTTCTGCGCCCCGAGTGTTTACCAAGGTCCTGGCACCGGTGGCAGCTTATCTTCGTCTACAAGGAGTACAAGTATTTCCCTATCTCGACGACTGCCTTCTAAAGGCACGGTCGTTCGAACTGGCATCCCGGCACACTCTTCTTTGCAGGTCCCTCTTTCAGTCTCTGGGCCTTACGTTCAACCTGGAAAAGTCTCATTTTGTTCCCGCTCAACGCAGGACGTTCTTGGGGGCCATAATAGACACCACACTGGCAAAAGCGTCACGAAAGGCGTCAACGACTTTGCAACCTAGCGACCTCCCTCCGGTCAAGAAAGTCTGTTTCTGTTCGCCAGTTGAAGTCTTTGCTAGGGATGGTATCCTCTTGCATTCCCCTGGTCCCTCACTGCCGACTGAAAATGAGACCCATCCAAGAGTAACTCGACAAACAATGGGCTCAAGTTTCAGGATCCTTCAACGATATGATCACGGTCACATCTCAGATGAAACGGGCTCTGTTCTGGTGGACTCTCCAAACAAACGTCTCTTCAGGTCGTCCATTTCTGGTGGACACCCCAACTTTCACTCTCACAACAGACGCATCGCTCGAAGGGTGGGGAGCGCACCTTCAGGGCCTCAGTCAAAGGAAGGTGGGATATCCACCAACTGACCTGGCACATCAACCTTCTAGAGTTACTTGCCATTTTTCTGGCTCTAAAAGCTTTTCGCACCATCATTCAGGGAGCTTCGGTGTTGATCCGGACGGACAACACAGCAGGCATGCACTACATAAACAAACAAGGGGGCACACGGTCCATTTTGCTATCCCTTCAGGCTCAACAAATCTGGGATTGGGCGATCCAGCATCAAGTCACTCGGACGGCAGTACATGTTCCGGGAGCGTCCAACATTCTAGCGGACTCTCTGAGCAGGTCAACCTCTTCCACCCACAAGTGGGAATTACATCAACCCACACTGGATCACATCTTTCGGTTATGGGGCCCCCCGAATCTGGATCTGTTCGCAACCAATCTGAACCGCAAATGCCAGTTCTACGCAAGTTGGCTTCCCCAACCGGAGTCGTGCGGGAATGCCTTTTTGATGAACTGGTCACAAATATATGCCTACGCTTTTCCGCCGATTCCTCTGGTCCCCAGGGTTCTTCGAAAAATGAGGAGAGAACCTTGTCACATTCTTCTAATAGCTCCCAGGTGGCCTCGACAAATTTGGTTTACGGAACTCCTGCTCCTGTCGCAGAGCGACCCGATTCCGATCCGCCCAATTTCTGAACTTCTCACAATGGATCAGGGTCAGGTTTGTCATCCCGATCAGGCATCTCTTCGTTTAGAGGCCTGGAACCTGAGCACTATCAGTTTGCCAACTTAAACATTCCTCCAGACTGCAGGGAAGTCCTTGCTAAGGCTAGGGCAGGCTCCACTGTGAAGACTTACAAACTCAAATGGAAACGGTTCTGTCTTTGGTGTGAAGCCGCTAAAGTTCACCCCGTTCACTCTCCACCAGACCAACTTTTGCCTTTCTTTTTACATCTAGCAAAATCAGGCCTCTCGCATTCTACTCTTAAAGTTTTACTGGCAGCAATCTCCAGATTTCGACAGGATGGTTCCACCTCTCTTTACTCCTCCAGAGTAATTCAACAGTTCTTTAAGGGCCTTTTTCGGATGTTCCCCCCAATTCGTCGCCTGCCTCCTTCTTGGCACTTAAACATTGTATTGACACAGCTCATGAAATCCCCTTTTGAGCCAATCCATAAGGTCGATCTCAAATTCATTTCTTGGAAGGCTTCGCTGCTTTTGGCTCTCACTTCATCTCGTCGAGTCAGTGACATACAGGCTTTTACTGTTAAACTGCCTTTTCTTCAATTCACCAAGGACTCTGTCTTGCTCCGCACCAATCCGGCCTTTATCCCCAAGGTGCCGTCTGATTTCCATCTTAATGAGCCGGTCATTTTAAAAACATTTTTTCCTCAAACATCAGCAGAAAAGACACTCCATTCTTTAGATGTCAAAAGATGTCTAAAATTTTATCTTCAAAAGACTGCTAGTATCCGTAAGACTGATCAACTTTTTGTAGTCTACGGACGGATGCGAAAAGGGCATCCAGTCACCAAACAGACTATTGCGCGCTGGATATCGGCTGCAATTGCTTTTTGCCATCAGCAAGCTGGGAAGCCCCTTACTGCAACTGTTCGAGCGCATTCTCCCAGAAAAGTTTCAGCTTCTACTGCGCTGTTTGCTGGTGTACCTCTTCGGCACATCTGCAGAGCTGCAACATGGTCCAGCAGACACACCTTTACCAAGCACTACTGTCTGGAAACTGCTGACAACGCTGACACAGCCGTGGGGCAAGCGGTCCTACGTAATCTTTTTAAATAAGGTGAGCCTCTGTTGCTTCCCTCCTCCTGTGTACAAGGTACCGTTTTTTCTATGCTTCAGTATCTCTAGTGTACTGTGTTGTACGATTGCTTTATATGTACCTTGCATTATCTTGGTAACACTGCTAACTACTCTTTCATAGATTCACATGATTGAATAAGACACCCCAATACTGGAGAAGAACAAAAGTTACTTACCTGTAAACTGTGGTTCTCCAGTATTGGTGTCTTTCATAGATTCACATGCGACCCACCCTCCTCCCCTCAGAGGCTCTCCTCTTCTGCTTGACTCTTGTGCTACGAAAATCTGAGGGCCTGAGCCTCTGAGGAGAACATTCTAGAGGGTGCTAGCTCCTGATTGGCTGGAGTTTGGACTATTTACAATGACTTTGATACGTTATAAAAGTGACACATTTTTTCTATCCATTAAGTTCTATGTTTCAATGCTACTCTATGGTTATTTCTTACCTATACTATGGTTGTTATTACTACATTGCTATGTTATGTACCGTGGGACTCACACTTCGACGGGGAATATTCAAGCATGTGAATCTATGACAGACACCAATACTGGAGAACCACAGTTTACAGGTAAGTAGCTTTTGTTCTTCCAGGTCATAGCACCTGTCGTGTCGTGGAGTCCGATTTCTGAGCCAGACGTATAGGTCATTAGGATTCTGCCACTTGCAAAGGCTGACCAGTCTGCTGATGCAGTTTGCATGTGCCTCCCCCACCGCTCTGCGTTGATTTATCACTGACTGCCTCACTGTCTAATTCTCCCCACACTGGCTGGAGGGCTCCTTTCCGCAACCCTCAGCAAGCGCACTCAGCCTGGCTGGGAAAAGCATCATGTATTTAATGTTCTTATTCCGAAGTTCCTTTTTGACCTCTATGAAGCTGCAGTGCTGCTGCTGAACATTTAAGAGTGAAGTTGGGATACAGGCTAACTGTGCCATTTTCTTATTTCAAGTCTGGTATGCGCCGTGCCACCAGAATCTCTGTGATTAAATATTCCTGCAATTATAGTACGGGGAGGCGCACCGGGCCTGGGAGCAGTCATGTGCACCCTATGGGCCCGCGCAATGGACCTTTGGGCTGCAGAACATTCATGATGAAGTTTTTGACAAAGTCCATGCTTGGTTCCGCCGCCGGCTCAGACAGCACCACCAGATGGAGGTTGTTGCGTCTTGATCTTCCCTCCATGTCTTCAAACTGTGCTTGCATAGTAACATTGTCTTTTTGCAGGTGGTTCACATACTTTTGGAGCACGGAAGTGACTTCAGAAATGCCTGCTAAAGGTCCTTTCTGTGTCTCGTAGACAGACCATTTCCTTATTGACCTCAGCCCGTAACTGCAACATCTCCGCCACCACAGAGTCTAGTTTAAGTTCGAGAGCGCCCTTAATACTGTTGATGACTACCATAATTTTTCGGAGAGTCGGTTCGGCAGTTCTTCACCCTGGTTTGGTCAACCCTCAGTGGGGGAAGATTTGCCCTCAGTGCGCTCGTGGAGACTGCATATCTGTCCATCTTGCTTTGTTGCGTTTTATTTGCGTCCTTTCCGCCCACCATGTAAAGATGTCGTCCCGCGACCACTGCCCTGGCCTCCTCCCACACAATGTAATACTAAGCGCCACTGACCGCCGCCTCCCAGGCCAAGGAGCGGGTGACACTAATATGTGCGCCTCTCAGGGGAAAGGCTCAAAGCCCACATCCTGTCGACATGTGACTCCTACCTCCCCTCCAGAAGGGCCGTTGGCTCCAAAAACGGCATGGGGTGAACACAATCAGGGGCCAGACCCCTGGCGCAAGCTCTTCAGACTCTGGGGCACCTCCTAGCCCTGCGCACTCTCCAAGCATGCAGAGCTCCTTTCCCCTCCTAGCCGCTCCGGCTGATCCACGGGCCACCACGGACCAGATGGGCACCTCAGCAGGTCACACACCAATCCACCCAGGCAGCCCATGCTCTCACTGCGTGCACAATCAGAGCCCCAGTGGGTTTGTACACTGTAGCAACCCTCAAGCGGGAGGGGAGGGAGGTGGGCCTTCCCCAGGAAGATCCAACCACAACATGGGCCCCGGCAGCCCCCCTCCATCTGTCCAGGCAAGGCGCGGGCCGCCGTCCTCCCCCCCCCTCCCCCTCCGCGCCATTGTACAGGGTGAAACCCTGCAGCCGATGGGTATCCCTCGGGCACTCAGGTAATCGCCACGGACCGACCCCTCAACCCCTGGCTGCTCACCTTGCGCATAGGTTCCTCCGTGCACATGCATCCTTTGGGGGCGACCCACGGTCCCCCCACCCCATCAGCAGGCAATAGGGCACATGGGCCAGAGTTTTTGTGGGCATCAGGAGGCCAAGGGGAAGGCGCCCAAACCGGATCACAGCAGGAGCAGGCCTCTCCTCATTGCCCGCCTCCAGGACAGGCCACATCGCCACACACACCGCCTCGAGGTGCCGCACTTCAGGCCTTCTGACCGGGTCCCCACAACCCCTCTTCGGTGCTCAGACGGGATCACCCCAGCTGGCCCGACGTATCCTGTCCTCGGCAACTCTCTCTGCCTTCAACACCCACCGCGGCCTTGAGTCCGATCCGGAGCAGGCCGCAGTACAGCTCCTCTGCCTCAGCTGCGATAGGTCGTTTTTTTCCCCAGTGTCTTCTGCAGTCTGTGTTAAGGGGGCACACCTGGGACGTCTGATTCTCTCCAGGGCCACAAGGATCGAGAAATTCACGGGACTTGAACGGATGATGTCAGATTCAAAGGGAAAGCGACTTAGGTCAGGGATCTCGCTAAACTGTGACTGCCATGTTGGGGTGCTGGCCATGCCCCCAATTCTTGCACCTTCTTGTTAAACAGACAATGCAAGTATCTCTATGGCTAGGGCGAATACCAAAGAAGAGAGCAGACACCCCTGATGTGTGCCTCTTTGTTATAATGCATGTCTTGGAGACCACCATACCGGTTCTCACCCTTACAGTGGGGTTTGCATAAAGCAGTGTCTACTGTTTCAGAACCCGGTCATCATTTTCTATTATTCCCAACACTTTGAGTAAGGAAAGTCCAAGTCAATGTATTGAAGACCTCATCAGTATCTAGTGATGAGACCATGGGGGATGACTAAAACCTCAGAGTATTTTCTAAGATGTGAAAAAGCCTCCATAGGTTGCTTTGTGTGCGGAATTAACCTGTTCTGGTCAGGATGCACCAGGACACGGATTAGCGGCGCTAATCTGATAGCCAGTAACTTTCCCAGGATTTTATATTCAGAATTAAGGAGAAATAAAGGCCTTTATGATTTAACGTCTAAAAGATTCCAATCTTGCAGTTCTGGTGGTTTCTAGAAGGAGCCCTTTTTTTTGTCTGACTTACAGTATTTTAGCAGTTTGGGTGCCAGCTGGTTCCTATAGGTCGCATAGAACTCCGCTGGCAAACCATCTGTCTCTGGGGTCTTGCCCTTTGTTAAAACATCTGTAGCTGCCTTCATTTCTCTCAATGATTGGTTCACACACAGCCTGTCCCTGTTCAGTATTCATTGGTAATTTTTGGTGTGTTGTAAAAAGGAACTAACCTCCTCAGGGGTGTGGTGCTGAGCACGACGACTCAAAGTAACCACAAGCTCTGCATTTATTGCCTGTTGCATAAGCAAATTATTACTCCTCTCCGTTCTAATAGCACATATCGGGCATCTGAGTTTTCGTGAAGCTTCCAGGCCAGCATTTAAAATGCTCTATCTCCTTCAGCTGTTGGTGAACTAGATTCTACTTCAAAGTGAACCCAGTAGGTCTATCAATGAGCCATATGTTACTTAGTGACCCCCATCTCCCTGGATCTGAAGGTAATCGTTTTTTTGATTCCTCCAGTTCAGTTTCTTCTCCAAATTTGACTAATTATTTTTTCTTTAACACTATACTTAGGCTTCAGGCATAGGACACAAATTACACCCTTAAATGCGTCTCAAGCAATTGACTTTGCATTTCTGTGAAAGGTCTACAATTGAAAGCATATTTTACCTACCTGTACCAAGTCCTGCTTGGTTCTAGAAATAATATACAAGTATACCTTTTTTATACTTACCATATTGGTCTGGATTCAGTCTGAGTGTGTGCTTCAGTCTTGATTGAGTGAATACAATGAATGCTTAACACACCCTCTGGATGAGCCTAACTGCTCGCCCACACTACCACAAAGAGCTGTTAGTACTTACCTAAATTAGCCTCTGCTATACCTTCGGGGACTCTCTGGACTCTGTGCACACTATACCTTACTTTGGTATAGTATATACACAGCCAGCTTCCAACAGTGTTCTTTGTCTCACTTCAGATAATCCTAATGTTATCAATAAGGGATTGTGATCCAAGAGCATGCAGCTACAATACTCTGAATGTTGTTGCTCCAGTATGCCCTCCATTAGGAGCCTGTCCATCCTAGCGTGTACTTCTGTATGAGTGAATAGAAGGAAAATTTAGAAGTCTGGGAGCATCTCCGTCCATATTTGTCAGTTCCCCCCTGCCCTGTCCATTCAGAGAAAAGCTGATCCTCCAATCTACATACAGCACCCCTCAGCGATGGGATTGATCTCTTGCTAGACCCTTTCATAACCATGTTATGCTCCCTGCCCAATAAAAATATCCATCACTTATCTAGATAGACTTCTAGCTGCAGAGTCCTTACCTAAGCATTATCCCCAGGCGTCAGACTGGATCCAGCAATTATTTGTGAGCAGTACCCCTGCGCGCTGGTAGGTGGCGTCCTTCGGCTCCGCGTGGAGTCATTGGCATCAGAAGTGATGTTCGTGGTGCCTGTATAGGAGCCACAGAGGCACGCTGATGTCAGTTCTTTTCTTTCGTGCCAGGCAGCATACACACGGAAAGAGGTTGGTGACGGACCTGCACCTTGTGTACCTTAGGTGCCTTTGTGGAAATGTGCTTTTTGATGAGCACACCGGTGCAGGGGTCACCTTTCTCTTGTCCACGGGTCCATAGACCAACAAAATAGAGATTGGCACTGAAGCTGGAATTCAATTAACAAGTTTAGTAATCACTCATGAGTGGGACTACGTCCACACAGCACTCAAGTGCTGCCTGAGGTAGTACACTGAAGTCACAGACCATGGTGCTTATATACAGAGTTTGTTGCAGAGTAAGCATGTAGTTACAAATAGAAGGTACAAGCATACACAGGAATAACTACCTACAAATATGGGCAGATGGGAGATCACTTAGTCAGCAGAGTGGGAGGGGGAACAGAACTGTTTACATCAGCAAAAAACAGTTGACAGTTATATCTTTAGCCAGGTGCATTCTAGCAGCTACAGGCCACTGCTCCGCATATTGCTTTTAACTCAGTACAGAAGGAGTTAACTAGAGTTGATGACACAAGCAGAATAGAAGGGCAAGCAACAGTGAAGACGGAAGAATTACATAGCTAACAAAATGAATGCCACAGCCAAAATGACTGTAGCTTATGCGAACGTAAAATATTACACATTTCCACAGACGACCCTTTTAGCATAAGCTGAAGACATTTTCTTATGCTTTAAAAGGGGTACGATAATCATCATGTACATCTATCTGCATTAATTCATTAATTTCTTGATCACTTGCTAATCTGGCATTTACATTCTTAACATTTTGTTTAGTCGGTATACACGAGGTGCAAGTAGAAACACAAGGGGAACAAAGCATTGGGCCGCATTGAATACATAGGCAACAAGTGAAAAGAATAGCAAGAAATATACATAAGGCTGACAACAGCTTCCAGCCCCATACAGTAAACCTGTTCCATAGCCATCCAGTCAAAGTCCAAGTTCCTGAATCCTGATGGATTTCAGTGGCTATTTTGTGCAACTGACACAGCAGCTACTCCCGATGATGCGACATGCTCCACCACGGTCGGCCAGGATGACATCAAGGACCATCCTATTTTGGAGCGCCACAATTCTCGCAATTTGTAGTTCTTCTGTGATGTTTCCAAGCGCCATTGCTGTCTGATTGGTTACAGCCTCTACAACACGTGTCAAGCGCCTTATTTTTCTACTGTTTAAGGCCGCACCAACAAAGAAGAATAGTCCCAAATTAAAGTCAATATACTGCTGTAGTGCAGTATCAGTTTGATCCACCTCATCATTGTTTATTGTCCTTTTGAATCTGTTCTTGGAAATGTCATTATACAGTTTATAGTCTTTATGGTAGGATGCAGGTGCCAAAAACACAGGTGGAAGCAAAAAGGACACGTAGCAGCTTCCCGACCAACCAATAGGTAGATGGTATTAACCTTTACTTCCGCAAATAAAATAGGTGTTGTGTGAGGACAAAAAGCTGCTATTGTTCATTCCAGTAATATTCAACAGTAAAGTACAGTCACTTTTTCCCACAGGAATACTGCTCACACAGAGATCCGCTCGAGCTCTAGTAACAGCAATAACAGGAGGCCCATTCCCCTTGGTTGTTCGAGTGTTAGGGAAAACATAGTGTATGGAGGAATTTCCTCAGTGATACTCCTCCATTTCCCACACAGTTCCTTTAGCTTGTGGATCTCCTTCCTCATCGGGATAACAAACTTTATTCAACTGAGCGTTTAGTCCACCTACATCAGCATAAGTAATAGCAACTTCAGAAGCCCACAACAATGCAAACCAGGCTCTGCAGGAGCCATTATGTGAAAACGGCAAGGGAATAAAAGGCGTTCCTCCCTTTTTCTGATGAGCTGGCATCATTCCACATACCCAGCAATTGGTAACGTTCGTGGCATTGTGGGTATGATGCAACATTTGAATGAAAGTGTTATTGAGGTAAGACATTCTATGCTTTTTCTCATGATACGGTAGAGTAAAATAATGATGGTCAATTGGGACAGGAGTAGTAGTAGTCAGTAGATTTCGGACAGGAGCTACTTCCTCTACAATCCATGTTATTATAGCAACAATAGTCTGTAGGAGAGTAGGATCTGCCTCTTATGTTGCCCCCACTTTTTTCTGATGTTTACACTGGTTTCTGGCTATAGTCAGGCTGGGACCCTGCTAATCAGGGCCCCAGCCTCTCTGTTCTCTCTAAACGATTTGGAGTGCACTCTAGGTGCACTAGTGATTGGATACTGTGGTACCTTATGAGTCCCTAGTATATGGTACCCTAGGTACCAAGGGCATAGGTACTTCACAGGCCTACCAGGGGCTGCAGCATGTCTTATGCCACCCCTGGGAAGCAGACTAAATCTGACACCACAGGCTTGCTACTGCAGCCTGAGTGAGGAAGTGCTAGCACCCCTCACTGAGATATAGGTTCCCTATATCTCTCCTGCACACACATATAACCCTATCAGCCACCCCTAAGGCAGGCCCTATCAATCCTGAGGGCAGGGTGCTTGGCTTCTATGTGAGGGGGTGCCTCTGCCTGAGCAGGGCCCCTCTGCAGCTCTCGGAGTCCATTCTCTGGTGCTGTTTGTGGATGCGGTTAAACCATATACTTTTAAGTGCATTATATCCTCGCGGTAAAATGCTAACTTTGGAATGGCTGCATCGAAACATGTCGTGTTTGGTGTCAAACACCTTGGAATACTACCCCCCAGCCAGTCCTGGCGGCGGGGGTAGCATTCCACCCTTCTAGAGGGATAGACATGTACCTACTGTGGAAACGCGGTAGAATCCGACAGAGCCCTGGCATCACAAAATGGATGCCACCAGTCACAGACACTGGGCTGCCCTCCTGCTGATGACCAACACTCGCAGTGGAGGGAGCCCAACAATAGATATCCTGTCCCAAGGGGGTGTGACCACCTCCCAGACAGGGTTTAGTGTATTGGGGCTGGGTGGGTGCACTCTTAGAGTGCTTTGAAGTCCTGCACTGGGGAGCAGAAGGCTCCTCTGTGCATATGCCAGTTCAAACAGGCACAGGGGCTACCTGTCCCTGCTCTGGCGCGAAACTGGACAAGGGAAGTGGGTGTAGCCACCCACTCCCCTGACCCTCCCATAGGTAGGGTCATAGAGCTAGTCCCTCCCCTCTTTTTAGTATAAGAGGGGGAACCTGTGCATTGCACCCTAGATTTCCCTGGACGACGCTCTACAAGAAGAATCCCGGACCTTCGACGTTCCACTACCTTTGGAAGACTGAAGAATCTCCCTTGGAGTCAAGGAGTGACTCCCCTGCTTGGCAGGCACCAAAAACTACAAACGACGGTCGCAAACTACGCCGCTCCCGCCGGAGTCCGAAGTCCCTGCAGCCCAAGAAGTGGATTTCCTGACTTCTCAAAGGCCATCGTGAGTCCCCAGCGAAGCTGAGGCCAGTGGACCCCAAGAGTAACGAGGAACCGCGACCCCTGGGTACCGTGCACTATTGTCGAGTGCAACCCCTCACAACGTTCCACGAACTTGTGCTTTGGACCACGTGTGGTCCCAGCCTCCAGCAGGAATCCCTCCTAAGATCAGCGGCCTACCACGTCCCGAGTGACCGTGGGCCCCTGTGAGAGAATCCTCCCGAGGCGTCTTCGCGATCCCTTGCCAGCTGGCTTGTGGGTCCCCAGAAGACTTTCCAAAGAAACAAAAGGGCTCCCCTGGTTGCTCCAGGCCTGCCCTGACTTACCCTTGCTGGGTGAGTTCCACAGACCTTGCTGGTCTGCGCCATTGCCTCTTCACACTTTCCTCAAGACTTGCGGTTACCAAGGCTTGTTGGCTCCGATCGAGTTGCCGACCCCGCAGTAAGCCGCAGACATCGTGGGACACACCGAATCCAGCTCCTGGTCGTCGTCGACGCCTCCTGGACCTCGTGGCTGAAGAGTCAAGGCAAGCGTGAACGACCTGAGCCCTGCGACGACGGTGGGCATTTATCTTCCTTGCCCCGAGTCACTGCCAAGTGACTTTGAACACTGTCCCCTCTGCTTTCAGGTCATCCTTCCACCGAATCCAGGCTTGGATTCCACCGGACACTTCTTCAAACCATCACAAGCAGCAAGTCTTCTTTGGTCGCCATTGAAAACGACGCCGCGACCCGACACCAAAGGACACCTGTGCACCCGGCTTCCCTGGGTGAGGTAACTCCAGCACTACGGTGCTCCTGTGGGTGTGGGCCCTTGAACTAACCCTGTAAGTGACTTGCTTGTAGGTTCACCAGAAGTATCCTAAAACTTACTTTCCCCGTGCGATTCTCGCACTGACTCGTACCTGGTTCGCGTCTGTGTTAGACACACCGCGTCTGACTCCCTTGCAAATCCTATCTGTAGACCGAATCCTTCGACTCGTACTGAGTCCGATCGGTGTGTTCGCCTCGAACACGCAAGGGACCTTGAACATTGATATCTCAATCGCGTCTGAGCGCATAGACTCGTACAGGATTCGCATCGGTGCCAGGTCACCGCGTCCGACCCCTGTGGGTCTCCTACAACTACCTGGGGTGGTTCTTGGGGGTCCCTCGATTCTAGATGCCCTAGACCTAGGTCTAGCAAACTAAGATTGTATTATTCAATTGTGCTAAACTTATCCTGATAATATTTGACTTGTACCTATGTTCCTATCCTCTAAGCTCATAAAGAGATTAGTAGAGAGTGTTTGTTAATAAATACATATATATTTGATATATACCTGTGTGGTGTCTTCATTTGGTGATTCAAGAGATTGTGTGGTAAAACAAGCTGCTTTACATTCCTTCAAGACTTAGCCTGAAGGCTGCTCTCCACAGCTACCACTAGGATAGCTTTCTATAAAGGTTGTCTTAAACCTATCTACCATAAGAGTCGAATTGTTCTGGTGCAAGGTGTCCACTTTAATTAGTGAACAGCATATACCAGGCCAACTTCTCACATAGTCAAAGTAAATCCAGTAGCAATTATTGTTCTTTTGCTACAAACTCTTGCAGCAGTTGGTTTCTTCTCCTTAGACATATTCATTACGTCGACAAACAAAGCAGATGGTGCCCTAAGGTCCTGGGCAGGCATTGATTTCTTCACTAACGTTGAGACGAGTAGTCACTAATAGAAGACCCCCCTTTATAGTTAGGCTTTAACTACCCAGGACAGTGGCTCAAACAGTCTCTTTCAATGAAATGTCTTTCTTCCTGGGTCGAAGCTGATATCGAGATGTACCAGGAATCGTGTGGTCCGGGAAGACTTCCTCAGGTCCTTCAGGTGACACAGCTTGTCCTTTCTCGGTGACCAGGATATCGCGGTGATCTGCCAACACAGCTGGGCTCACTAGGCCTTGCAACACTTTTCGGCAGTGTCGCGTGGACCCAGTTTTTCCGGTTCGTCACTCGAACTGCAGTCCTGGTAGCCAGTAGTACCTGCTCGGTCCTCGCCACCTCGGTGCTAGGGAGCTAGTCCTCTGGAATGACTTTACAACCACAAAGTCACCAGGCCGTAAACAATGGCCCTCACCTTGCGACCTGTATGGAAGAGTCTCCCGAACCTGTTGATAAATAGAAGACAAACTGTCAGTCAACTGAGACAAATAGTCATTCATCAATACATAGGGTACATCATGTATAGGGCGTGGCTTAGGAATCCCCTAAATATTCATTGGCCTTCCAAAAACCACCTCATACGGTGCGAGGCCAGATCGTGTATGTGGTATCGATCTAATGGATAGCAATGCCAAAGGCAGTGCATCAGGCCATTTCAAAGATGTGGAAGCCTGTATCTTAGCCAATTTCAGTTTCAGGGTAGAATTGTAACGTTCCACTAGTCCTACTGATTGTGGGTGGAAAGCAGCATGAAACTTCTGCTTAATTCCCAACCCTTTCATGAGATACTCAACAACTTGCCCAATAAAATGGGGTCCGTTGTCACTCCACAAAATTCGGCAAATGCCAAATCTGGGAAAGAACTCCTTTAGGAGCACCTTTGCTGTCGTAAGTGCTGTATTATCCTTCGTAGCGTATGCTTCCAGCCATTTACTGAAGGCGCAAACCACTACTAAGACATACTTTAGGTTGTTACAGCGCTCAAGCTGGATGTAATCCATTTGCAGGACCTCAAAAGGTGCAGTTGGTATTGCAAACCCTCCTGTTGGAGTTCGTGTTCCCTTTCCAGGATTATACTGGAGACAGATCAGACAGGACTGGACTATTTTCTTAGCCGTACCGGCAATCTCTGGATGATCCCAAACTTGCATAAGTTGCTTTGCTATTGAGGATGCTCCAACATGTGCCGGGCCATGTGAATAATAGGATGTAAATAGGCTGCGGGTAACTTCCATTTTGCCATTTCTTTATTCCTCCAACAGCCCTCGTCATCCAATGTTCCCTCCTTGGACCATTGGTCTAATTCATCAACAGAAGCAGATTGCTGCATGTCCAGCACCTCTTGCCTGGCATCATACCAACGTTCAGCCTGTGACTTAACTACATACATAGATGTGGTACTTCGCTGCATTGAAGTCTCATGAGCTGTGCAATCCGCAAAGGCATTGCCTGCTCCTATTTTATCAGTCACTTTCTTGTGTGCCCTACATTTAACAATTGCCACTTTCTTAGGATAGGTCAAGGCAGTAAGGAGATTATGTACTAATTTCCCATGCACTGTGTCCCATGTGAAGTGAGAAAGCCTCTTTCTTTCCAAAGTTGCCCGAAGTTATGAGCCACGCCGAAGGCGTATTGGCTATCAGTGTAAATGTTAACAAGCAACTCTGTACTAAGCTCACATGCTCTTGTCAGTGCTATCAACTCGGCTGCTTAAGCTGACTTCTGTGGGATACGAGCTGTCAACTACTGTCTGAAGTGTTGTAATTGCATAAGCAGCAGATGTAGTGCCATCAGGCAATTTCAGGCAGGATCCATCAACCCCCAATTCCCCATCAACACTAGAAAGAGGTGTATCTTGTAGGTCAACACGACCCTTTGTGTGCTTCAGTAAGGGATATACAATCATGTAACTCTTGTGACTGAGACTGAGTAGCTGGAAATGGCAATAATGTAGCAGGGTTCAGAGTCAAACATCTTTTTAACGTGATATGAGGGGCCTAAAGTGTCAATTCATATCCTGTCAAGCGAGCACTAGTCAGAGTGTGAAGGTCTTAGTGTAGTCTGGAGTTCCTAATACTGGTGCAGAACAAAGAGCTTGACGTAACTGTTGGAAGGCATCCTGGCACTCAGTAGTCCATGGGAGAGGCATTGGAGTGTCTTTAGTCAAAAGGGCCAACAAGGGTTTAATAATGTGAGAAAAGCTAGGGATCCACTGCTACAAAAAGAAGTAAGGCCAATCAGTGCACGGACATCCTTCTGAGTACGGGGCACGGGAGTGTCTAAAATAGTTTGAATGCGATCTGGTGTGAGTGCACGTCCCTCCTTAGACATGAGGTGACCTAAATAGGTAACCTGCTGTCTACAAAATTGCAGTTTCTTCCTAGAGACTTTGTGATGATGAGAGGCAAGAAATAACAATGACAGTGTTCCTTCTTTACACTGTTCAGGGGTATCAGCAGCCAACAAGATGTCGTCGACATATTGAATAAGAGCCACCCCTTTCAATACAGGAAAAGAATCAAGCTGCCTTTTCAACGCCTGACTATAAATGCTAGGACTCTCTGTATTCCCTTGTGGAGCTCTACAGAACCTGAATGAGCTATTATTCAAAGTGAAGCCAAACCAATAACGGCTGTCAGGGTGAATGGGTATTGAGAAAAATGCATTCTTTAAATCAATTACACTAAATGTAGTGGCAGTAGGAAGAAACATGGTGAGAAGTGTTGTGATATCGGAGACTACCGGTTATTGGGGCACCACGATTTTATTAACCTCTTGTAAATCAATAATCTGTAAATTTTAGTATCCGTGTCTTTTTTCAAAATAGGAAGGATAGGACTATTACAAATGTTATAAGGGACTTCTTCCACAACCCCCACCTTGATCAAATCCTGAACAATGTGTGTTAATGCTTCTTCGCCTTCCCGAGATATTTTATATTGGGGCAATCGAGGCAATGAAGCACCTTCCTTCACTTGAATATGCACTAGTGGAATAACCATGTGTCCCACATCGGTATCTGATGTAGCCCACAAAGTACTAGGTAAAGATGCTAAAACGATATCTTCTTTGAGACAAGACCTCTCAACCATTGAATAGTTATCATTTAAGATAACACGCACACTTTCTGGGGAACAACGTATTGTAGCACGAAAATGTTTAGGCATATCAATGCCCACAATATTATCCGGCGTGTTAGGGGAAAGCAGAAATGGACATGCTGCAGTAAATTTATCAAGACTAAATGCAAATGGCTGAGACAGTGGGCTTAGGTGTAGGTGTCCCATTGAATCCTATCGATATCATTGCACCAGAGAGGGGAGCCCTAGGAACCAATTTTTTAGACAGAGCACTACGAGTAGCTCCTGTATCAACCAGAAACCGATCAGTAGAACCCAAGACATTTGCATCAACATAAGGACCCTTCTGATCTACTGGGACCTCAACCGGTTCCTTACCCCATCCTAGGCATTCCTATGCATAATCAGAATCCCCAAGACCATCAGCCGAATAATATGACATTTGATATTGATTTCGTCTATCAAAAGTATTAGAATAATTTGGCCCATGTTAAACTGCCTCAAATCTGGGACGATTGCCCATGCCCCCCCTATTTCCTGAATTTCCTTGGCGCCCTCTCATATTTCCTCTACCTCGGCACTGCTGACCTCGCAAAAGGGGGTACTCGGAACGCCAATGTCCAATCTCTTTACAATAAGCACACTGATCAGAAGACAAAGTTGATTGAGAGAAAGGGGGTACACCAGGTGTATATACTGCACGTCCACCTCTACCACCTCCTCTGAATGGTCGACCATATACTTGAGCCAACATAACTTTTGTTTTTAAATCCTTAACCTTCTTATCCTCTTTGCCCTTTGCTTCCAATTCCGGACGCTCATAATACTGGGCCATAGTCAAAAGGGAGACTGAGGAAGACGTAGTCCACGAGCTCTCGCTGGCCTTAAGGCGACTAGCTATTTCTGGCAACATGTTAGCGACAAATTTGTCGATGAACAGATGCTTACCCGTATCATCTGTCGAAGACTGCCCACTAAAGTCATGGAATGTCTCTTCAAATCGTGTAAAGAAATCAGAAACTGACTCATCCGCTTTCTGTTTACAAGACGCGAACGTAGTCCAATCTATTTTCTTAGGGGGTATAAGAGTTTTCAACTTAGTCACAATAGCTTTAGGAAGAACGAATATCTCCCGTTGTGGTTTCTGCGCAGTCTCACTAGCTGCATCTATTTCTTCTAAATGCACCCAAGTATCACCATATGCTACATTATCATCTATTTTCCGAATTGTTCTCCACATATCCGGGGGCAATATAAGTCCAAAAAACATATCGGTATCTGGCAGAGTCATAGTACAGGAGCTAATGGCTCCTTCTACTTCCTCATAGAAAGCGGCAGGATTTTTCCGCGGATCGGGCAAAGCGGCTTTAAGAGCCATAACATCTGCTCTACTCCAAGGGGTATAAACCCAATTATAAATAAAATACCCTTTCGCATCATCTGAAGTCTTATCTTCATCTTTTCCCGTACCCTTTGGAGGAACATACAAAGGCGCAGCTTCGCGCATTGGTCGTATACCAACTTCAGCACTACTAGATCCATTATTTGTCTCTCAAGTTTCTAATATCTGCGCTGGGGTTTGGGCTACTTGTACAGTTTTAGTTTTACTAGCTTCTTTTTTCTCCGCTTTTAAGCGAAATGTTTCATCTCGTAATTTAACCACTCGCCTAATTAAATCAGGTATGTTTGAACAAAGGAAAGTTCCATCACTCAATTGTTTATAATCAGAATTTATATCAGTGGGCTCTAAGTTTTTAGAAAGGTCTCTAAAATTAAGTATAACTTCCCAAGCAAACTTTTCTGCAAAATATAACTGCTCTAAATCTTTCCACTGCTGAACCATTGCTACAAGATCTGAAGGAAGAGTTTTCTTACGGGCTTCTGAACGAACAGTGGATCTAATGGCTTTTTCATCAGTAGTTAAAGTAGAGCGAGTCTGTCGCCCATCTTGCTTATCTATATCTTTATCGTCGGAAGAATGATGGTCTTTATCGGAAGGATCCTCCTCAGGGGCAGAGGAAATTTATACGGGGCGGAGGTCGATCTAATAAGATGGAATCATCTTGAGGTTTATTAAGCATGGGATAAAGGGGCGCCTAATAGGGTACTGGCCAGTTACCTCTAAATGACGCTCCCTCTCCTTTTTCTTTTATTTCCGTCATCTTCTTATTTTTTAATTCTAGCGCTTTTTGATATATCGTTTTTCGTTCTTTCTCTGCTATGGCTGCTTCTCTCTTCGCTCTTTCATTCACTTTTCTCCCACATTCGTACACAATCAAACATATCTTGTCGACTTTTTTTGTTAAACAAACACTGTTCTACATATTGAATCTTTTTAAAGTCAAATGACCCATTCACAGGCCATTGGAGATCAGGATCCTTCTTTGTATATTTGTTCCACAGTGTACTATACATTATGGAAGAAATACCATATTTAATATACATATGTCTATTTGGTGTTCCCTCTAAGGGAGCCGGCTGACTTCTTTCTAAATCTATTTTGGTACCACCAAGACAGCAACACAACCTACAGAGTGTGCTGGAAACAGGCATGCTACCCAGTTTTTGTAAAATATTACGTTTCCAAATTGTTCAAAAGTAGAGAAAAATCTCCACATTACCTGCCTTTATTTTCTGCAAAAAATAAATCAAACAAACAAAACCAGAATCTTGGCCAAGCAAACAAGAGTGCCGCTCCAGCGACCTTACCAAACAAAAGTCTCCAACTGCCAATCTCTTGATTGACCTAATGGTCACTGCAAAAATAACGGCAAAGGATACCTCAGTCAGGACCGGCCGCCACCTGCAGGGTCAATTCGAAAAACCAGAATAGTCACTTTTTCGCTTGAAAGACAAGGGTCTCCTCATGCAGGACGTCTCCTCAGTAATATTCCACTCTTCCGTCAAGACCACTCCTTCAGACGGCCGCGTCCTCGATGAGGCCCCACGTATCGGGCGCCAACTGTGGAAATGTGCTTTTTGATGAGCACACCGGTGCAGGGGTCACCCTTCTCTTGTCCACGGGTCCATAGACCAAATAAATAGAGATTGGCACTGAAGCTGGAATTCAAATAAGTTTATTAATCACTCATGAGTGGGACTACTTCCACACAGCACTCAAGTGCTGCCTGAGGTAGTACACTGAAGTCCGACCATGGTGCTTATATACAGAGTTTGTTGCAGAGTAAGCATGTAGTTACAAATAGAAGGTACAAGCATACACAGGAATAACTACCTGCAAACATGGGCAGATGGGAGATCACTTAGTCAGCAGAGTGGGAGGGGGAACAGAACTGTTTACATCAGCAAAAAACAGTTGACAGTTATATCTTTAGCCAGGTGCATTCTAGCAGCTACAGGCCATTGCTCAGCATATTGCTTTTAGCTCAGTACAGAAGGAGTTACCTAGAGTTGATGACACAAGCAGAATAGAAGGGCAAGCAACAGGGAAGACGGAAGAATTACATAGCTAACAAAGTGGATGCCACAGCCAAAATGACTGTAGCTTATGCTAACGTAAAATATTACACATTTCCACACCTTGTGTGGATTTAGGACCCAAAGGCCGGCTCCGACTGCTGCACCGTGCTCCTGAAGACTTTGAGGGAGCACTCCCTCAAGCTTATGGCGGCTCGACGTGCGACGCCATAACGATCCTGGTCGAGAGGAATGTCCTGGGAGCTGTCGCAGAGTCTGAGGTCATCGTCTCATTCTAATTAGTCGAGCCATTCGGGTAAGTCCAAGTCCCACAAGAAGTCGTCAAAGCGTGCTTCGCCTTCACCTTCATCCGTCGGCCAATGAGACGAGGGAGCACCACCACTCAAGGCCTGGCTCCCCGGTTGACACAGCGCCTGCGTCAGCTCTGCACCTCCCAGAGTTTCCAGGAGCCGGAGTGACCCCTGCCCAATTGAGAGTTTTATGAGGCCACGCATCTCATCTTGGGTGACCTATTCCTTCTGGTTCGCCTTCGGGCTCCTAGTATCCACAGACCGATCTGGATCGGAGCAGGTCACACCACCTCAAACTTACCCTACGCTGATCCTGACGAAGGTGCTGCATTCCCACTGGTAGCGCCATTCCCATTCTCTTCCCAGCTCAGACATGGAGCTGGAGGGGGTGTCATCCTGCGCCGACTGTAGCCATGCCGTCCAGGTCGGAGCCTGAGCCCTATTTATTCTTATGAGCTAGGGGCCAGATGTATGAACACATTTTCCCATAGACACAGAATGGGTAAAACTGTTTGATACATCTGGCCCTTGGTCTCTGGGAGGATTTGGAGGAGTCGCTGGACCCTGAAGGATACCAGCCTTATGAGGAACGACTGGGCTGAGGATCTGGTTAAAGCCAATGTACTAGATACTTCTCCAGATACAAACATGCTTTCTCCCTCCTACGGTGGCTACAGAGGAGGGAGCTTCATTCACAGTGGTGATGCCGAGAGCAGCTGAGGTCCTGAGCTTGCCCTCTGACAGTCAAGACTAATATCTTGATGGAAGTGCTTCAGCCGGGATTGTCACCATCAGAACTGCTTCTCCCTTTCAATGAGCCCCTTTCTGACGTCCTGCTTGGGGCTTGGTCCAAGCCCAGCACAGGGTCTCCTATGAAAAGTTTGATTGCCCGCCGCCACTTCCCAGCTCTGGGGGACCTACATTTTCTCACCCAACACCCCACCCTGGAGAGATTGGTAGTCCAAACCTCCATGTAAATTCTGGTGCATTCCCTACCGCACTCCCGTACAGGGAATACAAGAGGCAGGACAATCTTTGAAAGAAGATGTTTTTTTCTCTCAGCCTGGCAATGCGGTCTGTGAACACTGCATGCCTTTTGGGCAGCGCATTGTCACGCGCTGTGGGATATGGTTGCGCAGGTGCTGCCAATGGCCTGTGAGGAGGCCCAGGCTGATGCAGATGGAAGGGATGCAGCAAAGTTCTCCATTCGTTGTGGTCTTGACACCACCGACTCACTAGGCAGAGCCGTTTAGTCGTCAGTGGCCCTGCTATGCCACGTCTGATTGAGGATTACTGGCTTTTCTGGGGATGTCCAGTCCTCACTCATGGACATGCTCTTTGGCAACGAGGCGGATTTGGCGCTTGAGTGCTTTAAGGACAGCTGTACTACGGCCAGGTCCTTGGAAATTTCTTTGGCCCCTCGTCACCATCAGTCCGCCTTTCGCTCCTTTTATGGCCACGGAAAGGGCATGCAACTCC
The DNA here is from genome assembly GCA_963921515.1 of Calotriton arnoldi. NCBI lineage: Eukaryota > Metazoa > Chordata > Amphibia > Caudata > Salamandridae > Calotriton > Calotriton arnoldi. The sequence continues at coordinate 3,187,353 of CAWUFW010000910.1, read as the reverse complement.
ATCTTTACCTGATCATCCACTGCGGCGTGCCAGCTTCCCACCCTCTGCGTGACCGCGGACATGGTTCAGCCAGCATTTGGGGTCAGTCCACCAACCCCCCTGCAGCCTTCAAACCCTCCTAGTCTTCCCACTTATCATGGGCACCCAGTAGGCCGCAGGATTTTTCAGATTGTCCAAAGGGGCTACGCTCTCCCATTTGAGACTACCTCTCCCTCCATGCCACCTACTTATGACAGGCTGACAGAAAACCACCTCTCTTCTCCGCCTTGAAGTGATGGCTCTTAGAGAGAGTGCCGGTGGCAGAAATAGTTTGTGGTTGCTATTCCCACTACTTTCTGGTGCCCAAGAAGAATGGAGGCCTTAGTCCTATCCTTGACCTACGCTTTCTCAATTTCTTCCTCAAGAAGAAGTAATTAAAGATGCTCACTCTGGCTCAGGTCCTGTCTGCCCTGGACACCGGATGGTAGCATTGGACTTACAGGAAGCATACTTACTTATTCCTGTTCTGCCTTCCTCAGGCGTTAGCTGTGGTTCACAGTGAGCCACGGACATTTTCAGTTCCCTGTGCTGCCTTTGGCCTCACCAGCACCCCCCGGGTGTTCACCAAAGTGATGACAGTGGTCACAGCTCATCTACGCAGATTAGGGGTGCCAGTTTTCCCCTATCTTGACGTGGCTGTTAAAGACGGGCTCGCCCCAGGCTGTCTTCACCCACCTCCAGACTACTGCGGACCTTCTTCATTCGCTGAGTTTCACTATCAACGTGCCGAAGTCACACCCTCTCAGATGCTCCTTTTCATCCGAGCGGTTCTGTACACGGTGCAGTTTCGGGCCTATCCTCCCGAAAGGCGAGTCCAACGTATTCAGGCTATGATAGATATTTCAGCCTCTATCCTGGATTTCGGTGAGGCTGACTGAGGCTGCTGGGCCTCATGTCCTCCTGCATCCTGCTTGTGGCACAAGCCTGTTGACATATGTGGGCTGTGCAGTGGGACCTGACTTCCAGTGGGCGCTGCATCAGGAAGATCTCTTCGACATGGTCCAGATCTCGGGAGGAACTGCAAAGGACCTGCAATGGGTAACTCACGTATCGCGATTGGGTCAGTGGCGGACCCCCCTCCCTTCCTCAAACAGATCTGACAGTGGTGACAGATGCGCCAGTCCTGGGATGGGGCAGCCATCTAGGAGAGGTGGAGATGATGATGATGAAGTATTTATAAAGCGCACAATACTCTAAGGTGTCTAGGTGCTATCCATGAAGGCAGACGGATTCGGCTCCGATGGATTAAGCGTTGTGCCCAAAAAGCCAAGTTTTTAGACCCTTTCTAAATTTTAGCAGCTCTGACTCTTTTTTGAGAGATGGTAAGGAATTCCACAGTTTGACTGTTGTATTGGTGAAGCTCTTACCACCCCATCTGGCCCTTTTTATTCTCGGGACGACAAGATTCCCAAGCTCGGCTGATCTGAGGGATCTTGCTCGGATGTAGGTTTAAAATGGTTAGCCAGTTGCATTGGCCCTAGATTGTTCAATGATTTGAATGCAATACAGAGGGATTTGAACTGGATCAGTTTTGCTACTGGCAGCCAGTGGAGATGAGCTAGGGTTTTGGTCACAGAGTTAAATTTAGAGATTCCTAAAAGTACTCTTGCTGCAGCGTTTTGAACAGTCTGTAACTTCTGGATACTGCGTTTAGAAGCGCTGGTAAACAGAGCATTGCAGTAGTCCAGCCTTGATGATATCAGTACAGCTACCATGGTTTTTCTTAACTTCAGAGGAATCGTGGGGAGTATTTTCCTGAGAATTTTAAGAATGAAGAAACAGACCGAAGTGGTGGAATTGATCTGTGCTGCAAAAGAGAGCTTGGTATCTACGATGACTCTGAGATTTTTTGCTTTAGGTACTGGCCGAGGTAAGGAGCCAAGTTGGACTGGCCACCAGCTGTCAGTCCAGATAGAGGGATTATTGCCAAATGTCAGGACCACGGTTTTCGAGGACTTAAGTTTCAAACAGTTGTCTGTCATCCAGCTTCCAATGTGGCTCATACAGCCATGAAATCTGGTGGCTGTAGAGCTGAGTGAGCTGCTCACTGAGACAAATATTTGAGTATAGTCTGCGTACGAGACCAGGGCAAATCCGTAACTTTTTATCAGTTTGGCCAGAGGAGTGACATAAAGCTTAAGTGTTGGGCTCAGGGAAGATCCCTGAGGGATGCCACAAGGCAATGTGAATGGGGGAGACTGATAGCTGTCCTACTCAACCCACTGAGACCGCTCAGACAAAAAGGAGCGCAGCAGCGAAAACGCTTTATCCCTTATTCCAATGGAGGCCAGGCGGTCCAGCAGCGCTATCAAAAGCTGCTGACAAATCCAGGAGGATCAGGGCAGTGCTCCCCCCTCCATCTAGCATCCGCCTGAGCTCCACAGTGGCCGAAATAAGCGCCAGTTCTGTGCTATAGTGGGCACGAAAGCCAAATTGGGAGGGGTCCAAGATTACATTCTGATTAACAAAGGACAGTTCAGTGTTAATGGCCTTTTCAATCACTTTCGAAGGGAAGGAAAGTCTAGATATGGGCCTGTAATTCAGCGTGTCCTTAGCGTCCAGGCTGGGTTTTTATTAGTAGAGGGAGCATAGAAGCTTTCTTCCACTCTACCGGAAAGCGCCCAGCTGAGAACATAGCATTAAAAATGGCTGTGAGGGGAATGGCTACAGTTTTCGGAGATAAATGCAGAATTTTAGGGGACATGGATCTGAGGGGGAGCCAGGTTTAATTGCACCAATTATTTTGGTCGTTTGTTCAGTGGTCAAGGCAGTAAAAGAGGATAGAGTTGAAGAAACTACTCCAGCTGTGGGTTGTATCCTACTGAGTTAGGCGGGAGACTGTGCCAGACCGTTGTATTGGTCCACAAAGGTGTCAAAAACAGCCTTGACCTAGTGCTGAAAGGATTCTGCAAGGGAATTGCTGAATTCCTGACTGACCTAGATATCCTGTGGAGTTGGGAGGTGGCTAGGTTTATTACTGTGGAAAATAGTGTTTTAGGGCATCTATTGGCCGCTCTGATTTTCTCAGTGAAGTAGGCAGCTTTCTCCCTTAGGATAAGATTTTTACAAACTTGAAGGGATAATTTGTATTTGCTTTTGGTGAAAGTACTTTCCCCCAGTCTCCATTTCCCCTCCAGTTTATAACAGAGTTGTTTCTGAACGTTGAGGGTATCATTGAACCAGGGTTCTGAAGGTGCGTGTCTGAGGCGCCGGCTATTTTTTGGCGGGGCTAGATCTGTCATTGCCGTTTTGAGATAAGAGTGGTAGTTTGCTACTGCAGTTTCCAAGTCAGCTGACATTTTAGGAGGAATTACTGAGAGCCGCGAGTTTAACTGCTTTGCCACTATTTTATTCCAGGGACGACTAATAAAGAGTTCCCCAGAATGATTGGAGCATGACCTTCGAGGAAGTGAGATTTAAAAAAGGACAGCTTTGTGGTCAGACCAGGTTAAAGGAAGAGATTTGGTCCAACTTAGATAAGGATTATCAGAGAAAATCCCATCAAGGCAGTGACCAGCAGCATGCGTTGAGCCTTTGACAAGTTGGCATAGTCCTACACTGGCCACCTGTTCAAGGAGCGCTTCTGTGTCCGGATCGGTGGCATTATCCATATGAAATTTAAAATCGCCCAGAATGACGAATTCGGAATGATCAGTCTTGTGTGTTGAGATGACCTAGACCCTCAATAAATGGAGCCCTGGTATTGGGTGGCCGAAAGAGTAGAATACCATTGAGCGTGTATTGACTGTCTAATTCAATCCTGAAATCCAAAGCTTCACAATCTAGGTTGTCAAGTAGCTTTTGAATACATGATTTGAGGCTGGAGTTAAGAATGAGAGCTTTGCCACCCCCTTTCCTGCCCACTCTATCGACCTTATGTATGCTAAAACCTGCTGGTAAGGCCATAAGTAGGTCGGAGGAGGCATAGGCCCATGTTTCAGTGACGAAGGCTATATCAATTTGGTGGGTTTCTAAAAACTTGCGAAAGACCATAGCATTTTTGATTAGTGACATTGTATTTATAAGTACACATGAAGTTGAGTCTTAAGTCCCCTTTAGGAGAAACCGGAGAAACCTGCTGTCCCCAAGTGGACAGTGGGGAGTACTGAACCGTGTGACCACAGTGGGAGCAGTGCGTTTTGCCTTGGGCTGAGTGGGGGTCAAAGAGCAGACCCTGGCATCTCCTACCTGAAACTTTTAAGTCCATTAAGAAGTCCCTGGTATATTGGAGTTTGGACTTAAGGGAAGATGTATTTGGTTTGTAACTGGCAGCGTGGCTGGCGCTGAGCGCGGTCCGAGCGCAGACGGGTGCAGGTGAGCTTGCCTTTGGCGCGCCATCAGCGCGGTTGATGGCGCGCCAGCGGCGCACCCGCTGCGCGCGTCCGCCCCATCGACTGCTTAATATAGCAGGACGCCTTGCTGAGTACTAGGCTGCTAACTCAGCCGTAAGTGTGCTTGGCGTGTTAATGAGGAGTGTAAATGAGGTGGTGAGTTCCGCTTCCCTCCGCTCAAACGGCAAGCCGCGGCGGACCAGGGAAAGCGAGAAAGTAAAAAAAAACAAATATATAGAAAATACAAAAACGAAGTATTAGCTGTGATTTAAAATCAGGGTCTAAAGCAAGAGGCTGAGCTTCCTCCCGGCAGCCTTCACCCCTCTGAGATCAGAGAACTCTTGTCTCGGGCGGAATCCGGACTACACATCAACGATATTGGAGCTCCTAGCAGTCCGATTGGCATGCAAAGCCTTTCTACCCGCCATATAGGGAAGGCTAGTGCAGGTGTTCACGGACAACACCACCGCCATGTGGTACTGCAACAAAGAGGACGGGTGGGGTCCAGGACCCTTTGTCAAGAAGCCCTGCGTCTCTGGACATGGCTGGAACGTCAGGGCATTTCCCTGGTGGTTCAACACTTGACAGGCTCTCTGAATGCGTGGCAGACAAATTCAGCGGCAATTGCCTAGCGGATAACGAATGGGTGTCTCCATCCAGAGGTGGTGCAAGGTCTCTTTCAGCAGTGGAGAAATCCTGGGTTGGGTCTGTTCGCCACTGATGAGAATTTGCAATGTCAGCCGTTTAATGCGCTGGAGTTTCCAGGGATCATAGATGCTTTTCGCATCGAGTGGAGCTCAGGCCTCCTGTACTCATTGCTGCCCATACCACTTCTGCCCAGTATTCTCAAGAATATAAGGAATGACTTGGCCCAAGTCATCCTTGTGGCTCTGGATTGGACACTGAGAGTCTGGTATCCTGAGGTGTTGAGCATGGCCATCTGTCCTCCGATCAGGCTGCCCCTTTGGGAGGATCTGCTGGCACAGCAGCAGGTGTGGGTTATCCACCCGAACCTTGTCATCGCTCTGCCTTCCTGCTTGGAGAATGAGAGGAGGTAGTTGATAGCCTTTGACCTTCGACTGAAGTCTGTAATGTTATCTTTGCAGCCAGGTGCCCCTCTACCAAGACGGGTTACGCCTGCTGTTGGGCTAAATTTGTGGCATGGTGTTCAGAAATAAATACTGATCCACTTTTTGCCCCCCCTTTCTCAGGTGGTCCTGTTTGTTCTTTCGCCTGCCCAGTAGGGCTCTGCTCTGGGCGCTGTTGGAGAATACCTTTCTGCAATCTCTCCTTTTCTTCGGTTGCCTGACCAACCTTCCCTTTTCTAATCCCCTGTTATACATAGGTTTTTGAAAGGTTTGTAACATATGTTCGCTCCCACTCCTTTCGTTAGGCCCCAGTGGGATCTCGATCTCATCCTCACCTTCCTAATTTTCCACTCTGGCTCCTTACCATCAAGACAGCCTTTCTCGTGGCGATAACATCTGCTTGGAGGGTCAGTGAGCTTCAGGCCTTGTCATCCAATCCTCCTTATCTAAACATCTATGCAGACAAAGTGGTGCTTCATACAAGGGCTTCCTTCCTTCCTAAAGTGGTCACTCCATTTCATGTCGGCTACACCATCACTCTGCCTACATTTTATACTGCCTCATCCCTCCAACGAAGAGGAGCGACTCTACCATCTGGACCCAAAAAGAGCATTGTCGTTCTACCTTGACTGCACACATGAAGTTTGGGTGGATGACTATTGCTTTGTGGGGTATGTCCGAGCGAAGAAAGGCAAGGCTGCTCCAGATGGATCGTGCTTTTCATTATAATCTGCTAAACATTGGCTGAGAACGAAGCCCCTGAGGGTTTGCATGCTCAGTCCACCCGAGCTAAAGCTGCAACCACTGCGTTAGCTCGTAGAGTTCCAGTTCTGTATACCTGCCAGACAGCAACGTGGGCCTCATCGCACACGTTCACCAAACATTACTGTCTGGATTTTCCGGTCCGTAGAGATGGGCATTTTCCCCGTTCGGTCCAGCAGGACTTCCTCATGTGAAATTGGTTCGCAGACCCACCTCCAGGGATGTATTGCTTAAGTATCAAGGAATCTGTAGCTAGAAATCTCTATCAGGTGAACAAGTTACTTACTGTCGATAACGACATATGTGGTAGATACTATCTATCAGCAGATTCCTTACCAACCCACCCATCTTCTCCGCTCTGCGAATAGATTTCTAGGGACTGGGCTTTTCCCTTTCAGGAACCTAGTACAGGATCACTCTCCCCTTATGCGAAACCATCTCTGACATGGTGGTGCTCTCCGGCAAAAACTGATTCTAGGGATGCCTTTTCGCTAGCAGGCTCCCTCTCAAACTATAGTGACTGATATATCAGTAGTGGGGTGTGAAACCCGCATGGATCATCTCCAAATTCAAGGCACACTCTGTGAAGGAGACAACATATCATCATTCTCTTCGAGCTCCAGGCAGTCTACCTTGAGCTGAAAGCGTTTTGCCTGTCATTCAAGACCCAGTCCCTGCTTGTTCAGACAGACAACACAACCTCAATGTACTACCTCATCAAGCTGTGGTAAACTAGGTCCAGACCCTTATCCCACGAATCCCAAGTATTTTGGAGATGACTTCTAGCCAAGAATATTTTGATCACTGCAACTCACATCCCAGGTGTGAAACATGTGCAGGCAGAGGCCCTCAGCAGGTTTCTACAAGAAAACCATGAATGGGTCCTTGACGACGACGTGGTGTTGCGGGGATTCTGCCCAAGAACAGAACTATGCGTAGGATTATGGGACCTTAGTGCGTAGGGACTGAGTTATCCTACCACCTTAGTACCCATGAGCCCAGGACCGACTAGCTATAGTGTCTCACTTGCCCTCCTACTCACTCACAGAGAAACAAGTGATTAGACACCCCAGAACACAGCACTCCAGAATCTCTCAGGACTCGCGGTTGCAAAACACACCCTTTTTCTTACTCTCTGTTCTTGTCCACAATAAGATCTGACAGAGAAACGAACCAGTTTAATATATTTATTTTAACTAACGTGCTCTAACATGCAGTATACGTGCCACAACAAGCGGGAAAATGCAGAATACAAATATTGTCAGCATAGCAGCTAGGAAATCATGAAAGGAGATGTCATTATAAAAATGACAATATAGCCTAATCTCCCTCCCCTTGCTTAGAAGCTGTATTATATATTAGAAGATCTCTGGGTTATGTCTGCAGACCCCATACCTCAGACTATAAATGGTAGTTCTACATCAGAGGTGCTGTCTCGCTCTTCTCCCTGGAAAGGCTCTCTCTCTCTCTCTCTCTCCAAGTGTGTGTCCAGCTATGCATGTATTCCCATAAAAACCAAAGTATGAGTTTCAAACAGCAGCTGCATAGGTATGTTTTGTCTAGGTGCTAGGGCCTGACTAGAACAGAATAACAAGGGGCATTGTTTATCGACCTTGCTCAAAATGTTCAGACTAAATCCTAGGAACTGGCAGAGAATGCACATAGCAAGCAGTTCTCATGTGAAAAGTACGAACAAAGAATTTGCAAAATAAAGCCATGTAGTAACATGCGTAAAACCGTGTACTGTCTGCAGAGCTCATGATAACGTAGAGAAAACGACAATGTCCCCATGGGCCATGTGATACCATCCCCTTGGTCAGGTCGGTAACTCCGGGGCAAACCAGAAGACAGAGGTAAGCAGAGGCATTGCCGGCTGAGTAAAGGCCAAATTTGTATTCATGGTGGAGAAACCCCAAAAATATATATATATTTTTGTAGAAAACGAACAATGAGAACATCAGGCCTTCGCAGTGTATCTCAGTTCTCAACTACTGCTCATCTTTGGAGCCAAAAACATCACGGGAAAAGTGAAGCGCCATGCGCTCCAATAGGCAGTTTGAACCTTCAATCGTAAAAAGGTATGCTATCAAATTAAGTAAGTCGATTGAGCAGACATGCTCCTCATATCCAGAAGCTGCTAGGAGCATTTCAGGGCAACCTGTGTTAAATTCGATGAACCTCTGATCCAAGAGGTGCTGTGCACGAGCACAGGTACTCAAGCCTGCTGACACTTCAAGTGTAGGATCATACACAAAGCGTCTACCCATAGAACAGTCCTGGTCATGGGCCATCAACGGACCAATCAGCAGTTCATAATCCAGGGCAGCGTGTGATTTATTGGAGAGGCAGACATCCAGGGCCCATTGAAAGGGGCACTGGAGGCAGTAGAACACAGGTTGCACGCAGGTGAAGTAGGCATAACGGAAGGTGAGCCAATAGTCGATGTTAAGTGCTTCCACTGGCATTAAATCAAAACGTTGGTGTATCTGTTCAAGGTACAGCTGCAATTGGTCCCGGCATGGCAGCACCACAGATCGAGCAGCCATTACGGAGCAACAGTAGACGTACCAGTACGCCACAAATCAAGAGGATCAGCAAAAGAAACCCCCCGAAGGCGCTGCAAAAAATAGAATGAATAAAGGCTGGGATTACTCCAAAAATAGTCTGAAAGGACGAGACAAGGCCGGATCCCACAAGTTTAAAAAAGTGGGCCAGGCCCTCGGTATCAGACGCATTAAATATTTGATGAATTAATTCTCCAAAATGTAGGAGGAGATTTGTGTTCAAATATGAGTGAATCTCACTTGCTGTCTCGCCACCTGCAATTCGAAGGTCTCACAGACTGATGAGAGTGACTTCTTGTTGAAACAATAGTGCTTTGAGTCTGCTTAGCTTATTGAAATCTGTTTTCAGAGTTGGAATGGAAGGCCACAACGAACTATCTACAAGCCCGTGTGGGGGTGGAAAAAGAACATTGCTGCAACATGTAGCAAGCTGTGAAACTGTTACTAAATATGGGATGCCTGCCCGTAAGCCGCAGCAGTTCTCGTTATTTAGAATAAGATAACTGCAGTTAGAAAGAAGAGTTAGGGTGGGAATAATAGATGGGACCGGAGTCCCTTTAAAAATCAAGCTAAATTAGGGGCCGAGATGTTGCAAGCGCCGTGTAGTTTACAGACAAGGAGTGACCTACCGTAGAATTGCAATCTTCGCCAGTAAGGAAAACTTCCTTATCTGCTCGTTGACAGCGAAACGCAAAAGGCAATGACCATAATTCATGAATATAGCTACTCCCAAGTGGTTCATATCTACCCACAGGATAATGTTTCATTCAGGCTGTGAACTGGAAAAGTGAGATGGGCAATGAAATAACCCCATGTATTAATCACACGGCAGAATTAGTGTCTGCTACTGAAAACGGTAACTGTTCAAGCTGTTCAATGTGTAACATTGTGTATGCTGCGTCCTTCATTGACATAAGTTAAACGGTAAAAACAGGGCGGTAGTGTTCAGAGAGTCCCTTGGTACTTTCCCACTTTTAAGTGTTTGCCAAGTCCAACTAAATTGCATAACCGAGCGTAATTGATTGTGATCATGATACAATATAGACACTTCATTCTGAACAATGTCCGTTACAGATGATACAATATTATCTAAAGTGTATATTTACGAGAAGACAGTGTGTTAATACGGTTACTCCAGTATTGGAACTTTCATAGATTCCCATGCCTGAATCATTCCCCGTCGTCGAGATGGGATTCCACGGTAAACATAAAATAGCAATAGAAGCCATTACAAAAGAAGAAACTAGGCCTAGGCCCATTCTAGTTTTGTAACATATCCACCTCTTTTTGTAAAAGAGACCAAATAAAACGAACAGCCAATCAGATTAGCCTCACCCTCTAGAACCTTGCTGAGAGCCTCAGACCCTCAGATTTTCTACCGCACGTTGTGCAAGGGAGTCTCAATTGAGCTCTGCTCATTTATACATTTCTACAGTTTTTCTTCTGGTTTTTGCTGATATTCTCTCCTAGGATGTCAGACAAGGAAAAGAAAGCTCTCTTCAAGGCTTGTGCCACCTGTGCCAAGAAGAGGTTGTATGTGGAGGACAGGCATAAAGACTGCATTTACTGCCTGTATCCAGACCACAAAGCAGCGGACTGCAAGATTTGTCGCACTTTCTCAACTAAGACACTACGAGACCGTGAGGGTCGTCTCTTGACCTGGCTCCAGAAACTGAAGTCTAGGAAAGACCCACTCTCCAGTGACAGCGAGGAGTCGTCATCTGCCACTTCAAGAAGGTCAGTTAAAAGGGGTAGGGCTTCCCCTTCTAAAGAGCGTCCTGCTAAGCTCTCAAAAAGCTCTATGGGGTCTGAGGGCCGGAGTCCTGGCGAATCTCCTCATCATCGTGAAGGAACTCTCCAACACTAACGACATCCCGCCGTCGCAAGCCCTGTGCGATTCCCTCGCCACCTTCTTCCACCGCAAGATCACGGACATCCACGTCAGCTTCGACACCCGGACTGCCCCAACAGACCCCGACACACCAGACTCGCCGCACACTATCGACCACGACCCCTTGACAGCCTGGGCCAACGTGAACATCGATGACACCATCAAGACCATGAGCACAATCCACTCCGGCTCCCCGTCAGACCCTTTTCCACACCACATCTTCAACAAAGCCGGCAGCTCCATCGCACCCCACCTGCGCAACGTCATCAACCTCTCCTTTGAGACCGCGACCTTCCCAGAGAGCTGGAAACACGCCAAGATCAACGCCCTACTCAAAAAACCCAAGGCGGACCCGAGAGACCTCAAGAACTTACGGCCCATCTCCCTGCTTCCGTTCCCAGCAAAGGTCATCGAGAAGATCGTCAACAGACAGCTAACCCATACCTCGAAGAAAACCACATCCTGGACCCATCCCAGTCAGGACCCTGCTGGACAACGGTGAGACCGCGGCCCTCATTCTCCTGGACATCTCCGCCGCCTTCGACACTGTCTGCCACCGCACGCTACGCGCACGCCTCCACGACGCAGGGATTCGAGAGAAGGCCCTGGAATGGACCACCTCCTTCCTCTCCGGCAGAACACAGAGTCCGCCTCCCGCCATTCCGATCCGAAGCCTCCGAGATCATCTGCGGCGTACCCCAGGGATCATCCCTCAGCCCGACACTGTTCAACATCTACATGGCCCCACTCGCACGCATCGCCCGACAGCACGACCTCAACATAATCTCCTACGCCGACGACACTCAACTGATCCTCTCCCTCACCAAGGACCCCCTCACTGCCAAATCCAACCTCCACGAAGGAATGAAGGCCGTCGCCGATTGGATGAAGAGCAGCCGACTAAAGCTGAACACGGACAAGATGGAGGTCCTCATCCTCGGCTCCAACCCTTCAGCCTGGGACGACTCCTGGTGGCCCATGACACTGGGGGCACCCCCGACACCCACCGACCACGCACGCAACCTGGGAGTCATCCTCGACTCAACGCTCTCCATGACCAAGCAAGTCAACGCAGTCTCCTCCTCCTGCTTCAACACCCTCCGCATGCTCCGCAAGATCTACAGGTGGATCCCGACAGATACAAGAAGAACAGTCACCCAGGCCCTCGTGAGTAGCAGACTAGACTATGGAAACGCCCTCTATGCGGGAGCCCCGATCAAGCTCATCAAACGACTGCAACGAATCCAAAACTCCTCTGCACGCCTGATCCTCGACGTTCCACGCCACAGCCACATCACCCCCACCTGAGAAACCTGCACTGGCTCCCCGTCAACAGGAGAATCTCCTTCAAACTCCTCATCCACGCACACAAGGCACTGCACAAGACCGGCCCAGCCTACCTCAACAGACGACTCTCCTTCTACGTCCCCAACCGCCAGCTCCGCTCCGCCGACCTCTCCCTGGCCACCGTCCCGCGCATCCGAAGAACTACCACCGGCGGCAGATCCTTCTCCCACCTCGCCGCCAAGACTTGGAACACCCTTCCACTCAGCCTACGACAGACCCAAGACCTGCTAACCTTCAGGAGGCTACTCAAGACCTGGCTGTTCGACCAGTAGTGGCTCCCCCCCCCTTCCTTTTCTTCCCCAGCGCCTTGAGACCCTCGCGGGTAAGTAGTGCGCTCTACAAATTCTGCGATTGATTGATTGACCACGGTGTAAAGGAGAGGGAAGGGCAGTCAGCAGCAACAGCAGTAGTGTCAGTGGCTGTAAAACCCTTCAAAAAGCCCTCTTCTCTGACTTCTGAGGGAAAATCTGAAAAGGACGCCCACTCGACGACGGCGACCAAACAACCGTCGACAAATATCCAAGGCACAGCTTAAATCTATGCCTCTGTCGACGGGCTCGTCGACGGTACCTTCTGTGTCGACGCGGGTGATTACAGCTTCACCGTCAACGGTTTCAACGACGTCGATGAAGATGTCGACGAGAGTAGCGTCGACGACGACGGTGTCGACGTCCAAGATGTCGACGGTCTCGTCGACGACAGCGACGACAGCGCCTATCTCTTCATCGACGATCTACTCTTAGTCGTCGCTGCTTCCGTCTACGGCCTCGTCGTCGACGGTCTCTCCGTCGACGGTTCCGTTGACGACATCGTCGACGATGGAAAAATTATAAAAAAACGGCAAATTACACCGGACATGACTTCCCCAAGAAGAGTCACTCCTCTGCCTCCGGCTCTTTTGCTTGAAGAAGAAGAGTCTCTGACGACGATGGGCCTTTTGACTACGCACATAGCCCCTCGCAGCTGCGAGTTAAATGCCAGGATACTGACTCGGAGGGAGACTATCTCCAAGAGCATACATATGACCAATCCATAGGCTATCAAGAGGACTACCACCAGGAGATGGTCTTGGTGCCTTCCTCGCTTTTGGCGGATCTCCAAGGTATGCTGGTCGACTATAGGAGGAGATTTTCTACACAACCACCTCCTCTAGCTATGGGGCCGATTGCGGCTGCTCTTCCGGCTCGGTCTATTACTCCTCCACTGCCACCGTCGCAACCAATGCCTCAGCATCACTTGCATATTTCGGATGTACCTCCGATTGGGCCACCCGCACAAGATGACACCTCGGATGAGGATCAGGGCAATGTCCCTCCGCTTCACAGAGTGGGATGATTATGTTCTACCTGACCCGGCTTCTCCATCCCCAGCTCCTCTCGATTCCCCCTGTGGACATTGGGGGTTTTCATAAATTAATGGAAAGAGCCGCGAAACGATTTGATCTTCCCATGCCCACGGTTCAGTCGGAATGTTTCCTCTACGACTTCAAGGAACTGTATAAAAAGACTGTGCGTTCCTTTCCCACTGTGGGCCATGTTTGGGATGAAGGATTAAAGGTGATGAAGAATCCTGCCACGGTGATGCCAGTCTTACCTCGCCTGGAAAAGAAGTATAAGGCCCCGGAGGACAGTCCAGCCTCCTTGGTTAGTCAGCCGAAACCGGATTCGGTAATATCTCAGGCTGCCCAAAGGAAGTCGCGCAACCCTTAGGCCCCTCTCACTACGCCACCTGATAAGGAGGGCAGACGCCTCGATAATGCAGGGAAAAGATTCTCTTCAATGGCGAGCCTCTTGGTTCGGGCAGCTAATGCCTTGGCAATATTGGGCAGGTATGATCGCCAAATGTGGTGCGATCTGTCCCCATATCTCGACCAGTTGCCAGAGGATCCTAAGGTGGAAGCGAAGAAGATCCTGCAAGAAGGGGAAGTAACATCAGCAGAAATAATTGACTGTGCAATGGACATTGCAAAAACTGCATTCCGCTCGCTGGCGGGCGCAGCGGTCCTTCGTCGCCAGGGTTGGTTGAGAGCGACATGGTTCCGTCCGGAGGTCCAAAATAAAATCCTTGACCTTCACTTTGATGGTGAGGCGCTCTTCGGTAAACATATCGACGATGCACTCCAAGATATTAAAAAAGATATCTTTAGGGACTCTGCAATACCGGAAGGTCCCTTTCCGTGAAGCCAGGGGAAGAGGTACTCCGTCCTATAGAGTTGCATACCAGCAGCAACGATATTCCTCCTATTGGTCAACATCCCAGTCGTATCGTCCGTCCTACAATCAGAGGCAAGGCAAGTCCTCTTCTTTCTCCAGGTCAAACAGAGGGAAGCAAGGTCGCCAAGGACGGGATTCATCCAAGCGACAATAGCGGCGTGCTGGCTCTTCTTACTGTACCCTCCCCCTCTATGACATCAGTGGGAGGCAGGGTATCAGAATACCTCCACAACTGGCAACGGATAACATCAGACCGTTGGGTGCTGAACATCATTCAGTGTGGCCATACTTTAGAATTTGTCCATCTTCCACCATCCAAGCCCCCTGCCGCCACGGCCTCGAAACATCTGCGCCTTCTTCGATTGGAAGTACAGCAAATGCTCCTCAAAGGGGCAGTGGAACCGGTTCCTCTCTCTCAGCGGGGAGAGGGGTCTACTCCAGGTTTTTTTCTGGTGAAGAAGACGCTGGACAAGTGGCGCCCTATTCTAGATCTCAGGGAGCTCAACACCTATCTCATAAGACAATCATTTCGGATGGTGTCTCTCCAAGATATTCTATGTCTTCTCAACTCGGGGGACTTTATGGCCACTCTCGATCTCGAGGACGCGTACTTTCATGTACCCATCCATCCAGCCCACAGGAGGTTTTTGCGGTTCACAGTATACAAGAGCCATTTCCAGTTCAAAGTTCTACCTTTTGGTCTTCGATCTGCTCCGCGGATCTTCACCAAGGTGCTAGCTCCAGTGGCAGCATGTCTCAGGAGGCAACACTTTCAAGTCTTCCCCTACCTGGATGACTGGCTGCTGAAAGCTCCGACCAAGCTGCAAGCGGAGGAGACAGTCGGTGCGTGCACACGCCTTTTCGACAGCCTAGGGTTAACTCTCAACATGGAAAAATCATCTCTCAGCCCGTCCAGGATTGTTCGATTCCTGCGGGCCATCCTGGACACGTCTCTCAACAAAGCTTCTCCAACTCTCGAAAGGCAGGAAAAGCTTTGTTGAGAGACGTGTCCAGGAAAAGAGTGTCTTTCAGTTCGCCTTTACAAGTCCCTGCTAGGGACAATTTCCTCCTGCATTCCCTTGATACCTCACTGCAGGTTGCGGATGCGTCCCCTCCAGGAGGAGTTGGACTTGCAATGGCGACAAATAGACGGGTCCTTCGACGACAAGGTGGTGGTCACCCAGTCTATGAGAAACGCCGCCTTATGGTGGACAAGGGAAAAGAATGTGTCTCAAGGTCTATCCTTCGAAGTCATCCCAGCTCCTCAAGTAGTAACGACGGACGCCTCTCTGGAAGGCTGGGGCGCAGTGTTACAGGACTTGCATGTAAGCGGGCGTTGGTTACCCCACCATCGTCGGCTCCATATCAACCTTCTGGAGCTCAGGGCGATTCGTCTAGCATTGCAGGCTTTTCTTCCACGACTACAACAGTCAGCGGTTCTCGTCCGCACGGACAATACCACGGCCATGCATTACATAAACAAGGAAGGAGGCACCAGGTCTCGCTCTTTGTTTCAGGAAGCCCAGAGAATTTGGGAATGGGCTATCCAGCACGGGATTTCGCTCAAAGCTGAACATCTCCCAGGGGTTCTCAACGAGTCAGCAGACACACTGAGCAGGCTGAGATCGGAAAGCCACGAATGGGAACTGGACCAGTCTACTCTGGAGGAAGTGTTTCGCCGGTGGGGCAGGCCTTCCGTAGACCTCTTTGCCACCCCAGAGAACACGAAATGCCAATTTTATGCCAGCAAGCTACACCATCGGGGATCGCTGGGGAATGCTCTTTCGATAGCCTGGTCAGGCGCATTTGTCTACGCTTTCCGCCCCATTCCGTTGATACCCAGGCTTCTCCGGAAACTCAAGGTGGAACCTTGCAGGATGATCCTGATAGCTCCAGCTTGGCCTCGACAGTTTTGGTTCACAGAGCTTCACCGTCTCTCCCTGGACCTTCCTCTGCCGCTGCAGCCAATTCCAGCACTGCTTTCAATGTCTCAGGGCCAGATCTGGCATCTGAATCCTCGATCGCTGCAACTATCTGCATGGCTCCTGAGCACCGAGAATTTCTTTGGTTAACACACTCGAAGGAGGTTACGGAGGTGCTTTCTCTTGCCAGAGCCCCAAGTACAAACAAGACGTACCGTTTGAAATGGAAGCGCTTCTGTATTTGGTGCCATCAGGAAGGGATGGACCCCTTCTTATCTCAACCTCACCAAGTTCTACCTTATCTCCCATCATTGGCGAAAGCGGGGCTGGCTCACTCCTCCATCAAAGTCCATCTGGCCGCCATCTCTCGCTATAGACGCACTTGCTCTGGGCCTTCTCTCTGGTCGGCAAGGATAGTCAAGCAGTTTCTCAAAGGCCTCTTCAGAGCTTTTCCTCCAGTGAGGCCTCCGCCTCCTCTTTGGCACTTGAATCTGGTTCTCGCCCAGCTCATGAAGTAACCCTTTGAGCCGATTCACCGGGCGGACTTAAAATTCCTCTCCTGGAAGGTGGCGCTTCTCCTGGCTCTCACTTCCGCAAGGAGAATGAGTGAGTTACAGGCCCTAACTATTCATGATCCTTTCCTTCAATTCAAGAAAGGCACAGTGATACTCAGGACTAACCCAAAATTCATACCAAAGGTGCCTTCAGACTTTCATTTGAACGAGCCAGTGATACTCAAGGCCTTTTTTCCTCAGCCTTCTACTCCGGCTGAAAGAGCACTTCACTCACTGGACATTCAGAGGTGCTTAAAGTTCTACCTTGTATGTACTAAGGACTTCAGGAAATCCTCTCAACTATTTGTCTCTTTTAGCGCTCCCCGTAAAGGTTTTCCCCTTTCCAAACAAGGGATTGCTCGTTGGGTTGTCAGCGCTATTCGATATTGCCACACAGCAGCGGGCAGGCCCCTGGAGGGTCGAGTCCGAGCACATTCTACTAGGGCTATGGCTTCTTCAACGGCCCTCTTCGCAGGAGTCCAGATCAGGGATATCTGCAGGGCTGCGACTTGGAGCAGTACTCATACGTTTACAAGACATTACTGCCTGGATGCTTCAACGCAGAATGACACGGCTGTGGGCCAGGCAGTCCTGAGGAACTTCTTTCAGTGAGCGATAAGCTTTCCCTTTCTTCCCTCCTACCATTGTTTCGTACTATTTGCACATTTTGACAGTGTTTATGTATTGAAATAGTGCTTGTTCTTAAAGGTACTGCAATGTTATGACTTTCCTCTCGCTTGTTTTAATGTTTTTTAATAAATAAATAAATAAATGAGAACAGTAGGAGAGCAAAATGTGCTTACAACTGCTAGCTACTCTGATTCAGGCATGGGAATCTATGAAAGTTCCAATACTGGAGTAAGAAAACAAGTTACTTACCTGTAACTTTGGTTCTCCAGTATTGGAAGCTTTCATAGATTCCCATGCGACCCACCCTCCTCCCCTGGGAAAGCTCAGCCTTCAGTGTCTTTGGTTGTATTGTTACACAACGTTTACGAAAATCTGAGGGTCTGAGGTTCTCTCAGCAAGGTTCTAGAGGGTGAGGCTAATCTGATTGGCTGTTCGTTTTATTTGGTCTCTTTTACAAAAAGAGGTGGATATGTTACAAAACTAGAATGGGCCTAGGCCTAGTTTCTTCTTTTGTAATGGTTTCTATTGCTATTTTATGTATACCGGGGACTCCCATCTCGACGACGGGGAATGATTCAGGCATGGGAATCTATGAAAGCTTCCAATACTGGAGAACCAAAGTTACAGGTAAGTAACTTGTTTTTTTATCAGCCACGGCTAGAACTTTTTCAAGATTATCTTGATCAATTTGTCATAAGCGTACTGCCGCTTCCATCTGGGAAAGTTTCCAAAACTCATTATATGCTGCATATGCAAAACGTTTAGTTCTAGGGGTATTGGGACTTTAAAGGAAATCTGCCAGATAGATCTCACCGGACAAAAGAGAAAGGTGTTCTTTTACAGATGACCGAGTGGAATGTTCTAACCATTGTTGACACCATTTACCTACTGAGTACAAGGTAACAGTGTGAGAATGTGGGAAACGAGGATCAGGTCTGCTTGACGTATATCCTGTAGAGGCATTAGAAAAGCGTAACTGATCAGCATTAGTTGGCCACTGTAACCAACCCAAAGAATCAAGATCAGAGGTATTAAGAGTACCATTTTGTAACATTTCAGCTAAGGATTCTATTGTATAGTTAGTATGTGTCTGTCATGTATCATAGGCAGTCAAAGACAAAATTGACGGAGTGTTCAAATTTTTTGCATTGGCCAAACCAACATGTTTGCTGAACCATCTGATTCAAAAATATCAGTTGAGACGGTATCAAACATGCACGATGCAGTAACTCTGTGCCCTGCACCTACCAAATTTTGGTACCACAAATAGATTTCAAATCGATTATCTTTCCAGTAATCATAACCCTTCAGGGACAAATCGGATATGAAGGAAGAATAGACCAATTTAGTATGGGTCAGCATGAATTTAGTGCTGGTAGTCAAATTTATTTTGTAAACATATGATCTTGGGTCAGAAAGATTGTAACTAGTAAAATATATAAATTTACTCCTTTGAGTCTGTGAGCTCCCCTGGAATGGTGTCGGGCAATGCTCCCATTGTGTGTAATTAAAAAATGGTCTCTGAGTGTTGATTATGTGAAAAAATGATGGCCATAACGTGGATAACATAATAAAGTAGCATAATTTGCAGAATTTAAATACAGATCTTCAGTATCAAAAGCAGTATAATATTTTAAGTACGAAAACAGTGAATAAACCGCGTTCACATCTGTCATCGGAGTGTATACCATGCATAATAACACCTAAAGAGATTCAAACATGTATGGAATTTGCAATGTTTTGGTCGGACCATAGATTTCAAATGGTACTTTATCCCAAACGATGCCATCAACAATTGGGAATGCTGAAATGTTAACCAAGGATTGATCCATTTTTATTTAGTGTGAGGGGCCAGAACACCGTCCACCAAGTGTACCTCAGAGCGTTCAGGCAAGTAATGGCTGTTTATTAGGAGGAAAAAACAGTCACAAAACCAATCCACATAAAGAGGAACACTATTATAAGCACCATCCCAGACGTATGTCCAAGGGGGCGCAAGGTAAATTCTTTTAAACCAGGAGATGAAACACAAAGCCGTGTTGTGGGCTTTGCCGCTGATGAAGATGAGGAAGATGTATCAGAAGAAAAGTCATCTTGGTCCATATAGTAACCACTTGAACCAAGAGTAAATAATGGTGGTTGCTCTGCATTGGAATGTGGAACATTTGCACGTTCAGGAATATCAACTTCGAGTGGCGGTGATTCATATTCATTTGCCACAGTGGTAGATGTCGGAGATAAAACAGGCAACAAGTCAATGGAAGACTGCATCTCCCCTTCAGGTTGTAGAGAAGCTGCAGGGGAGAGAGCAGTCATTGGATGCAATGAAACATCCCGTCGGGGAATGCTTGTAGACATACCATTGAGTATTGGCCATATGGTGTAACTTGACATGCTCGATGGAAATAAATCGATTCTCCTTGCGACCAGGCAACAGAGGCAAAATCACAGTACGAGTACCCTTCAATCCAAGGACTGGGACCGGTGCACGGTATGATGCACCAAACTCTTTTTTTTGTTCTCCACTTTTTCTTGGACCAGATATCCAACTTTAGGAAGCCAGCCAGTAACAGGAATCAGCACAGCTTCATCCGTGGAAGAGGGCAAATGGTCTTTTGCCTTTTCGTCTTTTGTAGGTACTGTAACATACCACAATGGTTATCTATGTCAAAAATTGCGGCAGCCGCCACAACGTCTAGACCATCAAGGTGTGGCACAAACATTTTAATGCCAAAGAGCATTTCGTATGGGGTCCGCCCACCCAGAGATCTTCTAGGGAGATTATTAAGTGCACGTTGGACTCCATAAAGATGAGCCAGCCAACCCCTGCCAGTACTTAATACTCTAGCTGGTAAAGATTGCTTTAAGTCAATTTCATCCGCTCCACAACAGAATTCCCCTCGGGCTGATATGGAGACAAGAATTGCACCTGCACCCCCAGAGACTTCATCGCATCACGGTAAGCCTTGGAGGCAAAAGCCGGAACTTGGTCAGAATGGAAGGTGCAACAGGCAAATGTCCCTACAAAGACACAAATCTTATATAACCGTTCGAGCTTCAGCACTGCGTTGCGGCCAAACCCAAAGGAATCTAGTGCAAGAATCCAATTCAACCAAAATATATTTAAAAGCAGTGTCAGACATTAAAGGACCGCAGTGATCAAGATAAATACAGCCAAACGGCTGATTTGAAATGAAAAGTTGAGTATGTGGTGAGCGTGAAACAGTAGGTTTAATTTGTTGACAAATGTCACAAGAAAGAACATATTTACGTGTTTGCTGATATAAACCACGCCACCAAAAACGTTGCTGCAAAAGTGAAATTGTCGCAGTTACTCCAGCATGGGCAGAAGCCACGCCTTCATGAGCCGCAATTATCAAAGAAAGTCTGCGGTCCTCGTTGGGAATCAGCCGATCACCAACGGATTGTGTCGTTGCAAACGGAATTTGATCGGACGTCAAGTGATGTGTAACGCAAAGGGAAACCTTGGGGATACTCTTTCCCCTCCCTAGTCGCGGCATTGCCCGCCAAGATGTCATCAGTTTTAGTCATAGACCTAGTAACTGCTGCAACAGAGCAAGTGGCAACTGCAGATTTGGCTGCCTCATCAGCCAGAGTATTCCCGACAGCGTGTGCTCCCACACGCTGATGTCCAATGTATGAATGACATGTGTGAGTGGCAAACGTTCCTTAAGAGCGACCACTCTGACCCAAAGCGTTTTATGCTTAATTGTGCTACCTTTTAGAATCACAAAAATCATTTTGTGACCAAAAGAGTAAGTTGTCATTAAAGGATTGCACACAGCAAAAGGAATTGCACACTATCAGCGTAGGAGTGTCAGGCTCTGCGAATTCTAGAGCCAAAACCAGAGCACTTAACTCGGCCAATTGTGCCGTACAATCCCTGAGGGATTGTGTGTGTACCAAGGAAGATTTAAAATCACCATCAACTATTGTGCCTGCCACAATAGCGCACGCTACAGAATAAGCATGCTTAGACCCAATGGCAGACTGTGCAGAACCATCAGTATAGATAATACATTTGTACTGATCAAGAGGAAGCAATGACAATGGAGGAGGATGAACATGTTCATATTGTAAAACCTCCTGCGTTTGCAAAGAAGGATCAAAAATAAAAATGACATCAGCCGACGTCAATGAACTAGCCCATTTTATCCAACGGGGATGTAAAGCCTTAGAATTTAGAACCCTCTCCTTCGTGACCGCTTCTAAAGCAGGCACTGGCGAAACCACGAAAATGCGTTTTCCTTAGGCCAGAGAGCGTCCCTTAAGAATAGTCATCTGCACTGCGGTCAAAATGTTTTCAGTAGAAGAAAAATGCAATTCTGCAGGAGTATACAAATGCGATTTATAAGCAATGGGGACTGTCCCCTTCATTGAAAGTCATGTAGGTAAAACCTAATGCGCCTGGTACAATCCGTATGACCAAATTTGTAGTATTGTCTCTTGCTAACAAGAACTGAGTCACAAGCAGATCAGACTGCAAAGACCGAAGTATAGCTTAAGTTCCAGAAGCCAACTGGAAGTAGAATGAGGGTTGTATCAACGCGTAAAGCGGTTTGATAAGCTGGGCATAATCAGGAATGCAAGTCCTCCCGAAATTTAAAAAAACCCAGCAAAGATTGCAATTTTTTAAGTGTAGATGGAGGTTGCAGTTGAGCACATAAACTATGGTATGACCAAAAGGCTGCACTGGTGGAGTTCCAACCAGGGAATAAGCATGTTTGATTTGTAGCCTGTGGCTCCGATGGCCCTTCAGGACAATGGAGTGGGACCTATCCTGTCCTTGAAAGAAAAGGAAAGGTTACCTATCTGGCTGACCTTGGCACTCCGAGCTTCAAGAGGGTCATCCATGTGAACTGCATTAAACCATACTATGAAAGGGCTGATGTGGCCATGCTGATGTCACTGATGAGGATCAGGAAGAAAAAAGTAAACCTCTCCATGATTACAACTCACAACCCTAAAGATGGGTCAGTGGAAGGAGTTGTCTTTTCAGACACCGTCTGTGCCCAATAGCAAGCTGATTGCAGGCAGGTTCTGCAACAGTAAGCGGAGTTCTTCTCCTTGACCCCTGGTGAGACAAGCTGGTGTACACATGATGCAGACACTGGGGACAGCCTACCTGTCAAAAATAAAATATACAGGCAATCTGACCAAGTCAAATAGAGCATCATGGCTGGAGTTAGCAAGATGATGCTGGAGTACTCAAGCCCTCTGAGAGTTCTGGGCCAGCCCAATTGTTTGTCCCAAAACCTCATTCCAGGGAATGAATGGAAGGGCTGAGGTTTTGTATGGACTATAGGGGCCTCAATGTAGTAACCAAGACAGATGCACTCCCAATTTCTAGGGCTGACGAGCTGATTGACAGGGTAGGGGCAGCAAGGTTTCTCAGTACCTTTGATTTAACATCAGGGTACTGGCAGATTGGTTTGACCCCTGGAACAAAAGAAAAATCAGCATTCTTGACCCACAATGGACATAATCAATTTACAGCGATGCCATTTGGACTAAAGAATGCCCCTGCTACCTTCCAACGGTTGGTGAACAAAGTCTTTGCTGGGTTGGAGACTTTTAGTGTAGCATATCGTTATGATATTGCTGTTTTATATCTTCTCTTGACAGAATCACCTGATCCACCTTGGAAAGGTCCTGTAGGCTCTGCAAGATGCAGGCCTCACTATCAAGGCAAGCAAGTGCTAGATAGGTCAGGGCTCTGTTGTATACTTGGGCCACATTGTAGGTGGAAGCCAAGTTCATCCCTTACAACCCAAGATCCAGACAGTTATAGACTGGATAGCTCCAACCACCCAGACTCAAGTCAGGGCATTCCTTGGCCTGACTGGGTACTGCAGGAGGTTTGTGAAGGGGACAGACACCTAATGGCTCTAAATCTAGTATTTAGTGGCGCCCCTGGCACCAGGAAATCAGATTGTGCCGACCTAAAAGGAGTGAAGAGCAGCGAAAAGCAAGAACGGAGGAAGAAGCAACTGACTTGGCACCAATCCTGCCAGCCTGAAAGCTGTACTGTATGATTGCGCCAAAGTAGACTCATCCTGTTAGCTGCTGTGCCTCCAAAAGCCTTTGAGAACTACTAGTGCTTCTGCCAAGACATAGGAACTCCTGTAGAGCAGGAGAGCTGCTTCCCTACACCTTGCAGGGACCAAAGAAAGAACTGTGAGGACTCCGGACCGCGTAAACTCGATACCAGTCAGCAGCACCACTGCATCTGTCGCTCCAAGCCAAAGTTGAAGTGGGTGCCATCGTTTTCCCCTAGCCCTACAGAGAAGAAGCCCACTTTGAGTTTGCCAGGTGGGGACTCCTTGACTGGCTGCAGCCTCTTTGTGCAGTCCCCCAATAACTGCGAGTGGCTCTGCTTTAACAAAACTGGACACCTCTGCACCGTTGCCCCTGGCCAGAGTGGAAGTGGACCAAAGGTGTCCCCACGTCTTTAAGCATTGAGACCTGAGCCCCCTTGTTGGTTCAGACTAACTGGTTTCCCAGTCTAAACCTGCAGCCTCTTTCCGACCGGACCAATCCCAAATGACTAACATTGGGCACCTGATGCCGTAATACACCTCTTCACCCAGACGCCCCAGAGCCACTTGAGGTGACTTGTTGATGAAGTCCAGGAGATTGGTCCCATAGGTCGCTGTGAAGTACCTGTATGCACTGTAAGTTTTCCCTACATAGGATAACATTGCTGCCTCTGAAAATTACACTGTCGACTTTTTAAATCTAAAAGTATTTCTATCTCGAAACGTACCTGATCTTGAGGATCTTGGTGCCAAAACTTATTTAAAGACGTGTTATTTTTATAAATTTGTGTGGATCTCCTTATTGTGTTGTGCATCATTTATTGACTGTGTGTATTGCAGATATCTGATAAGCCTAAGGCTGCTGGACCACACTACCCCCTTTAATAGTGCCTTCGGATTGCTAGAGCAAGCCCCTATCCACATATAAGGGAATTCCTGGAGTCTTTGCACAGTATACTTCTATTTGATATACTATACAAAGAACGCAATCAAAAGATGGGAGGGAGATAGAGGTTGAGGTTAGGTTCACCCTCCTAACTGAATGAAGTTTCACAAAATCTGGAATACCAGAATAAAAACCTAACCGTGGGGAAGAACAGGGTTTTCACTGAACATGTATGAAAATCCTCTTTCCAGAAAGAATAATTCTTTTCTAGAGTCCCCTCACCCACCAGGGTTTCCCCTAGGTGGCATGCTTCATCATTGGGGTCCTCTCAATCCGCTGCGGATTGAGGCGTGCTGCGACTTGCGGAACTACGTAGGAGCACTAAGTTGTGGAAAAATGTGTAGTGCAGTGAAAGTGGAGTGGAAAAACCCCACCTTTCAACAATGGGTATCACGGCTTTTAGCCATCTATAGTTTGGAAAAGGGCCTTTACGAGAAAAAAGGGTGGAAAGCTATGAAATTAGGGAAACTTATCTGGGCCCCAGTAACGGATTGGAAGGCTAGATTGGAGCGACCCCAGCCATAAATCTTGGTTATGAAAAATAGCATCTGTTATGATTTCAACAGCTCTCTCACTTTTTACTTATTGGGGGGGCGGGTATCTGGAACGTAACAGATTTAACGAATTTTGTTTTGTCTGACCGCTTCGCTGAAGATATATACATAAGACGACTTGTTTTAACTGTTTCCGGTCTCACTCTTCTTTTTCCTTCGATTTTCCTTTTGGTGTAAAGTAAACCTGTATAATATTGTATGGTTTTTTGTAATGATGAATGAAAAACTGATGGTGAAAAATGAAGTTTAAAAAAAAAAAAGTGGAGTGGAAAAACAAAAAGTTAAAATACCTAATTAGTGGGCTCATATTTTATTCCTGCCCATAGTTGGTATGACTAAAATCAGGGGGTTAATAATAGGGAAAGTCTAACTATATTGAGTATAGAGTCCCTAGTATTGGGTCGACATGTTTCGAGCTGTCCCCTCAAAGCTCTTCAGGACCACACGAGGACCGGCCCCGTGCGTGCCACTCCTAAGCAAACCTATGAGGAATTAATGAGGTGCACACCTACTGTGTATACACCTAACACGTAATACATACGGTTAATCACTGACACGTAGTGTTTTAGTTTAGGCAGAATTTTGCCTTATGATCTGCAGGGGTAGAGGGGCTTGTAGTCACACCTTAGTCAAAGCGCACCTCTGGCAAATCACCTAATGGCACCCCTGGAAGCCGCATGTCGACCCAATACTAGGGACTCTATACTCATTATAGTTAGACTTTCCCTATTATTAACCCCTGATTTTAGTCATACCAACTAGGGGCATGAATAAAATATTAGCCCACTAATTGGGTATTTTTAACTTTTTGTTTTTCCACTCCACTTTCACTGCACTACACATTTTTCCACAACCTAGTGCTCCTACGTAGTTCCGCAAGTCTCAGCACGCCTCAGTCCGCAGCGGATTGAGAGAACCCCAATGATGAAGCATGCCACCTAGGGGAAACCCTGGTGGGTGAGGGGACTCTAGAAAAGAATTATTCTTTCTGGAAAGAGGCATCTTGTATACTTTGCAAGGAATAAGAAGCAGCATCAACCATGCTTTTAAAGTTGTGTGCTTAGGTGAACGCATTGTGCTCTTAAGTGTTTTAAACGGCGCAAGTGGAACACATAAGAAATAGAAATCAGCCTTTTCTTTGGGAAATATTTGAAAAGAGTATTATGCATGAACATTTACTTTATTATACAATGAAAAAATCATGACATAATTAAGAAATCCTAATCAGGCTGATACAAGTCGACGGCGTTTTGACCTTCACACATTGAGGTCATCATCAGGACTAGGGAACACCTAGAAGTGATCACCCAAGTTGTTGTGGTCTCTTATAAGAATATAAAGGTGGGTCTACAAAACTGGATTGGGTACGTAAAACATTCCAATTCTTTTTGGTTATCTTACTGATTTTGGTGCTAGCTGGGCAACACGTAGATACAAATGGTATTCGTTTATTCCTAGTTCTAGTCTTGGGTGTAAAGAGTGTTTCTCTAGGACAATACCATGCTTGTTTGAGCGAGCGTGATAACAGCTGTCTTGGGTAGCCTCAAGTAATCAGTTTTTCTTTTATTACAGCTGCCTCTCTGAAGTAATCCTTCCTCCACTTGCAATTTCTGCGAATACGCAGAAATTGTTCATCTCTGAGACCCCAGGGTGATTACTAGTGTAGAGGGATGTTCCTATTTTTCCATTATCCGTTTGTAGAGACGGGTCCAAAAACGGTAGATTAGTGCTTTTGGCCTGTTAAGTAAACCTGAGATGAGGTTGGTTGGTGTTGAGCCAATTGACCATTAGTTCCAGTAAGTCTTCCTGGCCCTTCCAGATGAGTAGGACTCCATCTATGTAATGTCGCCAAAATGAGATTTGATCATAGAAAGGATTGTTGTGTGGCAGAATATTTTTTTCCAAATTGTCCACATACCGAATGGCATAATTGGGGGCAAAGGAAGCGCCCATTGATACTCATTTCATTTGGAGATGGAAGGTATCCTTGTATAAAAAATATTTAAGTTTTTTATTTGTAGTAGTTCCATAATGAAATCTGTGGGGATACGCGTGGGTTGTGATATGGTATTCTGGAGATCCCTTATGATTTGCATGCCTTCTATCTGTGGAATATTGGTGTATAAAAACTCTATATCTAATCTAACCAAGAGGTCTGTGGTGGGGTCAAATTATTTAGACAGGGTAGCACTAGAGACACATGGGAAGCCAGTTGTGAAATCAGTTTTTCTGGGGCGTGTAGGCCCCTTAGTAGCCACACCTCTGGGATGATCTAGGGAGCTCTTCATGTAAGCGAAGGTTTCTGCCATCTGGAATGGCAGAATAAAGTCAACTAGATGCCACACTTCACAGGAAGTAGTCCTCATGATGGAGGAGACCTGGTAGCCCATTGGCTAGTGACCGCGACCTCCCCATATGGCATTTTCAGGGCATAAAAAGGGCGTCCTTGGCACCCAGGACTCAGAACTCATTGGATTGGGAAGAGGACCGAAGGACTACCCTGCTGTACTGAGGACCCAGCGAAGGAGGCAGCACCAATGTGAACTGTACCTGTTGGCTAGCAAAGGAAAAGGGAACAATGCCTGCTGTGTCCTGCTCATGGAAAAGTAGACTCCTGAGCCCAGCTGAAGCAAGATACTCCAAGGGTCAGTTGGCTAACCTCCTGTTTGCAGCACACGGCCAAAACAGCTGAAAAAGCCTGCTGGGGCGAGTTGGTACCCCAGATTTCCAGATCACTGTTCCTCGCTGATTAGTAGTGAAAGGGACCAAAACCTGACGTTCAAAAGTTGCCCCGAGTTTGCAGGATCCGGGATAGTTGTCGGAGTACAGCTAGGTTGCCCAGAAGGCAAGTTTCTGCCAAAAGAAGAAAAACACTCAAACCGCTCTACCGGGTAACTGTTAGCCCAGTGGCGACTGGGCTTCTGCCAAGCTTGCGAAGACTTCAAGAGATGTTGACCCCTGGTGCCAAGATAGTTTCACCAAGCCAGTGGACTGATGAGTAGCCCCAGGAAGACCCCCGTTGACTGCACAGCATCTTCAGCATCCTGTATCTCTTGTACTTGTACCACTCTATAATAAAGACAGTGGCAAGGAGCCACTGATGCTAGAACTGAAAACTGCTTTTCTGGACAAGGTAAAAAAATTCTGTGGACCTTGCTGGACCCCTGACCAGCAACCTGTTGAAGTTAGTTGGCTAAAGTAAATCTAAGTAACTGCATTGATACCAAAGCTTTTCTTGAAAAAGTTTCCAAGTGTCAAATTTGTTGAATTTGCCAATGGTTGTTATGGTTAAGTAAGAAGTGTTGGTTTACTATACCTTGCAAATTCTGTATCTCTGGAACTCTCTTGTGAATCTTTTGTGTGTTGGTGTAAAAAATGATATAAAAATCTAAAATTGGTGTTGGATTTCTGGAGTGTCTTGTGTATTTCTTCTTTAATTGTTTTGGTGCTGTTTAAAGGCTTTACACTTGTTCCTTCTTGTAAACCTGATGGCCCAGAGCCACAGCTCCCCAGGGTTGAGCTAAGGTTTAACAAACGAAACCTAAGGGGGTTGGCAGTGCATTACATGCTGAGGTCACGCAAACATACCATATAATAAACCCCTTTTTCCCCTCGCAGCGTGTAAAACTTTGGTTCTCCAGGTAAAACCAGGCCTCATCAGGTGAACTGAAAATTTGGGAGTTACCTTAGTCTATCACCTTCATCTTCACTGTGAAAAGCTGGAAGGCCTGCCACTTTACCAAAGTTGTATAGTTGAGGAAGATAAGCACTTTAGAATTCCCAAAGTCTATTATTAAAACAGTTGTGATTTTGATAGTTCATAAGTTTCGGGATCAGCGGTTGCGGCCATGCCCCAGGGATCAGCTGCCACTCCAGTCCTATGTGCCTGTTGGATGAGAGTATGGTGCCGCCGTATTTTCAAATACATGTTTGCATTAACCACTATTGCATGTTCAGAATTCTTTGGAATATGCTTCAGATGTACATCATTTCAGCGAGTGTGCCTAGCCACATCCTTGGCTCTGCAATTCATGGACTCCACCGCTGCAGCCATATCTTATCAATTGTAATTCTTTTACTGTTGTCCGCAATGAAGACAAGTTGGATTCATTTGCAGTGATCCTTTTCACCATTGCTTTGTGGTCAGTTCATAGCAGGATGACTTCCATACTGACTCCATCTACTTTACCTTCCAATGGTGATCAGATTCTATTTTTGTTTTTTTACTGGAAACGATAAACATTTAACTTGTAAACCTGACTGGGAGTTACAGTTGGTTGTATTTGTTGACCTGTTTTTTTTCTTAGCTTTTTCTGTTGAAAACCGTTTTTCAAATTTTTCTTTTATTGTAGAGAACCCCTACCATATTGGTTTGGGTTTTTCAGTTTCACCAATCTAAATCGGGATATTTAATCAAGATACTGTCTTGAGCCTTTTTGAGTTGTGTAGAAAATCCTACTGTTTGAGGAATTCATTCATGAATTTCAGAATTTTGTAGTTTACCGATGTTGCATTCTTCTATAAACTTCACTGCAATAGAATCACAGGCAGGATGAGTGTTTGTAGGGAGTGATGGTACTAGGTGTAGGGTCTTGATTTTTTTTTTGGAAGGTTATCTATGTAAGATAATCATTAGAGGTTTTGAGTTTTTGCTTCTCAATTCTTCTGAAAATGTCTGCAACATCAGGACATTTTTGTCTGAAATGTGTGCTTTAGGATATGAATTGGCACAGTTTGAATGTAGTGACTAGGAATTTCAGGTTGCTAAAGTAAAAATTATTTGGGTTCAAAAGCAAGGATCAAAGTTGTATGTGCTTTTCTCAGATTTTTGAGATCCTGATTACTTGGACCTTGTGTGCCTCTCAGGACTTATACTATTAACTTTTTATTCAGTTTAACATAGTACCAGGGACTAGGTATTTGGTTTTTCCTCTTCCTTCTTAGAGCAAGGTTGTCAGTGGTGACTCTCCTTTGGTCTAGACTGGTTAGATCCACTGCTGTCTTGTAATATGCTTTCAAATATATCTTCTCAAAATTGTCTTTGGGCAGGTTTTTTCCCCAAGGGTCCCTAGGTGATTTTGGTGTTTCATATCGTGATAGTTGACTGCCTTGGCAGTAATTGTAGTAACCTAAAAACAAGATGTTCACGGAGTATTATTGACGCTTTTTTTTCTATTTGAAGGTAATCGTTCTGATGGAGAAGGATCCAACTTTTTTGGTAGAGGTAAGTTTGGTTTCTACTAAAGCTTTTTCATTGTCTAAATTTCCATTGCTCTGAATTGTAGGCTTTCTTTAATTTGCTCATAGTTAATACTGCATAATACAGAAAATGTGATTCTTACTTGAATAATTTCCTTTTGATGCCAAAACATTTTATAAAAGAAGCTGGGAGATCTGGCACTTTACCCTCTCCCTATTGATTTTTTTTTTTTACTGTCTTTTTCAGGAAATTTATCATTAAGACCATCTCCAATTCAAACAGTTCAAAAGGCAGTTCATCATTCTAAGGTCTAATTAAAAGGTGGTTTCGTTGAGACGGGAATGACCCTTACATGGTAGATAGACCAGAACCCCTGACCAACTGCAAATGAGCCTGGTATCATGGCATTTTGTGGCAGAGCACTTGTGAATTCCTGTGTGGGAGCTGAGAGCACATTGCCACACATTGTGCAGATATTCCCGCATGTATGTAGAGTGCCTGTTGGGTGTATAATGCCTGCTATCAGAAATCCATGTTTGTTGTGAGTGTATGCATGCTTGGAAGTGGATCCGTTTTGGATTCCCCCTTGTTCTGACATCCATAAGATGGAGGTTTTGATAAAACCTTCCCAGAAAGTGGAAGTGTATTGCCTCTATTCCTGAGTTGGAGAGGTTAGCTACAGAAGCAGACATGTGGAGTGAAGGAGACCGGATTGCCTTTTGAAATTGTGTAGCCCATTTAGCAGTGGATTGCTGATAACTTGTCTGAGCACTCCCATTTGGACAGTTGTAGGAGAGTGGGGCGAGTCTGCCGATTCAGTTGTTGAAAGGATAGGCATTTCTAGGTAGGTTGTGGGCCTTTAGATTTCCCTTGAGTGGCCATCCAGGAAGGCTGGTGGCAGCCAGGCGCAGAATACCTTGCTCAATGTGCTCGTTAAAGGAGTAATCATGCTTGTAGCCATCATTCTCTTGTAGGGGATTTCCGTGTATAGTCCTAATCATGTGAATCGTCCCGCCCATGTGCGTGGACCCCGGAGCACTTCATTAGATATATCTTCTTAAGTTGTCATCTTCTGCCTTTCTTCAGGAAGGCCTGCATAGACACGAGATAAAAAGACAATAATGCAGCCTAACCAACTAGGCTACACTGGCCATTACTTCATCTTGAAGTGAAAAAAGATAGCCAGTTTAACTTTTAAATTTAGCAATTTTACTGAGTTTCACACATAGAAAACTCCCCTTCACAAAACTCCTTTTTTCATGATAGAGATGAAAAGGGTTGGACAGAGAAGCCCCCATAGGCTGCCATTGTGTCTGCAAATGGATACCGTGCCTTTAAGAGTCTCCAGAGACACCCGGTATCCCATGATGCGCACAGCCAGAGACAGTTACTTTCAGTTCTTTTTTCCGGCTCCTGCTAGCAGGACCCTGGAGCATTGAGCTCTACCTTTTTTGTATTCTATTCTAAATTTAATTCAGTATTTGGATTTTTGTAGCTTCACTCGACGTCTTTGGCCTTTATCTATTTTTGGCAGAATTTCTATAGTTTTCTTGTCAAAATGCCTTCTCTGTTTGACAAGTGTCCTGACTGTGGTAGGAAGAAGGCCAAGTCTGATGCACACAGAGTCTGTATTCTGTGTTTGCCTGTCTCTCATGTCCCTGACACCTGCTCTATTTGCAAGACCTTTTCTAAGCGCACCCTGCGTGACAGGGAGAAGATTCGGCTCCAATGGTTGGAGCAGAGACGACAGAAGGCAGCATCTACAGCCTCTGGGCAAGGAGAGGGTAAGTCCTCTACCAAAACCCATGCTTCGACCTCTGGGGGGTTCCCCAGTCGAAAAACGGCAGAAAAACGACGCCGGTCCCGATCGACGTTGAAGACGACGGCGTCGAGAGCAGGTATGACTACGATATGCTCTCCGTCGACTCGGGGCTCTGGGTCGAAGCGACGTCGACGCTCCACGTCGAGGAGAGGAACGGCGAGGTCTCGGACGAGATCGCTGTCGCGGGTGTCCCCGCGTTCAACATCGACTCAACGAAGATCGCCGTCGTCGATCCGAGTCACACAGGCAACGGCGGTCGCCGTCGATGCGTCACCGCCGATCGACGTCTACGAGAAGGTAGACGTCGAGGGGTCATCACCGACGTTCGACGTCGAGGTACCGTTCTGGCACTCGCTCCGTAGTGAGCCTGTCGACGTCTACAGGGAGTTCAGGATCCAGACGACGTCGCCGTTCGCCGTCGAGCAGTAGATCGACGTCGAGGGGGAGGTCTGACGTTGAGTCCAGGGCACCTTCTTCGCACCCAGCCTTCTCCTTCTCCTTTTCCACTTCTCCTTCTCCTTTTCCACTTCTCCTTCTCCTTTTCCACCTCCTTCTCCTTTTCCACCTCCTTCTCCTTTTCCACCTCCTTCTCCTTTTCCACCTCCTTCTCCTTTTCCACCTCCTTCTCCTTTTCCACCTCCTTTTTCCACCTCTTCCTCAGCCTGGACCCATGGCTCCTCGGCCCACGCGTCCAGCAGAGCCACGAAGACCAAGGTCACGGTCTCGGCCAAGACATCGTTCCCAGAGACACCACCGGTCTTCCACACGATCTCATCGCCATTGCCACGAGAGATCTCGTTCCCGGCATACCAGGGATACGTCTTCCACGAGTACGGGGAGGTACTCGCCCACTCTAACGGATTCCCCTCCTCAGAGAGTGTCTCCCGTTGATGATATCTCCACCTTTCAGGAGGTTCTGGTCAGAAGGGCGTCAAAGCCCTTGTCTACTCCTGTGCAGTCGACATCAGTGATATTTGAAACTCTCCAGCAGAGACAAACCTCTTGTCCATTGCTTCCGTTGGTGCCTGGTTTAGTGGAACCAGCTATGGAGCTGTTCTTGACACCATCTTGTATAAAATCTGCGCCTTCCAGGTTACAAAAGAAACATCGCCCACCTTATTCGGATCCTGCCTTCCTCCGACTGGACCCCACCCCGAACTGTCATTGTGGTGGCGGCACGGAAACGGCATGCTACGGCACCACCGGATAAGGAAAGCCGTAAGCTGGATTCGGTGGGGAGAAAAGTTTGCAACACCGCAGCTACATCCATGAAGGCGGCCAGCTCTACTCTGCCTTGCTGGGCCGGTATGACCGACCCCTGTGGGAGTTGCTGCAACAATTTATGGACTTCCTGCCCAGGGACAAGCGGGAAGATTTTCAGGAGATAGTGAACGAGGGTCTGATGGATTCGAACCAAGTCATCAGCGCTGCAGCGGATACTTCACTCCTGTCAGCCCACGGGTACTGCCATGGAGTTGCTCTCCGGAGACATTCCTGGCTTCGTCTACTTCACTGAAGCCAGAGGTGCAACAGCGCATTTCTAATCTACCGTTCTCGGGCACGACTCTTTGGCTCCCATGCGGATGACGAGATGGTCCGCATGAAGACTGAAATGGCGACTTTGAAGGCTGTAGGTCTGGAGAAACCTAAAGAACAGCGAAAGACCTTCCGCCCCTTCCAACTGCGTTATTCCTCCCAGAGGTTCCAACGATCTCAGGGCCGTCAGTCCAACCAACAACAGCAGTTTCAGCGGTCTTTCCAGCCGTTTCAGAAAAGCCAGTCGCGAGGACGGTCCAACCAGCAGTCTGCTCAAGGGAACAAGGCCCCTGCTGCTTCCAAGCCCTGAAGGGTTTCTTCCCCCTCGTCCGTTACCCACTCCGGTGGGGGGGAAGCATTCAAAATTATCTGGCAGAGTGGCAGGACATAACTCAGGAAAATTGGGTGCTGAATATTGTTCGCAGTGGATACTCGCTACGTTTTACAAGCCCTCCTCCGTCGATTCCTCCAACTCGCTCACGCTACATGCTACGCGAGTTGCAGAGGGAGGCCAACATCCTCTTACAGAAACGGGCGATAGAACCGGTTCCTCTGGCACAGAGAGGAACAGGACTGTATTCGCGATTCTTTCTAGTCCGCAACAAAGACAAGAACGAGTTCAGACCCATCCTCAACTTGCGACAGGCAATCAAGTGGGTTCGCAGAGAAAAGTTTCGGATGTTGTCCATGCATCAAATCTACCCTCAACTTCATCAGGGAGACTGGCTATGCGCAATAGATCTGCAAGACGCATATTTTCACGTGCCCATAGCAAGGAAACATCGCAAGTTCCTGCGATTCACCGTGGGCAACAACCACTATCAATACTCCGTGCTTCCTTTCGGCCTGAAGTCAGCGCCTCGGACATTTTCCAAATGCATGGCCGTAGTTGCTGCACATCTAAGGAAGAACAAGGTGTTAGTCTACCCGTATCTAGACGACTGGCTGATCAAGGCAGCTACGTCTCAGGAAGCGCAGCTGCATTTCAAGCGGACTTCCAATCTCCTACTTCGTTTGGGCCTCCACCTCAACTTCACGAAGTCTGTCTCGACTCCTGTCCAGTGTCTACAGTACCTGGGAGCCACCATCGATACACGCACGGCAAACGTGTGTCCTTCGGAGGAGAGACGCTTATCGATCCTTCGGAAGGCTCAGGCTCTCATGACCATACCCTTTCCGACAGTGAGGAATGTTTCTTCTCTCCTGGGCTCCTTGGCCTCCTGTATCTTCCTCACTCCAAACGCAAGCCTCCATATGAGACCCCTGCAAGAATGTCTGGAGGGTCAGTGGGACCAGAAACTGCGGGATTGGGAAGACAGGATTCAGCTGTCGCGGCAGGCTCTCCAGTCCATCCGCTGGTGGTGTTCTCCACGCAATCTCCTCCGAGGGATTCCCTTCCACAAGGAGATACCAAAACAAACCATAGTGACGGATGCTTCTCTCCACGGCTGGGGGGCACATTCCGACCACCTTCAGATACAGGGAGAGTGGTCCCGGAAAGAGACCAAGTACCACATCAACTTCCTGGAACTACGAGCAGTCCATTTGGTGCTGAAAGCCTTCCAGCCGTCGTTTCACACCAGTTCCCTGCTTGTCCAGACGGACAATACGACCACAATGTTCTACCTCAACAAGCAGGGGGGCTCGAGATCCCGAGCGTTATCTCTGGAAGCCCAGGCCATCTGGAACTGGCTGTTGGCCAGGAACCTGACCATCACAGCAACTCGCCTCCCAGGTGTTCAAAATGCTCAGGCAGACGCGGTCAGCAGACTCATTCAAGAAAATCACGAATGGGTCTTAAACGACGAAGTGGTGCGAGACATCTTCGGAAGATGGGGTACTCCACAGGTCGATCTGTTCGCTACAGCGGAAAACAGCAAATGCTGCGACTTCGCCTCCAGGTTTTACCAACCAGGGACTCTGGGGAATGCATTGTGGATCAACTGGTCAGGCGGCTTTCTCTACGCTTTTCCGCCAATTCCCCTGACTCCGACAGTACTGATCATGCTCTCTCAATCACGGGCCAAGATGATCCTCATTGCTCCGGAGTGGCCCCGTCTGTGGTGGTTTACAGACCTACTCCACTGATCTCTTCTGCCACATCTCCGTCTTCCATGCCGGCCGGACCTTCTAACGAAGTTCGGTGGACAGATGGTGCACCCCAATCTCTCGTCTTTGAATTGGCGGCATGGCTCCTGAGTTAGTACAGTACGGACATTTGCATCTCCCTCTGGACTGTATGGAGATATTGAAGGAGGCCAAACGACCATCTACACGCACGTGCTATGCATATAAATGGAAGAGATTTTGCATCTGGTGTGCATCTAAGAATGTGGATCCTACCTTCTGCAAGGAAGATGTCATCCTTCCTTACTTGCTACACTTGGCTCAATCTGGCCTTCAGTTTCATTCGATTAAAGTTCACCTGGCAGCTTTAACTGCTTATAGGAAATGTCCTTCACAAACTCCCAGTCATCCGAGATTTCCTTGAAGGATTGAAAGTTTTTCCTCCCATTAGACGTCCTTCGCCTCCTTGGGAACTCAATGTGGTTCTTTCTCGACTGTTGAGGGAACCGTTTGAACCTATTCATAAGGCTTCTCTTCAGCATCTGTCTTGGAAGACGGCTTTCCTTGTGGCTATAACTTCTGCCCGCAGGGTTAGCGAACTTCAGGCATTATGTTGTAAAGAACCATATACAGTTTTTCATTCCTCTAAGGTAGTTATGAGGACTCAGCCTAAGTTCCTCCCTAAAGTAGTTTCAGAGTTTCATGTGAACCAAACTATTACATTGCCTACATTCTTTCAGAATCCCTCTTCTCTTGCTGAGGTCGCTTCATTCCCTTGATGTTAGGAGGGTCTTGAAATTCTATTTGGACAAGACTAAGGATATCCGTAGATCGGACCAGTTATTTGTAAACTCGGTCCGAACTGGTCTAGCTACCTCCAAACAATCCATTTCTAGGTGGATTGTTTCCTGTATTCAGCTGTTATCTGAAAGCCAACAAGACTCTTGTTAGTAAGCCTAGGGCTCACTCTACCAGAGGTAAAGCGGCTACTGCGGCTTTACTTCGTAACGTACCTATTTCAGAGATCTGCAAGGCTGCCACTTGGAAGTCCGTCCATACGTTTACTAAGCACTACTGCCTAGACACTGATGCTAGGGCAGATGCTCAGGTTGGGCAGGCTTCACTTCGGAATCTATTTGCACAATAGTGCGGTTGTTATCTGTTTCTTCCACCGCTGGGGAGTTGTTTTGGGATGGGCTTGCTAGTCTATTCACATGATTATGACTATATACGGAAATCCCCTACAAGAGAAGGAGTAGTTTCTTACCTGTAACTCCAGTTCTCTTGTAGGGGTATTTCCGTGATAGTCATAAGCAACCTGCTCGCCTCCCCGGTGGCAGACACAGACGTACCCAAGACTCAGCAGGCACTGCTTCTTTACGCCTTCAAAAAGAACTGAAAGTAACTGCCTCTGGCTGTGCATCATGGGATACCGGGGGTCTCTGGAGACTCTTAAAGGCACGGTATCCATTTGCAGACACATAATGGCAGCCTATGGGGGCTTCTCTGTCCAACCCTTTTCATCTCTATCATGAACAAGCATTTGCAATGCAATAGGTCTCGCATTTACGCGAGTTTGAGCTATTGGCACTGTAAATGGCAATGCCTTTTTATGTTTTGAAAAGCTGCAAGCGGTGCATAAACATGCACATTATTTACTTATAATCCTTGCTTACGAAAAGCACGGCTGGCAGTAAAAGAGGTGTAGTTACTGCCAGCATTGCTTCTCGTAAGCAACGACTGTGTACAAAGTGCGTGTTTACGCACCACTTGCAGGTTTTTAAAATACATAAATAAAAGGCATTGCTATTTACATTGCCAATAGCTGAAACGCTCGCAAATGCTTGTCTTCATGAGGGGTTGAGTCAAGTGTTTGAAACAGGACACATATTACAATCTATATATATTGAGAGCATAATATTCTATTGAGGTTATGGGTGGGATGTCTGGAATTATGTGACAGAGGAAGACCAAGTTGTACAGCAGGTTGACTAAATTATAGGGCACGGAAAGGCAAATTATGAGAACATCTTCCCAATAAAAACAGCTCCATGGAACGGCAGTTACATTTAATACTTATGTGGTACCTGTCTTACGAGGAAGTACTTTAGGATTAAAGACACTGGATCTAAAAGCTATGCAACATGTTTGTAGTTGTTTTACAGTCTGAGTGCACTGTTGAAATAACCGATGCTTTGATGTGAACGAGAATTAGTGTTAACAGCGAGGAAAAGAAACCAGGACAGAGAAGGAATCATTCTGTCCACCTTGTAAGATTTACATTTAAGAATTTCAGTTTTTTTCCCTAGTGGAGACAAAAGCCCTGCTTAGATGCATCAAACGTGGATGTTTATATTGTCTGGGCAACATGGTCACATTTTTAAATGCCTGGTCTCATCATTAAATTGTTGAAGGTGTCGGTTAAGTTTCTAAAGTGCTTGGCGCAGTTTTGCATCCGGAGGGCGGCACTTTTAGTAACTTCTGATCTGCTTGAGCTAAATTTTTTTGTTTTTTGTTTGTCTACAAATTATAAAGCAGATGATGGATTGC
Organism: Calotriton arnoldi; assembly: GCA_963921515.1. NCBI lineage: Eukaryota > Metazoa > Chordata > Amphibia > Caudata > Salamandridae > Calotriton > Calotriton arnoldi. Next base: position 3,149,278 of record CAWUFW010000910.1, on the reverse strand, counting down.
GGGGCAAGTGCGGCACAGTTATATTTATAAAGAAGAAATTCCCCACTTTTTAATGAAGTGTTTGAATAAAACCTTGTTGCCTTGGTGTGAACCATTTTACGAAGGCAACGCTCTGTCCCTCTCCACCCCCCCCCCCCCCCGTTTCTCTACAGCTCAGTACTGCCGGGGGTGGGAGAGGGGGAGGGGGGTCGGGCTTGATTCGTGTGTCCAGGCGCTATACCCCAGTAGTGCCCACATCAGATGCATATGTGCATCTGTAGAACAGCGCAGGCCATGCATTACTGTTGCACTTACGGTTAGAACAACACCAGTTGTTGGCGACGCAGTCTCTGTACAGTGCTCTGCTGCCGTCGGTCAGAGCTGCAGGAGATGCTCTTCTTGGGGAGATGGGAATGCTGGGGGGACGGGGAGGGGGGGCAGTGACCGCTTCTACATGGGCCTTAGGACGGCCCATGGCCCATCTTGTCAAGCAGTCCAAGCTGCACCCCCGCGGTGCGAAGCAGAGAGCGAGGAGCTACAGAATGGGAGGGCCCGTGGCCCCTGCCATGACCTTTGACCCGTCCAGGTATAGATTTACATACATTCGGTGCTCCGTCACGTGCCCCATCCATACAATAGGAGGACGTGGCTCTTTGGATGGTGCGACGGTCCTCACTGTAGTAGGAGGGGCAGAGCCAGCTGATTATTAGGGGCGTGGGGGGTCGTCATGGGTCCAGCAGAAAAATGGGGGCTTTAGGGGCAGGAGGAGGAGTCGGTACTCACCGGTGAATGCTGAGCACAGAGGGGATCTCTACCTCATGTCCCAGCGCGGCCACAGTCCTGCCGCAGGCATGTGTGACCATGAGCTGGCTCTGTTGCTGTGGCTCACACGCTTCTCTCTCAGCACTAGACGCCGTACGCGTGCACATCTCCTGTCCGGGCGTGCACATCTCCTGTCTGGGCAGGCACGGCGAGCAGGAGACTGGGAGTGTCCATATTTGCTACAAAACGGTATGCCTGCCCATTTTTCTTCATATAATCAATCAATCCATTTCAGAATATATCAGTTCATGGACGTAAATCATCATGCAATTTTTCATAAACATATAATAACAGACATTTTGAATAAAAAAGCCCTAAAACAACTTTTAAGAAGCCCGCGAGTGGTGCGCGCGCGACAAGCCCGCGAGATCCCTGTGAGGAGCGGGCGCCATCACAAAGCAGCGTCCCGCGAGTGGTGTGCAGACAAGCCCGCGAGTGGTACGCGCGTGCGACAAGCCCGCGAAATCCCTGCGAGGAGCGGGCGCTATCACAAAGCAGCGTCCCGCGAGTGGCCGAAACAGACGCCGTACGCGTGCACATCTCCTATCCGGGAGTGCATATCTTCTGTCCTGAAACGCCGAAAGAGACGCCGTAAGCGTGCACATCTCCTGTCCCCCTTCGGCCAAGAAACCGACAACAATAGATCTTGCCAAGGCGAGCAGCGCATGCGCTGCGTCGCTAGGCGAGACCTAAAAAAGGAGTTTTGTGAAGGAGTTTTCTGTGTGTGAAACTCAGTAAAATTGCTACATTTAAAAGTTAAACTGGCTATCTTTTTTCACTTCAAGATGAAGTAATGGCCAGTGTAGCCTAGTTGGTTAGGCTGCATTATTGTCTTTTTATCTCTTGTGTTTATGCAGGCCTTCCTGAAGAAAGGCAGAAGATGACAACTTAAGAAGATATATCTAATGAAGTGCTCCGGGGTCCACGCACATGGGTGGGACTATTCACATGATTGACTATCACGGAAATACCCCTACAAGAGAACTGGAGTTACAGGTAAGAAACTACTCCTTATCACTCACTGCTGTGAGAGCCATAACCTTACACAAAGAATTGTGTCCACTGCAGAAAAATGATATTATGAAATCAAACCACCCTGAACTGGTTCATGAACTATAGCCAGTAGATCCACTAACCACTCCTGCTGGAAAACTAAATAAAAGTTAGACCAAAAGCTTCCTACTTGGTTCCAGTTCCAGGCTGCTTCTCTGACCATGTTTAGGTATTCTGCGTAGTACTCAGTTACTGCGATCAAGGGATGGTATAGCTAATCCCCAGTCTCCCAAAGCTGCATGTCTTATGACTGAAGCAGTGAGTCTGCCTCAGACCTGAGAGCCTGCCTGCTTGCTGAGACGTTAGAAGGAGAATGCCTTGGCCCTCAGTAGCCAGGTTCTGGAGTGGAATGTCAAGAAGATATTTTGTAAGAGGCGGACTCCAGCGGGCTAGTAACGGGCTGTGACCCTGCTGCGAACACTTGCTGATATTTGCTGCTGGGTTACGTTTTTATGCTCTATTGCGAGTTTGCACACTTTTTAAATTTTCAATAACGTTTTATTCCTGCTGCATGTTTTAATGTTTTTGGGGGTGTACTAGCCTTCTGCACTGCTGCGTGTTGCAGGGTGCAGTTAGGCCTCATCCCTACTTGTTCCCCTTATTCCCTCTTACCTGACATTCGTGGGGTGTGGGCTCTCGCTCGGCCTCCTTCACAGCGCCTCACTCCTCTCTCGAGGCCTGTAATCCCGTGTGGGCACAGACTTGGGCGCCATCTTGGGTCACGGTCTAGTTGTTGACCGACCGGACCTAGACACTCCCATACTTGATGCGAGCTGCGGCGCGGGCACGCCAAAGGCAAGCCCATCTGCGCCCGTCCGGACCGTGGCCAGCGCCAGCCATGCTGCCTGTTATCTCCCAGCAACCACTATCGCGTGGTCCAGGGAGCAGCTCCTAATGATGAACAGACTGACCTGTCCTGGGACGGCCAGCCTGGCTCTACCCCTGGCAGGACAGAAGTGGTGCTGCAGCCATTGCCCATTTGCCCTGGGGCAATGCGCGAAGCTGGAGCCCTTGGGTAACACTGTGGTTAATTGGGACGCTAAGGCCCCGTCTATCCTTCAGATGGCCTCAGAGGTTATCATCAAGGCGTGCTTCTAAACTGCAGATCCCTCCCCAAACACTGCGATGATATCTGGTTTTCCCTGAAGGCCAACTCCTGGGACCGCATGGTTCCAACTGGAACTTGGTTAAAGGAAAGTACTAATCCTGACATAAGGCTGGCGGTCCCGGAGGGATTTCGGTGGCCAACCGGATTGGCCACAAGTGTGGGGGAGGGCTGGCCATCATTATGAGGGAAGGATGGGAGATCTCCTGCAGGAGTCTTGCTGGCCTGGGGTCAATAGAGGCACTCTTCTACTGCATAAGGATATCCCCTACTCTCTCTGTGGCTGGCATTCTGGTTTATAGACCCCCTGATACACCTGCCAGCCACCTCCTCGCACTGTATGACGCTGTTGCAATTTCCTGGTTCTTGGAGATTTCAATGTCCACATGGATAATGCCAAATGTCACAAGGCTGCACAATTGGCAGACACACTGAAAGGTCTAAATTTAACACAAATGGTGTGCGCCCCTACTCATGTTGCAGGACATATGCTTGATCTTATTTTCAGTAATATCCTCAATTTGAAAGTAGAGACTCCATTACCGCTAACTTGGTCAGACCACTTGTTAGTCCCTTTCGGCTTGATATTTGGAGCTTCTGACTGTTAGCTCGATAGTCCTCACAAGCAGAAATTGGTCGAAGGTCTCCCGGGAGTCTTTAGGCGCTGAGCTACTAAACAATACACCTCAACTTACGGGAGACCCTAGCAACGATTTCACTATTTTTAATCACTTGGTCACCCTCGCCCTTGACAGAATCGCTCCCCTTAGGACGGCTAAATCATCTAGGAAAAAGCCCTCTTCCCCCTGGTTTACTATGGAACTTTAAGTTGAAAAAAGCCTGTGCAAGAAGCTCGAACGCACTTGGCGCAAATCATATCAGAGGCCAAGTGCGCTTATAGAGCAGCGTTAAAAAAATGTCATGGGCTGAAGTGCAAAACCATTAGCGACTTCCTTGCGAATCAAATCAATTGCTCTGAGGTCTTTAAAATCGTTGAAGGTTTTCTCTGGCCTAAGGCTCTGGACAGCACTATTGCCCCTTCACCGTCCTTGTGCGAGGATCTTTCAATCTTCTTCCTGGAGAAAATACAGCTTATTTACTCCTCTTTCACTCCGGTTGAGCTTTCTGCTCTACTACAGCCCCCTTCAGAGCCACGCAGCATCTGCTCCCAATTTCGCCCGATTTGCCCGGTTGCCTCTCGGATAGAGCTTGACAAGTGTAAATCGGGTTCTCCGGGAGACCCCTGCCTGGCGAAACTTTTTAAAGCACTAGCCCCATGGTTGAACCACTATCTAAACCTAATCTGGAATTCTTCCTTGACTACGGGTATCTATCCCGCTGCCTGGAAATCGGCTCAGGTACTGCCCACCCTGAAGAAACCTGATGCCGATCCAGCTGAACTCAAGAATTTTCGTCCGCTCTCCCTCCTATCTGCCCCAGCCAAAATTCTGGAGAAAGAGGTCCAGAAGCAACTCTCCAACTTCTTGGAATCCAACAATTGCCTGCATGACTCCCAATCTGGCTTTAGATCCGGATACAGCACGGAGACAGCACTATTGGAAGTTGCGGACACAGTGCGGATTGCATTAGACCAGGGAAACTCCACAATGCTCGTGCTGTTAGATCTATCCGCAGCTTTTGACACAGTGTCCCATTGGATTCTGCTGGAGAGACTTATGCAATTGGGAGTTAGGGGCACCACACAGGCCTGGTTCCAGTCATTTTTGGAGGGCAGATCCCAGCAGGTCCTTCTTCGACCCTACTTCTCCTCAGCTAAACCCCTCGCATGTGGGGTTCCCCAAGGGTCTGCTCTGAGCCCGATGTTGTTTAATGTCTATCTGGCCCCCCTCGCAAAGGTAGTTGAGCATTGGGGTGTTAAAGTGGTATCCTACGCTGACGATGCCCAACTGGTGTTCTCCTTCAGAGAACAGTCGGAGGCAGCCTTTGTCAAGTTTAAGCTCTGCCTCACTAACATCGCAGCTTGGATGACCATGAGCTGCTTGAAATTAAATACCAACAAAACGGAGGTATTATTTTTCTATCAATCTGCTCCCCTATCTTCCGAGATTTGGTGGCCGCCAGAGCTAAACCCGCCGCCAATTCCTATAGAGTCTGTCAGGAACTTGGGTGTCAAATTTGATACGTCCTTGTCATTTAAAGCCCAGATCGGTCAAGTCTCCTCCGCCTGCTTTTGGAAGCTGAGAGCCCTGCGGAGATTTCTTCATCTCCTACCCATGAAGTGCCGTAAGACGGTGGTCCATGCGCTGATTACGTCTCAGCTAGATTACTCTAACAGTCTTTATATTGGTCTGCCTGCTTATTTGATCCATAGATTGCAGATCATTCCGAACGCGGCTGCAAGACTTATTAGGAATGTTCCCTTCCGGCATCGCATCTCCCCTCACCTGCGGAGCCTCCACTGGCTACCTGTGAGAAGGAGAATTGAATTTAAGGTTCTGTCTATTGCCTTTAGAGCCATTAGAAATCGAGAACCTGGCTACTTGAAACAGAGACTGCAGCACTATCACATTGACAGGGCGCTTAGATCCAATCATCAGAATCTGCTTAAGATTCCCCTGGTCTCTAGGGCTAGGCTGGGTGGACGTGCTTTTTCAGTGCGAACCGCCGCTCTCTGGAACTCCACACCTCTCCATCTTCGCATGCTGGAGTCAGTCTACCTTCAGGAAGGTGCTGAAAACTTGGCTGTTTAGCCTCCCTTAGTCCTTTCCCCGTCTCCCCCGTCTGTCAGTCTACCTAGCGCTGGGACACCTCCGTCGGAGGTAGCTGTGCGCTCTACAAATTCCCTATTATTATTATTAAGAGGAGTTTCCGGAGCCTGACTGCATGAATCAGAGGGTCTCCTGATCTCTGTACCCAAGTGAAGACCAGTATTGTCACAGACAGCTCACTTAGCAGAGCACTCCTGAGAGATCCTCAGCGAAAAACAGAACAGATTAGATGGGCCCGGGGCAGCTCAGACCAGACTAGTCCACCTCCGGGACATAGCGGTTTCCCTGCGTGCACCAACGCAGGCCGGTAAACCTGTGTTTGCTCTCGCTTGGCGTGACCAGTTTCAAAATTCCCGCAAAGCAGGAGCAAACATCAAGTCTGCTCCAAGCTTTTTGAAAATGCTCCCACCCACTGGGAGCAGAGTTTTGATCAGTTTCCCTGCCTGCGCCGATGCGGGCAGAGAAGCAGCTCAAAAGATTGCTCCCTCTCGGAGGGAGCATCACTAGGAGCTGCTCCCTGCGGGCAGGAGCAATGCTGGCTCCCGCTGCTTGGAGGGAGCCGGCTGGGGTTGCGGCGGCCATGGGGCTCCCCCCATAGTCCCCAAATGAGAATATGGTGTGTCCTAGGTAGGCGCCCATCTTTAACGGTGTTAGGCCCTTGGGATGTAGTCCCCGGGGCTGACATTGTCTAGGGAGTGGGCTGCATGCCCCCTTCCTCCTAACAATAACACCGGGCCCCCAGTGGCTAAAATCGGCCCGTGGAGGGGGTGCCGCATGCCCCCTCACGTAAACATAACCCCGACCCCGGGAATGGGGTACCTGGGTCCGAAATCTGCCCAGGGAGGAGGGCTATGCATTTCCCCTACCCTTTATTTAGAAGAGTGGCCCTGGGAGAATGGAGTCCCCAGGGCCTAACAAGGTTTGGGAAGGGGGATTGGGGCCGCGCGGCCTCCCTCTCCTTAAATACACAGGCCAGGGGTATGGGGCCACCAGGGCCTAAAGAGGGCCCCTGGTCAACTGCAGCACTGGGCTGCTGTTTAGTGACTCAGCACTAGCACTTAAAAGATGTTAAATAAACAAGGAAGCATGTATTTAAAGGTTATTTAAAGTTAAAGAAAGGACATAATTAGGGTGTTCTCCACCGCTTAACCTAAGGAACACCTTAAGTTTTAAAGACCTCTTGAAGAAAATATTTAATAGAATAAAGTCTTTTAAAAATTCAAATAAGTGTAGTGTTCGAGGCATATGAGCTGTAGATCATATGCTTGTGCATAGATTGCCATCTAGTATTGGGTCCGGATGTTTGCACTTTGTTTTTCTTCGAAGAAGTCTTTCCAGTCACGAGGTAGGTGACTCCTCCTTTCGGTGATAGTGCGCATGGGCATCGGCTCCATTGTTAGATTGTTTTTTTCCGCCATCGGGTTCGGATGTGTATTGCTGCGCTCCGGTTCGGCACCGTTTCTTGGACCCCTTCGACGCGGAATCCATACCCTCGACGGTATTGTTATCGATCGCGGTTCCCCATTCGTCGCGTATCGCTTCAATTTTAACATCTTCGATCGGAAAACTCGTGGAAGGCCGTCGGGCCTACCCGCGCCGACCGCTCTAGCAGTCGATGGAACAGACTCCCTTCAAGTTATGTCCTGGGTGTTGTGCTAAATTTCCACGCACCGACTTGCACGAAGTGTGCAACCTCTCTGTCCCCGGAACACGACGAGAGACTGCAATGCGTGCCGATCCTTCCAATCGAAAAACACTCTTTGTGATCGTCGGGCTCGACGTCACAAGATGCAACAGCAAATTGGCTCAGCGCGGGACATCTTCGGCGAAGATTCAGACTCCGAACATCATGCCCAAGGAGCCGAAGAAGAAGAACCCTTCTCTGTGTCCGAGGTCGACTCAGACGTCGAAGAAGAGGAGCAAGTTACTCCTGGTCAGCGTACCGTGAGTAAAGACAACCCTTTGCCCCCCCAACAACCTGCCCGGCTCCAAAACAAAGAAAAGCCTTCCGGTTCGGACTTGAACCGGCCTCATCTCGGTGCCGACCCAACACCTTTGGCACCGAAACACAAGTCCAAGCTGACACCCCCGGCCCCGAAAGGCCGAAACCTTCGACGCCGAAACAGGCAACCAAGGAAAAGAGACTCGGTCCAAAGAGCCTCGGTCCGATCACTCCATTTCGGATCCGAAACAGAAAAAGTTGGTGATCCACCCTGATACAGGCCATATTCAGGCTACTTTGCCAAAAAAGAGGAAATTGGACTTACCAGAGGACTACCACATTCCTCTGAAGAAGAAAACTGTGGGTACTAACCCTTCCCCTCCTTACATCCCACCTACTTCTCCTACTAATCCCAATTTACTTATTTCACCTGAAAATTCACCACCAACTTCACCTAACCCACAAGATGATGGGGATGGGGGATCACAACCAAGATCCCCCACAAGACACTGATCCTTGGCAGGATTATCACACTGATCCAGATCATCCAGATTTGTACCCCTCCAGGCCCTCCCCACCAGATGATAACATTGGATACGTTGATCTCCTTAATAGAGCTGCTCAATATCATGGGGTGGAGTTACATTCAGAACCATTAGAGCAGGATTACCGCTTTGACTCTTAGTTCCTCTCACAGAGTCACTCAGACATTACCTATGCTCAAAGGCATGTTAAAGCACAATGAGGACATTTTCAAAGACCGTCAGGGCAAGAATTATTACTCCTAGGGTGGAGAAAAAATATAAGCCTGCACCCACCGACCCTACATACATCAAAGGTCAATTACCTTTAGACTCTCTTGTAGTTTCTAATGCTCGCAAGAGAGCCAATTCCCAAACATCAGGTGAAGCTCCTCCTCCAGATGAGGAGTCCAAGCTCATTGACGCCTCAGGCAAAAGAGTAGCTTCACAAGCAGCTAATCATTGGCGTATTGCCAATACTCAAGCTTTGTTAGCTCGTGCTGACGGGGCGCACTATGATGAGTTAGAGAAACTCATGCAGTTCTTACCTGACGAACACAAGACTAAGGCTAATGACCTTATTCAAGAGGGTAACCTCATTACAAATACCTCTATCAGGTTTGCCCTAGATGTGGCAGACACAGCAGCCCGTACAATTAACACCAGTGTACTTTTACGAAGGCATGCTTGGTTGAGAATTTCAGGTTTCAAACCCGAGGTGCAAACCTCCATCCTCAACCAACCCTTTGATAAGGAACATCTCTTTGGACCGGCAGTTGACACCTCGCTGGAAAAAATGGAAAAAGATAGAGGTCGCAAATGGGGGCTTTGCAGTCACCCTCCAATAGGGGTTCCTTTCGCTGCTCCTTTTACAGGGGTGGCTCTAAAAACATATCCACCGACACTACCTCCTCCTCTTACAAGGGTAATACTGAATCCCCTTCACCAAAGGGTTATTTCAGAGGAGGTTTTAGAGGTAACAAGCAGAGGCAACTCCACACGCTCTTCCCCCTCCAACAACAAGCAGTGACTTCCTTCCTGTACCCCCGATCATTCCACTCCTGTCGGGGGACGTCTCTCCCAATTTCTCCCTGTCTGGAACTCCCATCACTTCAGACAAATGGGTACTGCAAATTATCCTATATGGTTACTGCCTGGAACTTACAGCCAATCCCTCAGATATCCTTCCACGACCACATGTAATGTCACCGGAACATCTCTCACTTTTTTAAAGCAAGAGGTTCTATCTCTCCTAGGAAAACAAGCTATAGAACCAGTCCCATTACAATACCAAGGGACCGGGGTATACTCCCTATACTTAATTCCCAAAAAGGATGGCTCGTTAACACCCATATTAGACCTCAGACAACTAAATCTCTACATCCAATCAGACCACTTTCACATGGTCACTCTTCAACAGGTTCTCCCACTCCTTCAACAAGGCGACTTCCTGTCCACTCTGGATCTAAAGGACGCCTATTTCCATATTCCCATTCACCCTGCTCATCGCAAATGCCTCAGGTTTATGGTAGACGGCCAACATTATCAATTCAAAGTTCTCCCATTCAGAGTAACTACAGCACCCAGGGTTTTCACAAAGTGTCTAGCAGTAGTCGCGGCTCATCTAAGACAGCACATTCACGTCTTCCCCCTACCTAGACGACTGGCTAATAAAAGCCAGCTCGCAACAGAGCTGCCCACGCCACACTCCAAAAACAGTCCAACTGCTTCACGACCTCAGGTTCACTGTAAACCTCACCAAGTCTCATCTCCAACCATCCAACACACAAGTGTATCTAGGAGCCACAATAGACACTCATAAAAGCTCTGGCGTGTCCCAACCCAGTCAGGATCTGCAACATGCAGACTCTTAATATCGCAGTTTCAACCTCAACACTCACTACCAGCTCGAGTGTTCATGCAATTGTTAGGAATGATGGCATCTTGCATTTTAATCGTTCCTTAACGTCCAAATTAAGTCCCCTAACAGAATGCTTAGCACGTCAGTGGAACCAGGCTCAAGGTCAGTTATCAGATCTAGTGTTGGTGGATGGCCGCACCCATCGCTCTCTCCCGTGGTGGAACATACAAAACCTTTCCAAGGGGCGACCATTCGTCGACCCGGATAGTGCTTACAGCAGACGCATCACTCACTGGTTGGGGAGCTCATCTTCAAAAACATACCATTCAGGGCATGTGGACTCCCCATGAAAAGCAACTACACATAAACCATCTAGAACTGCTAGCAATTTTTCTAGCGTTGAAAGCATTTCAACTTCATCTAGTAGACAAAGCTGTCCTGATTCGCACAGACAACATGACAGCAATGTACTACATACAAAAACAGGGGGGACACACACTCTCCAGCTCTCACAGCTAGCCCAGAGCATCTGGAGATGGGCCATACCTCAAAAAATAGATCTCCTTGCGGAACACCTCCCAGGAGTAAACAACCAGATTGCAGATCTGCTCAGTCGTCAACGACAGCAGATAAATGAATGGAAACTCCACCCTCAAGTTCTCCTCCCATTCTTTCAAATGTGGGGCTTCCCAGACATAGATCTGTTTGCCACCCACCTAAACGCAAAATGCTTAAACTTCGCATCCAGGTATCCACACCCATTGTCCAAAGGCAATGCGCTATGGATGAATTGGTCCGGGATATTTGCTTACGCTTTTCCGCCTCTCCCACTCATTCCATTAGTGGTTCAGGAGCTCAGACAGCAGTCCCTGACACTAATCCTAGTTGCTCCCACATGGGCCCGTCAACCCTGGTTCACAACCCTATTGGAGCTATCAGTAGTTCCTCACCAAAAACTACGCCTTACTCCCAGTCTTCTCACTCAGAACCGTGGAGTGATAAGGCATCCAGATCCCAGTCATCTCAACCTTGCGATCTGGCACCTGAAATCCTAGAGTTTGGTTATCTCAATCTTCCGCCAGACTGCATGAACATTATCAAAGAGGCTAGACGCCCTACCACAAGAGCATGCTATGCAGCAAAGTGGAAGCGGTTTGTCATTTACTGTAACAATAAAATCAATCCGCTAGATGCTTCAATTCAAAACATCATTTGCGATCTACTACATCTACAGCGTTCCAATTTAGCGTACACATCTATACGCTTACATCTTGCTGCAATAGCGGCATATCTTCAAAACAGACAGCATTTTCTCTTTTTAGAGTGCCTCCTATTAAAGCATTTATGGAAGTACAAAAGAGTCATGTCACCCAGACTTCCACCTGCTCCAGTGTGGAATCTTCACATAGGTCTTACAAGACTCATGGGTCCACCTTTTGAACATTGCACAAATGTGAACTACAATTCCTCACTTGGAAGGTAGCCTTCCTCATAGCCATCACATCTGAGGAGAGTGGGTGAGCTTCATGCACTAACCATAGGAGAGCCATGTTCGAGGCATATGAGCTGCAGATCACACACTATGCATAGATCGCCATCTGGTGTTGGGTCCGGATGTTTGCACTTTGTTGTTGTATTGGAATAAGTCTTTGGAAGTCACGAGATAGGTGACTCCTCCTTTGGACAATAGTGCGCATGGGCATCGACTCCATCTTCAGATTGTTTTTTTCCGCCATCGGGTTCGGATGTTTGTCGCGCTCCAGTTCGGTGCCGCCACCATTCTAACTTTCGACGCGCAATCCTTCACCCTTTCGTCGGTATTGTTTTCGATCGAGTTTCCCTTTTTCAACGTGCATCTCTACAACTCCAATCCTTCGATTCCGGTCGTCGACGCAGGCCTTCGGGCCTAACTGCGCTATCGGGCCTTCTCTGCTCATGGAAAGGACTCTGTTTAAAAAGTGTCCTCAATGTGGGTCCAAGTTTCCCCACACCGATCTTCACGAGGTGTGTAACCTCTGCCTTTCGCCCGAGCACGAGGCCAGAGACTGTCCAGCTTGTGCCTCTTTCCGCTCCAAGAAAACCATACGTGATCGTCGAGCCCGAAGAACCATGGCTCGGTCGTCGACATCCATTCCGGACGATATCTTCGAAGAAGGCGTCAATGTACCGGAACACGAACAATTCAAAGAGGGCCTCATCAGCACCTCCGAAGCCGACGACTCCGACGTCGAAGACATCATTCCTGGGCAACGGGTCGGAAGTACTGACGTCGACCCCTCCCCACCATCCATTCCGGCAAAGGCTTCGGTAACACCTTCACCCTCGGGCCTAGGTGCACACCGGGACAAAACTTATCACGCCCCGCCTTCCGGCTCGGCCAAGAAGCCCACAAATAAGCCTTCAGGCCGCTCGGGCTCGAGCCAGCCTGCCCTCGGTGCCGAAACCCCATCCCCGGCACCGAGACCAAAAGACAAGCCACTGTCTACGCCCGCGCCAAAGCCAGGTTCCACATCGGCGCCTTCGGCACCGAAACCCGCCGGCACTGCGCCTTCGACTCTGACTCCGAAAAAACCATCGGAATCGACCAAAAAACCAGTTCCGAGAACCGCTGGAACGCAACCTTCGGAGCCGAAAAAGTTATCGGTACCGACTCCTAAGACCCCAACGGAACCGACAAAAACTCCCATCTCCAAGCATAAGGAGTACAAGACCACTCCAAAATCGGTACCACACAAACATTCGGACTCGAAAAAATCAGCGCCGAAACACCACACTTCACAGGAGGAGTTTTTCCAACCAGATCCAACCCAGCAAATCCTGGAAATAGACCCAAAAACAGGTCTCCTTCACATTATTCCTTCCAGAAAGAGGAAACTGGACAAATGTGCACCAGCTCCACTCCCTCTCAAAGAGACATTGCCACTTCTCCTTTCAGGATCCCTTCTCCACCCCCTCCCCCACACCATGTCTCTCCTGTTCCATCTCCAATACCCTCACAATCTCCTCCACCTCAAGATGATGACCCTTCTGAGTACGAGGGTGATGATCAGCCCTTAGGAGAACCTAGCCCTCTTAACATTCCAACTGACCCATGGGACAATTATGGGACACCAGATGTCCCCGACACACCACAGGATGAGATCTACTCATCTAGACCATCCCCGCCAGAGGACACTATAGGGTTCACTCAGCTCATACACAGAGCCGCAGAATACCACGGTGTAGGCTTACACACAGACCCTATAGAAGACTTCCTAATGGACACTTTCGCACCATCTCAAAGGTCCACCTCTATTCTCCCAATGCTAAAAGGGGTAATTAAACACGCTCCTGAAGTCTTCAAAGATCCTGTCAGGGCTAGAGTCATTAACCCCAGGGCAAAATATAAATCTGCCCCAGCTGACCCTGTTTATATTAAAGGGCAACTTCCCTTAGATTCCTTAGTGGTTTCTAACGCAAGGAAAAGGGCTAACTCCCAAACCTCAGGCGATGCTCCACCTCCCAATAAGGAGTCAAAACTCCTGGACGCATCCGGAAAGAGAACAGCGTCCCAGGCAGCTAACATTTGGCGAATTGCCAACACACAGGCGTTGCTGGCTAGGTACAATAGGGCACATTATGATGAACTAGAGACCCTACTACAACACCTTCCAGATCAATACAAAGCAAGAGCTAATGATCTCATACAGGAAGGCAAAACTATAACAAACACCTCCATCCGATGTGCTCTAGATGCCGCAGACACAGCCTCACGAGCCATTAACACCAGTGTCCTTTTACGTAGACATGCATGGCTCCGTATTTCAGGGTTCAAACCTGAGGTCCAAACTGCCATATTAAATCAGCCGTTTGACCAAGAACATTTATTTGGCCCTAGTGTAGACTCCTCTTTAGAGAAGATGAAAAAAGACACTGACACAGCCTAATCAATGGGGGCATTGCAATTCCAAACTCCCAGAAGTTCCTTTCGTCGCTCCTCTTATAGGGGCGCCTCTAGAGGCTTTACCACGGACAACTCCTCCACGTCCTATAAAAGTCCCACCCAGACCTCCTCTACCATAGGTTATTACAGAGGAGGCTACAGGGGTAATAATTACAAAGGTAGAGGCAAAACCGTCAATACCCGTACTGCCTCCACCTCCAAACAATGACTTCCCTCTACTCCCCCCCCAGACCATTCCACTCCGGTCGGGGGAATATTACTACAGTTCCTACCTGTCTGCAACACCATTACCACGGACAGGTGGGTGAGACAAATCATCCAATCCGGTTATTGCCTGGAACTCACTTCAACTCCCCCAAACATACCACCCAAACAGCGTCCAATGTCAGCAGACCATTTAACGCTTCTCAAACAGGAGGTACTTTCCCTCCTACAAAAACATGCATCCGAAAGAGACACGTTAGTGACAGATTCCTTACCTTAGAATATCCCCAGGCGTCAGGCTGGATCCGGAAAGTTTTCTGCGTAGCAGTACCCTTGCGCGTCGGTAGGCGGCGTCGTGCGGCTCCACGTCCGTCGTCAGCGTCGTGATCGCCGGGATGACGTCGCGGGCAGTACTTAGACGCCGCCCCTGCACGCTGACGTCAGTTCTAATTTTTCCGCGCCAGTAAGCGCAGATCCGGGAAGAGCAGTGCCCTAGTCACTTTTTGACTATCCTTTTTTTGTGAATTTTTTCACTGTTTCTTCAACGAGTCTTCTCGACTCCTAAGGTGTTGTAGGGATGCCCGGCTTTAAGCCCTGCGAGGAATGTGGTCGCATGATGTCGATCATGGACCCGCATCTCGAGTGTCTCTTCTGTCTCGGCCGAGACCACGACACGAAGTCGTGCCCTGACTGCCGGAAACTTCATCCGAAGGCTTTGCGAGAGCGGTCTCGAAAGCTCCTCGAGGTCCGGCAGTCGGCTCCGCGCCGCACCAAGCCCCGGTCCCGGGAGAGGTCGAGGGGCCGGACGCGGAGTCCCCGCCGTTCGTCGGAATCTAAGTCTTCGCGCTCCTCTGGTAAGTCGAAGCACAAGAAGTCTAAGCGGCATCATCGCTCTAAGACTTCGCCTCGCCGGTCTCGCGACTCGGTTGAGGTCCCTGTCGGCACCGTCCCCGCGGCCCCGGACGTGCCTGTCGAGTTACCCCCGCATTACCCGTCCTTCCCGGGTTCGGGGGCGACTCCGGCCCAAATACAGGAGTTCCTGTCGGCCATGGCCCGCCTCTTCGGGCCTCAAGGTCCCTCCGGTGCGCCTTCGGGCCCCGCGGGCCCTGATGGGGTTGCTCCGGCGTCGCCGTCGATTCCGGTCCCGGCGTCGCCTGTCCCACCAGCCTTCATCCCGGCCTCGGCTCCGGCCCCGGCCTCGATCCCGGCTCCGGTGGTGCCGCGACCCCCATCGACGCCGGTTGACCTAACCACGCCTTCGCCGACGCAGATGTCCCCGGTGCCGTTCCTGACGCCTTCCGGGGCTCTGGACGGCGTCGTTCCCCGGCTCTCTCCGGCTCCGGACATGGAGCCGGACCGACGTCGCCCGATGCCGGTTTCGGCGCCGATGAGACCTTGGGTCCCCAATGTCCCTCCTCCTCCATATTATGAACCTGAGGAGCACTAGGAGACCTGGGAGGGGTCTGAGGACCCTCTCACACAACAGTGCGAGTTTGACCCGGACTGGGTTGAGGAACTTGGGGATGCCAGTGGTCTGGACACCTCCCCTGACTCTGGCATGCTGTCTCCTCCCGTGGCTACGGAGGAGGGGGCTAATTTTGCAACGGTGTTGCGTAGAGCTGCTGGAGCCTTGAATCTCCAGTTGCCTACGGTGGCCGTCAGGACTAACCTCCTGACAGAAATGCTTCAGCCGGCGGCCTCCTCTTCGGAGACTGTGCTGCCGTTCAATGATGCACTCACTGACGTTCTTTTGGGTGCCTGGTCCAAGCCCACCACAGGGGCTCCTGTGGATAGGAACGTGGCCCGACGCCATCGCCCTGCTCTGGGCGACCCCCTGTTTCTCTCCCAACACCCCACCCCTGAGAGCTTGGTTGTCCAAGCCTCTGCCTCCCAAACCGCCTTCCCTACCGCCCCTCCGGATAGGGAATCCAAGCGCCTGGATCACTTTGGGAAGAAGGCTTTCTCTTCCTCCAGTGCTGGCTTGCGGTCCGTTAACACCGCTTGCCTCTTGGGCCGATATACCCACTCCCTGTGGGATTCGGTGGCGACTGTTTTGCCGCAGTGTTCTGAGGAGGTCCAGACACTGCTTACCCGCGCCATTGCGGAAGGGCGAGATGCGGCTAAATACACCATACGTTGTGGCCTTGATACCGCCGTCTCGCTGGGCAGATCGCTTGCAACGACGGTGGCGCTGCGTCGCCACGCCTGGCTGAGGACCACTGGTTTTTCGGGTGATGTCCAGAATACACTCATGGACATGCCCTTTGATGGAGTCGGTCTTTTTGGATCAAAAGCAGACCATGCGCTGGAGCGTTTCAAGGACTCACGGGCTACTGCAAAGTCCCTGGGCCTTGCTGTTGTGCGCCCTCCGCTCACATCTGCTTTTCGTGGCCACGGGAGGGGCACCCAGTCACGTCAGCAGCCCGGCCAACGGCCCGCGCAGCAAGCGCCTTCGCGTGGCCAGGGACGTGGATACCGCCGTGGCGGTTCGGGCAACCAGCGTGCGGGTCAGGCCACCACCTCCAACCCGTCTGCGGCCTCCAAGCCCTCCTAGTCCCTCCTTTCAGGTGCACGGCACGCCAGTAGGGGGCAGGGTCTGCCATCACATTCACCACTGGCGTCCCAGCACCTCGGACAGGTGGGTCTTGGACATTGTCCGAAGGGGCTCCTCCCTCCCCTTCGAGACCACCCCCCCAGCCATGCCACCTCAATTCCACCGCATGTCAGGGGATCACTTGGTGCTTCTACAGAAGGAAGTCACGGCCCTCTTGGCCAAGAGGGCCGTCGAACATGTTCCGACCCCAGAAGTAGGACGTGGTTGCTACTCCCACTACTTTCTGGTGCCCAAAAAGGACAAGGACATGCGTCCTATCTTGGAGCTCCGGAACGTCAATCGCTTCCTCCGGAAGGAGAAGTTCAAGATGCTTACCCTAGCTCAGGTCTTGACTGCCCTCGACCCTGGAGACTGGTTGGTAGCGTTGGACTTGCAGGACGCTTATTTCCACATCCCCGTCCTGCCGGCCCACCGGCGTTACCTACGGTTCACGGTAGGCCTCGAGCATTTTCAGTTCACCGTGCTCCCCTTTGGCCTTACCAGTGCCCCTCGGGTGTTCACGAAAGTGATGGCGGTGGTCGCAGCTCATCTGCGCCGAGCTGGGGTTTCAGTCTTCCCCTACCTCGACGACTGGCTGCTGAAGGCGGGCTCGTCCCAGGCAGTCGTCTCCCACCTCCAGACTACGGCCGAACTCCTGCACTCGCTGGGGTTCTCCATCAATGTGCCGAAGTCGCATCTGATTCCTTCTCCACAGCTCCTTTTCATCGGAGCAGTTCTGGACACGACGCAGTTTCGGGCCTATCCTCCCGAACGGCGAGTCCGGGATATTCAGGCTATGATTCCGATCTTTCAGCCTTTATCCTGGGTTTCGGTACGGATGACCCTGAGGCTGCTGGGCCTTATGGCCTCCTGCATCCTGCTGGTCAATCATGCCAGGTGGCATATGCGGGCTCTGCAGTGGGACCTGAAGTTCCAGTGGGCGCAGCACCAGGGCAACCTGTCCGATCACGTCCAGATCTCGGAGGGGACTGCAAAACAGTTGCAGTGGTGGCTCACGGACCGGCAATGGGTCATGGGCAGATCCCTCTCCCTTCCCCAGCCAGAGCACACAGTTGTGACGGACGCGTCCCTTCTGGGATGGGGCGGTCACATGGGAGAGGCGGAGATCAGAGGCCTCTGGTCTCCGGCGGAGTCCCGGCTCCATATCAACCTTCTGGAGCTCCGGGCGATCCGACTTGCACTCAAGGCATTCCTTCCCTCTGTCAAAGGGAAGGTAGTGCAGGTGTTCACGGACAACACCACCGCCATCTGGTACTGCAACAAACAAGGCGGGGTGGGGTCGTGGACCCTTTGTCAGGAGGCTCTGCGCCTTTGGACGTGGCTGGAACATCAGGGCATGTTCCTGATGGTTCAACACCTGGCAGGTTCCCTGAACGCCAGGGCGGACAAACTCAGCCGCAGGTGCATGATGGATCACGAATGGCGTCTTCACTCGGAAGTGGCGCAAGGACTCTTTCTACAGTGGGGAGAGCCTTGGTTAGATCTATTCACCACCGAAGAGAACGCGCAATGTCATCAGTTCTGCGCGTTGGAATTTCCAAGGCGGCACTCGCTCGGCGACGCTTTTCGTCGCGAGTCGAGTTGCGGTCTGTTGTACGCCTTTCCGCCTATACCACTTCTACCCAGAGTGTTGAAGAAGATTCGGCACAACCGGGCCCAAGTCATTCTTGTGGCTCCGGACTGGGCTCGAAGAGTTTGGTATCCCGAGCTACTCAGTATGAGCGTAGATCCCCCGATCCGTCTGCCTCTTCGGGAGGATCTTCTGTCGCAGCAGCAGGGGACGGTCCTCCACCCGAACCTGTCCAGCCTCCACCTGCTTGCGTGGAGATTGAGCGGCGGCAGTTGATTCCTTTCGACTTGCCTCCCGAAGTTTGTGATGTGATTCTGGCAGCCAGGCGTCCCTCCACTAAGGTGGTATACGCCTGCAGGTGGAACAAATTTGTGGCATGGTGCACAGCAAAGGCTGTGAACCCCCTTTCTGCCCCTCTTTCTGAGGTCCTTCTGTTCCTTCTTTCTCTGGCCCAACAGGGTTCTGCCCTGGGTACCATCAGGGTTATCTCTGTGCTATCTCGGCCTTCCTCAGGCTCCCTGATCAGCCCTCCCTTTTCAAGTCCCCTGTTAACAGGTTCTTAAAAGGCATTACACACCTCTTCCCTCCTGTTCCGTTTGTGATTCCTCAGTGGGACTTGAACTTGGTTCTTACCTTTCTAATGTGCGCTCCCTTTGAGCCTCTACATAACTGTCCTCTTCGTCTTCTGACTCTGAAGACAGCCTTTCTGGTGGCCATCACCTCCGCTCGGCGGGTGAGTGAGCTCCATGCTCTATCATGCAAACCTCCTTTTCTGTCTGTCCATCCAGACAAGGTTGTTCGTAGGACGCGTCCGTCCTTCTTGCCAAAGGTGGTTACTGCCTTCCACATTGGGCAGACCATCACCTTGCCTACCTTCTTTCCGCCTCCGCATCCTTCCAGAGAGGAAGAGAGGCTCCACCGTCTGGACCCAAAACGTGCGCTCTCCTTCTATATCGACAGCACAAAACACTTCCGGGTGGATGACCAGCTCTTTGTTGGCTACGTGGGCGCCAAAAAAGGTCGGGCGGTGCACAAACGAACCATCTCCCGCTGGGTTACCTTGTGCATCAAGGCCTGCTATTCTTTGGCTAAGAAGGAGCCTCCTGTTGGGCTGCGTGCCCATTCCACCAGGGCAACGGCTGCTACCACGGCTTTGGGCCGCGGAGTTCCGCTGCACGATATGTCAGGCAGCTACGTGGGCCTCGCTGCACACGTTTACAAAGCATTACTGCCTTGACAGCCAAGTCCGGAGGGACGGCTTCTTTGGCCGTTCTGTTCTCCGGGACTTCCTTGTCTGATCTTTGTTCGCAGACCCACCACCGGGGTTGGTATTGCTGGGGTATCTATTCTAAGGTAGGAATCTGTCACTAACGTGTCTCTTTCAGATGCACAAGTTACTAACTTGTGTAACGATATATCTGTAAGAGACAGTAGTTAGTGACAGATTCCTTACCGCCCCACCCATCCTCCCCGTTCTGCGAACTGATTTCTAGGGTTAAGGACATCCCTTTCAGGGCCCTAGTATTTTCAGACACCTATGTCAGCTTCTTGCATTGCTCTGCGTTCCTGGCGCGGAAAGTTGTGTACAGAACTGACGTCAGCGCGCAGGGGCGGCGTCTAAGTACTGCCCGCGACGTCATCCCGGCGATCACGACGCCGACGACGGACGCGGAGCCGCACGACGCCGCCTACCGACGCCCAAGGGTACTGCTACGCAGAAAACTTTCCGGATCCAGCCTGATGCCTGGGGATATTCTAAGGTAAGGAATCTGTCACTAACTACTGTCTCTTACAGATATATCGTTACACAAGTTAGTAACTTGTGCAATAGAACCAGTTCCCCTGCATCAGCAAAACACAGGGGTCTACTCACTGTATTTTCTCATTCCAAAGAAGGACGGAACCCTGAGGCCCATCCTCGACCTCAGACCATTAAACCTCTACATACAGTCAGACCATTTTCATATGGTCACTCTTCAACAACCCCTTCCTCTACTCAAACAAGGCGATTTCCTTGCCACCTTAGATCTCAAGGACGCCTACTTCCACATTCCCATTCACCCCGCTCACAAAAAATATCTTCGATTTGTAGTGGACGGTCAACATTTTCAGTTCAAGGTGCTCCCATTCGGAGTCACCACAGCACCCAGGGTCTTCCCAAAATGTCTGGCAGTCGTAGCAGCCCACTTAAGAAGACAAATTGACGTCTTCCCATACTTGGACGACTGGCTCATAAAAGCCAAGTCGCATACCCAGTTAGTAAATCACACACACACCACAATCCAACTACTTCACGACTTAGGGTTCACAATAAACCTCACAAAGTCTCACCTCCAACCGTCCCACATCCAGCAATATCTAGGTGCCACAATAGACACCTTAAAAGGCCTTGCATACCCCAATCCAGCCAGGATAGCAAGCATGCAAGCCCTTATAACAAGATTCCAGCCGCAACACTCCCTTCCAGCTCGGGTGTTTATGCAACTAATAGGGATGATGGCCTCTTGCATATTCATAGTCCTGCATGCAAGACTCCAGATGCGCCCCTTGCAAGAATGCTTAGCACGTCAGTGGAACCAATCTCTAGGTCAGCTAACAGATCTGGTGTTGGTGGACGGCCGCACACATCGCTCTCTGCAGTGGTGGAACACCCAAAACCTTTCCAAAGGGCGACCGTTCCTAGAGCCAGTTCCACAGATTGTATTAACCGCAGACGCATCGCTCACCGGATGGGGAGCTCATCTACTACATCTCAACACAGAGGGCGCATGGACACCTCAACAAAAACTACTTCACATCAATCATTTGGAGTTACTAGCAATCGTTCTGGCATTAAAATCATTCCAGAAACACATATCAGGGAAAGCTGTGTTAGTCCGGACGGACAATATCACAGCAATGTATTATTTACAAAAACAGGGGGGGACGTGCACTCTGCAGCTCTCTCAACTAGCTCAGACCATATGGAGGTGGGCTATTCCTCAAAACATATTCCTTTTAGCCCAACACCTTCCAGGAATTCAGAATCACATGGCAGATCTGTTAAGTCGTCAAACACAACAGATTCACGAGTGGGAACTTCACCCACAGGTTCTTCAACTGTATTTCCAAATGTGGGGGCATCCACAGATAGATCTCTTTGCCACACATTACAACACAAAATGCCCAAGCTTCGCCGCCAGATATCCACACCCATTGTCCAAAGGCAATGCGATATGGATGAGTTGGTCAGGCAGATTTGCGTACGCTTTTCCACCTCTCCCACTCTTTCCATTAGTGGTTCGCAAGATGCAACAACAGTCACTAACACTGATTCTAGTTGCTCCAACATGGGCCAGACAACCATGGTACACAACATTGCTGGAACTATCCGTAGTCCCGCACGAAAAACGACCTCTCCCCACATCTTTTAACACAGAACCGTGGAGAGATCAGGCATCCAGATCCAGCACAGCTCAATCTAGCGATCTGGCTCCTGAAGTCCTAAAATTCGGTTACCTCAATCTTCCACCTGATTGCATTAACGTTATCAAAGAGGCTAGGCGCCCCACCACTAGAGCATGCTATGCAGCCAAGTGGAAAAGATTTGTTATATACTGTACAAATAACGCAATCAATCCTCTAGATGCGTCCATTCAACACATCATATATTACCTGCTGCATCTTCAAAGATGTAATCTAGCATACACATCCATTAAATTGCATCTCGCTGCCATAGCAGCTTACCTGCAAAATAGACAACATTTGTCATTATTCAGGGTACCAGCCATCAAAGCATTTATGGAAGGCCTCAAAAGAATAATTCCTCCCAGGGTACCACCCTCTCCAGTGTGGAATCTAAACATCGTCCTCACTAGATTAATGGGCCCTCCATTCGAGCCTCTACATAAATGTGAGCTCCAATTTCTTACATGGAAAGTGGCTTTCCTTGTAGCCATTACATCTCTCAGAAGTCAGTGAGTTACAGGCACTAACTATTCAAGAACCATTTTTACAACTCCATCATAACAAAGTGGTTCTCAGGACAAATCCCAAATTCCTTCCTAAGGTTATTTCTCCCTACCATCTCAACCAATCTGTGGAGTTGCCAGTATTCTTCTCGCAACCACAAACAGTAGCAGAAAGAGCTCTTCATACACTAGACGTAAAAAGAGCCCTCCTTTACTACATTGACAGAACAAAACCTTTTCGCAAAACAAAACTACTTTTTGTATCCTTCTCACCACCACATAAAGGCAATCCTATATCAAAGTCTGGGATTGCAAGGTGGATTGTCAAATGTATACAAATTTGCTACCACAAAGCAAAACGTACACTATCTATTCCCCCTAAAGCCCACTCTACCCGCAAAATAGGGGCTTCCATGACATTTTTAGGGAACATTCCCTTAGATGACATCTGCAAAGCAGCTACATGGTCTACACCGCACACATTCACAAAACACTATTGTGTAGATGTGCAAGCAAAACAACAAGCTAGTGTGGGCCAGGCTGTACTTAAAACACTATTTCAGACTACTGCAACAGATACTGGTGGTCGCCGCTAAAGGGAAGTACTGCTATGCAATGTGTGTGATCTGCAGCTCATATGCCTCGAACGGAAAATGCTACTTACCAGTATGCATCTGTTCTTGGCATGTAGAGCTGCAGATTCACACACGCCCACCCACCTTACCGGCTACCTTTATCTGTTCCAGCATTATCTTAATTAGATACAACATACATGGACATCTTTCTGTTTCTCACAAAACTCCATTTCCCTTCTTGGCGAAAAAACAATCTGAAGATGGAGTCGATGCCCATGCGCACTATTGTCCAAAGGAGGAGTCACCTATCTCGTGACTTCCAAAGACTTATTCCAATACAACAACAAAGTGCAAACATCCGGACCCAACACCAGATGGCGATCTAGGCATAGTGTGTGAATCTGCAGCTCTACATGCCAAGAACAGATGCATACTGGTAAGTAGCATTTTCCTTTTACAAATACATCAAAACAAAGTGGTTCTACGGACTAACCCCAAATTTTTACCTAAAGTCATTATTGCCTTTCATATCAACCAATCTGTTGAGTTGCCTGTGTTCTTCCCTCAACCAGATTCAGTGGCAGAACGTGCTCTTCACACCTTAGATGTCAAAAGAGCATTAAAACAAAACCTTTCAGGAAAACCAAGCAACTTATCTGAAAGAGAAACGTTAGTGATAGATTCCTTACCTTAGAATATCCCCAGGTGTCAGACTGGATCCGGAAAGTTTTTCGCTAGCAGTACCCCTGCGCGTCAGTAGGTGGCGTTGTGCGGTTCCGCGTCCGTCGCAGGCGTCGTAAGCGCCGAAATGACGTCACAGAGACTACTTAGGCGCCACCCATGTGCGCTGACGTCAGGTCTTTCTTTTTCCGCCCCAGTAAGCGCAGATCCGGTTAGAGCACGTACCTTAGTCACTTTTTTACTACCTTTTTTGAGACTTTTTGTCTCCTGTTGGTTTCCTTGGTGCACGTAGGGATTTAAGTTTTGTGGGGCCTGCCGTCGCAATATGTCGGTGGCGGACCCCCACGATGTCTGCCTCTACTGCCTGGAGACCGACCACGACTCCCGGTCCTGTCGGGCCATGGCCCCGAAGGCCTTGAGGGAGCGGCACCGGAAGCTGCTGGAGGTCCGGCACTCGTCCCAGCGCCGTTCCCGGTCCAGGGGCCGTTCCAGAGAACGCTCACGGAGCCACAGTCATCACTCCTCGGGCTCCAAGTCTTCACCCTCGGATTCGGGTAAGAGACGACACAAAAAGAAGTCGAAGAAGCGTGTTCACTCTCCAATGTCCCCCCGTCGGTCCCCGGATGCGGACTAGGGGGACAGGGGCTTTGCCCCTGCGGCTCCTTTGGAGCCCGTGAGTCCCGCGGCCTACCCACCTTACCCTGGTCCGTCGGCGACTCCCGCACAGGTGCAAGAGTTTCTTGCTACCATGGACCGCCTTTTTAGGCCTCGGGCTCCCGCCGGCGCGCCCTCGGGCCCCGCGCTCCCGTGTCAGGATCCTTTTGGACCGCCGGCGCCGCCGGTGGATCCAGCTTCGGCGCCACAGGATCCTGCGCCGTCGGCTCCGGCCACGGCGCCACAAGGTCCATCGCAGCCGGCTCCGGCCCCAGCGCCACCCTCGGCTCCGCCTCCGGCGCCGCAGTGGGTGCCATTTGTCCCGCCCTTGCCCAGGTTCCAGGACCATTTTGCTCCTACCTGGGATCCGCATTGGGACACGGCGCCGGTCCGACCCTGGCCGGCGCCGTTCCCGACGCAGTTTGTCCCTTCCCCGGCTCCTGCCCTTCCGCCACGGTCGGTGCCACAGGCGGCGGAGGTGGAGGACGACTGGGAGGGGTCCGAGGACCCTCTTGCTCGTCAGTGTGACTCTGAGCAGGACTGGGCGGACGATTTGGGGGACGCCGGCGACCTCGACGTCTCTTCTGACCCGGGGTTTGCCTCTCCCCCGCCTACCATGGAGGAGGGCGCGCATGCCTATTGGGCCGCTATTCCCACGCGGTGTAGGATACAGTTGCACAGGTGTTGCCTCAGTGTCCTGAGGAGACTCAAGCTGTGCTGTCCCTATCTGTTGCCGAGGGTAAAGATGCGGCTAAGTTCGCCATCCGGTGTGGTTTGGACACCGCGGACTCACTAGGAAGATCTACGGAGAACCACAGGTGTGTAAGGGTACCAGGAGCATGATTTTATCAGTGCTACATTGTCACCATATTTTGCATGCATAAGTGAAGTTTTGCTTATACACCATCAGAAGAGAGTACTATACCACTTCATGATCATGTGAGTTACTATACAATTACAAAGCTGAATCGTGTTTGTCATAACTATTAATTTTACAGTACCTTGACATACAAGAGGAACTGACTAGAATATATTAGCGTCTTTAAAGGAATACAAGGGTCAAGTATTTGTTTATCTATTGAGCCCACTGAGGCACCTGGAGTACAGATTAACCCCTTTTGATTTCATAGTCCTTAAAGCCTGTTTGCACCTAGCTGAAGGGGCTAGCCAGGGCTGAGACCCGTTAACCTTTCATAGATTTTAATGATTCCCCTTTACATTCTTACCCATACCATCATGAAACAGGAATAAAATATCTGAATTTTACCTGCAAGTTATTTTTAATAATACATTTGTTAGCCTTACATCTGTTTTATTTGGCTCCCTCAAGCCCCCAGAGGGTAGGACCTCTGAGAACCCTGCAAGAGCTTGCGCAGGGTTGTAGCCCACGGGTGTAAGGAGGAGTATTCCACCTGGCTCGGTGAGGGCTTTTGCCCTATAAAAGGGCCCCCTCCCCATTTCTGTTAGTGACCATTAGGTTATCTTTGTCCACCACAATTCCTTGCCCTCAACAGGGTACCTTGAGTTATTTATAAGTGTATTTAAGGATAGAACTGCAGCGATTTTTCCCTATACCCCTATTGAGCTGAGTTTGCAAATTGATTAAAGAGGCCCATTGATATCATCACAAACAAAAACACAATAAGGATACATTTCATCAGTGATGTATCAAATGCAAGTGGAGTATAAATCAGAGAAGATCAGACAAATCATACATTAACCTTCATTTAGGAAATATGGACTAGTTATCTGAAATACCAGGATGTTATAGGATAAGATGCGTATATGGTACAGGAGATACACTACGAATACAAGTTTGACATAGTGGGTGATTGTATGCAAAACAAATAGTGGAAACATCAAAAATGTATCTAATCGTAGACAACATTTCAATCTGCAAGGAACATGTCTTTAGAAGAGACATAATGGCATTGTGGAGAACGGTGTATCATGTACTGCAGATAGGAAATTGTTAGAGTTAACTGAGATAAAAATGCTATAATGCACTTGTTTGCAGTCAAGCAAAATTTTACAATATAACCTCAGATTAACGTTACTTTGAAAAGATGAATCTGTATAATTGATTGAACAATCTGAGCGTGCTATTTTCTCTCTCAAACTCTCTGCCAATTTCTCCTTCTCTGGTGCCTCTAATTTATCGTCCTTTCAAGCATTGTAAGAGTTTTATTAATACTCTTTATGGTGAAACTGCATTGTTTTCAATTTGCCAACTTCACGTTTTTATGTGATTTTAATCTTCATGTAGATTCTGAACTTAGCCTCTGTATTTCCCAGTTCATTGAAACTTTTGCCTCGCTGAATCTGTTACAGAAGTTTGTGGTCCCACCTATGAGGCCATTCATAGGCTTGATCTAGTTTTTACTAACATGCCCGATCTGCCTACCAGCACTCCTAGGACTTTAGTGTGGCCCGGTGAACTCCCACAGAATGAGGTGGTGAAGTCTGCCATTAAAACCTTCCCCCTCGTCCTAGTTACTTAATTTTCGGCCTTGGCATAAAGTTATTGAAGCCAATTTGGCATCCAGTCTATCTACCCTTGCTCTGCACCAGTTGAGATCTGGATCATAATACTCTTTGTAAATAACTGGCTAACTAGGGCATCAGATTCAATTGCCCTAGTTGGAAGTAAAACACCGGCCGGGTCTCTGCCTTCTACCCCGTGGTTTACTTCGGCACTCATGTTTATTGAATCCAGCTGCAAGAAATTGGAACGTCAATGATGGAAAGACTATGGGGCCAATGAGAAAGCAGTATATAAACAGGCTTCTAGAGATCATCATGCAGCTGTTCGTAAGGCTCAGAGTATTTTTCTAATAAAAATTGCCACTGCTTCGAATACTTCTAAAGAGATTTTTCAAATTGCTTAATCATTTCTGTCTCCCAAGCTTGTGCTCCGGGAATCCCTCCTCCTTCAGAAGAGCTATGTGAGAATATTTTGCTCTTCTTTCAAGATGAAATTGTTAAGTTTTATGCTGAGTTTCAGGATGTGAACCTTTCTGTCGCTCCTGGTGATTGCTGTACATTTCCCAGCTCTTTCTTAGGCCCACTCTTACTGCTCTTGAGTCTGTCTCTTTAGATGTCTCAATGCAAGCCTTTTTGAATTGCCATTCTGGCTCCCCCTCGGACCCTTGTCCCCTGGCCATTTTATCCAAGGTCAGGCATATTATTAATATTTTCGTTAATTCTCTGCTGAATAATTCTGTCAGGCGATATTCCCAGAGTCCTGGAAACCTGCTTATGTGCTCTCTGTCCTAAAGCAGCCCTCAGCTGATCTGCAGAGCTTTGCTAACTACAGGCCTATCTCTTTGCTCCCAGCTTTTTCTAAAATTTTAGAAAACGCAGTGAATGGTCATTCCACCCAGTTCTTAGAAGTTGGTAATCTTCTACGTCTCAGTCTGGTTTTCAACTTGGTTACAGCACTGAATCAGCGCTGTTGGAAGTTTTCAAATTTGAAAGATTGAGCTTAGATCAAGGGCATGTAGCGATAGTGCTCCTATTAGATCGGTCTGCCGCTTCCAATACGGTTTCACACCAGATACTGCTGCAGCAGCTTTCCGAATGTGGTGTTGGCTCTCTGGCCCTGTAGTGGATTTGGTCCGTCCAACCTGATCACTCTCAATCTGTCTTAATTATTCCTTTACTGTCTTCATCAAAGCCTCTTCCTTACGGTGTTCCAAAGGGGTCTGCCCTCTTTCCAGCTCTTTTTAACATCTGTCACCACTGGTCCAAATTACTCAAACGCGGGGAGTAAGGTTGTGCCCTGTGCAGACGATACGCAGCTTTTGCTGACTTTAATTGAAGCAAATAGCAATGTCCATCAATCCTTTCAGTTTTGTCTGGTGCCAGTGACTAATTGGATGAAATAGAGTTGCTTAAAACAAAATACGTTAAACTGAGGTCCTACTTTTTCACTTCACCCTTTCCTGTGAAGTAGTGCCTGGTGGCCTGTGGAACTTTGGTCCCCTCCAACTCCGGTGGAGCAGGAATCTGGACTTCAGGTTTGACAATGTACTCTTGTTTGAAAACTGTGATTGGTACTTGCTTTTCCATTTTAAGCCTGGTCTCTGAATGCACAAGCAAAACTGTTATACATGCTTTGATCACTTCCCGCCTTGACTAAGTGAACATTCTTTAACTTGGCCTTCCTGACTACCTCCACACGCTTTTAATCAAAAAGGTCCGATGTACCTCCAGAACAAAATTCAGCAGTATATTCCTGCTAGAGCCCTAAGATCCCACAATTAGTTACGGCTTGCGGTTCCTTTGTGAGGCGTGCTTGTCTGGGAGGTCATTCAGTCTCCTATCTCACCCTCAAACTTAGGAATGCTCTGCTTCTCTCTATTCCTCTCCTGATTAATTCTCATTGAAGAAACGGCTTAAAACCTGGTCATTTCAGTCGTGCGGAGTCTCGTTACACAGCCATGTTTTCCTTCTGTCTGCTAGTGAGCGCCGGGAGGTCCACTGACAGCTGCGCACTTTATACATTTCATTCATATTAAATTACCATTCCAAAAAACATTTGCTTCTCCACTTCTGGGTAAAAATACACCGGGCTGAACAAACTCATAAATTTGCCCCCACAGTGAAATGACTAGGGCGTGCCCAAAATGTAGACTATTGTGCGCGCGCACACGCCGGAAGACTGTATAAACTGACATGGCAGCGGTAAATAAGTACTGTAGAACATAAACTAGCGGTCTAGTCTTTTTAAGCCACCCAGCAGCATTTTCAGAAATAAAGAAAGGACTCCACTTTATGCCTCGCGGGTAAATTGCTTGCATAGTCCAATCAAATGGATGTAGTGTTGAAAAGCGTAGACCTTTCTACAAGGGATACCCCAGTATGCACTAACTAAAAATGAAGCAGCGTGCTGTCTAATCCTTGGAGTGCTGCTTTACTCCTGAGGCAACTGGGGATTGTAGAAAACATATTTTCGCGGTCATTGAAAAATAACCATCATTAACAAAATCTATAAGTCACTTGAGAATACTACCCCTCCATGTGCCCCACGAGATATAGAAATCCATCCAGTGGCATAAAAAGCAACGTGGACCATTTGTAACCAGTTTGACTCCTACCTCTTTTCCCAGACCTTCAGTCATTGTGTGTATCATATTAACAATAATAAATATAATGGTGTGCAATTCTGTTTTTTTTTTTTTTTTTTTTACATTTTCTGGGTGTTTGGTTAAAATACAAATTGTGGACCCAAGAAGAAGAAATAAAGAAAGAGAAAATGGTCCGAATATTGAAATGGACACTATCAAGAACTGTGTTTATAAACAAGTAGAAATGGTGGAGGAGAATTCTACAAAGAAGCAGAAAGTGATCCTGACTGGATCAGTTTGCTGATTTAATAAGTTTTATTAATTGTTTTAGTGATTATAAAAAAATAAGAGGGGGATTGTTAAATGGTTTTTGGAGTTTTTTTTCTGTGCATTAAAATGATGACATTCATTGCTCACTATGAATTTGCATGTATAAACAGAATTAATATCTCCAGTTGAAAGACATTTCCTGTGATGTTTAGAAATGGATTTAAAAATGTGTTTTAGTTATGCCACATTTCTATGTGAAACGCCATCTTGGACAAGATGGCAGTTTCTTGCTACTCACTGCTGTACCCACCACACTCCCAGCATCCTCTCCCTAGAGGCTTCTCAGAGTACAGTCGAGCAAATTTTTAATGGTTTATTTGCAGTGTTATGATTACATTGGTTTCAATAAACTTTCTGTTCCCTAGGGTGTGTAACATTTTCAAGGCCCTTCCCCTGTGATTTCACTAATCTATTCAGCAATTGAAAGATCTATTGTTAAATGTTTAATATTTGTTTGAACATCTCTGGATGACCGCGTTGAGAATGTTGAAGAATACACAGAATGGGGTTGGTACTTTTGTGTTGACGTAATGTGTATTTTACTTGTGTTCTGATTTACTTAAGAATAGATACTTCTGATCGCACCATGATGATTTTTCAGTTTCTCTAATTTTCTATGCAAAAATTGTGTGTACGAATCCCTTGATTTTGGGGTTGAGCCAGAAGGTTTACTTGGGGTGTTGTCTAACCGTTTTCTTATTTTGCTGCTCATTTGGGATTTAAAATGTATTTTTTTTTTTTTTTTTGCGCATTACTCTGCATCTGATAGCCTTCCTGACATTGATATATATATTATCTACTGGCGGTCGCCAGTAGATAGTTATAGTTACAACCTATTATCCATAGGAAATCCGCGACATTCTATTTGAAATAACTCTCTTGCCGGTTGACGTATCTTCGCGAAATTTTCAAACTTTGTGGCCCGCTCCGCTCCTACCCTGAAAGTCTCGGGGGGATTCGTCAAGCGGGGGCCGAGAAAAAAGGGGGGTCCCAAAACGTGTTTTCCCCATGCACTTTTTCATAGGAAACTTTAGACACGGCTACAGCCCGAACTGCTGAACGGAATTACACCAAATTTGGCAAAGAGGTAGTTCTTGGTTCAGAAAGAACCCTTTTTGTTAAATGGTGTAAATCCGTTCAGTAGTTGCTGAGAAAATGAAAAGTAAAAAGTTAGTGATATCTATGGCCGAGTAGGGTCCGCGTACCCTCAGCGCACCCTGCGCGCACCGTCCCGATCACGAGCTGCATGTTAATTGGCTGTTAGCTGGCTGTCAACATTCCGATTCAGGAAATGTTGGCAGCCATTTGGTCCCTCGGTAGAACCGAGGGAAGGAAACAAGTGCGCAAAGCGCACAAAGGGGGCAGGGTAGAAACACCCTGACCCCCTAGGTTTGCTCAGGGGGTCCCACAAGGACCCCCTGGGCAAAAAAAAAAATATATATTTTTTTTTTAAATAGGCGAATCCTGCCGAAAAAAAAAAAAAATCGAAGCGCGGTCTCCCGCGCTTTGATGTTAATTGGCCCCCGGGTGGCCCAAGTCCCGGGGGCATGGTGGGGGGGGGGATAATTTAATGTGTGGGGGCCTCAAGGGCCCCCAAGCCCCGGGGACCGCCACCCCCCGGGGCTTTTTGAAAAATGGTGCGGGAGGGCTCTGAGCCCTCCGCAGCCCCGAGGACCACCACCTCCCGGGGCTTTTTTTTAATTAAATTGTAAAACCTGTGTGAGGGGGCTCCAGCCCCCACACGCCCGGAGACCGCCACCTCCCCGGGGCACTAAACATTTTAATATGGGGGTCCGTTACGGACCCCCAGAGCCCCGGGGACCACCACCTCCCGGGGCTGTGTACTGAATGGGAGGGGGCTGCGCGGCCCCCTCCTGGAGCCCTTGATGGCCCTGGGGACCACCACCCCCAGGGCCGGCTCCTGCAGTGTCCCGGGGTGCCTACCCCCGGGACACTGTAGTTTGCTATGGCAGGACGGGAGCCTCGCGGCTCCCGTCCTGTCATTGCAAACTGCTTTGGATATTGGAAGAGAGAGCAGGAAACCTGCTCTCTCTTCCAATATCCAAGCAGATAGCTTTCCACATGGGGAGCAGCATGTTAGCTGCTCCCCATGTGTATAAGCATGCCGGCTCCCGTAGGACACGGGGAGCCGGCGGGACTGTGGGGGGATTGGGGACCCCCCCACAGTCCCCAACGGAGAGGGCCAGCCCCGGGGGATGGGGTCCCCGGGGCAAGTAGTGGCCCGGGAGGGGGGCCACGCGGCCCCCCTCCCCAAAAATGAAAAAAAAAAATAATAAAAAAAAATGGAAAGGCCGGCCCCGGGGATGGGGTCCCCGGGGCCTTAAAATGGCCAGAGGGGGGCCACGCTGCCCCCCTCAAAATAATAAATATAGAGGCCATGCCCCGGGGGATGGGGTTCCCGGGGCCAATACAGGCCCAGGGTCTTCCCGTTTTTTTTTTTTTTTTTTTTTGTAATTTAAAAAAAGGGGTAAGGCCCTGGGGGATGGGGTCCCCAGGGCCCAAAACCAGAAAAAAGGAAGGGGGCCACACAGCCCCCCTTCAGGGGACACAAAAAAAATAAATAAAAAAAAACGATCGGGCCCGCAGGCCCCGCCCCTTCCTTCACCACTCTGCAAACGCGCCCCTGGCGCGTTTGTAGAGGGGGAACTACCCCTTGAATACTGGGGGTCCCTGGGGCCAACTAGCCCACCAGGAACCTCCAGTATGCGCCAGGGGCTGCCTTGCAGAGAGGTGTACAGAGGCCACGCCCCTTTTTACACCTCTCTGCAACGCAGCTCTGTGGCGCTTTTTGGAGGTATATGGTGGGCTAGTTGGACTCCGGGGACCCTCAGGATTCAAGGGGACTTAATCCCCCAACTTAAAACGCGCCACGGGCGCGTTTGCACAGTGGTGAAGGGAGGGCGGGGCTTCAGGTGACATGTGTGCAAACAGGCCCCGTGGCGCGTTTTAAGATGGGGAATTACATCCCCTTGAATCCTGAGGGTCCTGGGGGCCAACTAGCCCAACAGGTACATCCAGAAAGCGCCACAGAGCTGCGTTGCAGAGAGGTGTAAAAGGGTGTGGCCTCTCTACACGTCTCTGCAACGCAGCCCCTGGCGCATATTGGAGGTTCCTGGTGGGCTAGTTGGCCCCTAGGGACCCTCAGGATTCAAGGGGACTTAATCCCCCAACTTAAAACGCGCCACGGGGCGCGTTTGCACAGATGTCACCTCAGGCCCCGCCCCCTCCCTTCACCATTGTGCAAATATTCCTCTAAAATCAGCCGAAATCCGAATTCTGATTTACTCACCTGTTATCAGGAGAGACCTCAGTGCTGCATCTTTCAGCCCAGTACTGATCCTCAAAATTAATTTTAACCGTACTTACCGGTAACTTGAATTTCCTTCATAGGCTAACATTGACTGGTTTCACTTGGAAATTCTAAGTGTGGAGTTTTGGAACTTTATAATATTCCTCTAAAATCAACCAAAGTACGAATTCCAATTTACTCACCTGTTATCAGGAGAGAACCCAGTGCTGCATCTTTTAGCCCAGCACTGACCCTGAAAAGTAATTTTAACCGTACTTACCAGTAACTTATATTTTCTTCCATAGGAATCCATTGTCTGGTTTTCAGCAGAAAAGTTTCAAAGTGTCGATTTTCACAAACTACAAATATTCCTTAAAAATCGCCTGTATGACTTAAACGCATTCTTTCAACTGTTTACAGGAGATGCACCAGTGCTGGATCCAGGATCCAACACTGAGTAACAAAAAGTAACGATAACACTACTTACCTGCTAAGTGAATTTCCTTCCATAGGATAACATTGGTCATTCTATGAGAAAAAGTTTCTAAGTGTCAACTTTTAAAATACAATAATATTCCTTAAAAATCACGACTATAACAAAAACGCTTTTACTCAACTGTTTACAGGAGATGTGCCAGGACTGAATCTAGGATCCAGTCCTGTGGTTAGAAAAGTAATCCATAAAGTAACTAATTGCATTTAACTAGAAATTCACATTGAGCTGAATGTTGCATTGTGTTTGAAAATGTGTTGCCCATTGCAACAACTGTAACTACTGTACTTAAAAGTCTATTGCCTATGTGCAAAGTATTTAAACTAAAGTAATTCATTCTGAGAAAGTATTTTTTGTAATGTAATGTATAATGTAATTACAATGTAATTTAAAAAATAAAATGTTATAAAAAATTGTTTCTAAAAATGTAGTAAATCAGTATTAAAAAAATTTATATAACAATTAATACATTTAAAAATTGTCATTTATAAAACCTTTGAAATTCACTGAAAAAACCGTAGGTTTCAGGGACGTTATAGTTACAAATTAGCATTTAAAAAACCTTTGAAATTCACTGAAAAAACCATAGGTTTTAGGGACAGTTATAGTTAGTTGGACATTGCACTCGTACAAAACCCGTGAAATTCCCCGTTATAGTTAGTCCAGCTAACTATAAATCGCGCCCCGCAATGCACTGCTGATTACGTCACATATTACATCACTCATGACATGGTCAGTGACATCACTGATGACATCACTGATGACATCTCAAATGACATCACTGATGACATCACTGATGACATCATCCGTGTGATAATTTCATGCATCTTCTCACACCCTAATATAACCTTTGATACACCCACTCTAAATTACAGACTGCCATTCGCAAAACCATAGACACTCCAACACCAATAACTACATACCCACACACTGATTCTTAGGTCTACGCACACATCCACTCACTCACCCGTACAGTCACTCATACTTACGGTCACTCAGTACAGGACTATCATATGCACTCATACTCCTATATAGACACTCAAACACCGCCACTCATCCATAGGAGGTACTCACACACCTAGTCAGTCATGCAAATAATTAAACACACTACCATTTACTCACCTATACAGTTATACACACACCAGCTCACTTACTCATACAAATACTAGCACATTCTTACGCTCTTATACAATCACTGATACAAGCACACACTCATCCATACAGCCACTATCACAATCAGTCACTCTCGCTTATAGCTATTTATATACTCCAACACACATATATACTGCCTTTCACATATGTAGTTACTCACACATGTACCACTGGGACATACATTCACTCACTAACACACTCTTACACACACTTACCCACCCATACAGTCTATCACAGATGCACTCTTGAAACCATCCACCCAGTGAATCACCCACTCACACATCTATGCACAGAGTCGCACACACCCCTCCCACATAAACACTCAGGCACCCATACAGATACTCACACAAGCATTCAATAACTCAAATAGACACTCATGTAGCTATTCACAAACACATGCAGCCACTTACACAGCAACAGACAGACGGATACATTCACCCAGTTTAGTCACTAACCCATGCATTCAGTAAGATACGTTAAATCACTCACTTATACAGTCAGTCACGCACCTACTAAATCATCCATACAGACACTTACACACCCACTCATTCTTCAATACGTCTTTTCCTATATATATTAAAAATATTTAAACTTTACAGAAACAGTCACTGGATGATGTCATCAGTGATGTCATCAGTGATGTCATCAGTGATGTCATCAGTGATGTCATCAGTGATGTCATTTGAGATGTCATCAGTGATGTCACTGACCATGTCATGAGTGATGTAATATGTGACGTAATCAGCAGTGCATTGCGGGGCGCGAGTTATAGTTAGCTGGACTAACTATAACGGGGGAATTTCACGGGTTTTGTACGAGTGCAATGTCCAACTAACTATAACTGTCCCTAAAACCTATGGTTTTTTCAGTGAATATATATATATATATATATATATATATATATATATATATATATATATATATACACCAAAACCGATTCTGAGCAACTCCAAATATCCGGAATTAGAAACGGAACGGACACCAGTTTTCCTTCGTGCAAATTTTATTCAGTGCAATTCTGCCATGACACGTTTCAGCACCTAGAGGCCTTGATCACATGACGTACCAGTGTTTCCTTCAAACTTTAAAGTGACAGTGCAAGCAATAAAAACTAAAAACAGACTGACCGTCTGTTGAAGTACAGCAATAACGATGTTATAAATTCATTTTACTTTTTATCTTTTTTTCTCTCTTATTCGTATTTTCTCTTATTTTACAGTCCAAATTTAATATCGGTTTAAAATACCAATTTACAGGCTGCATGTCACGCTAAATACAGAAAAAACACAGAAAAAGCACATACAGTATAAAACACATTGCAATGATGTAATGATGTAATGATGCAATATCAGTTTAAAATACTGGCTATTACTGTGCAAATATCGCATCGAACTGTGCAAAATTATGCAAAACTGTGGTACATTAAAGATACCAAATAATAAAACACTTATTTAAGTGCCATTATAACAGTTTAGATCAGATGCTTTAATTCTTGAAGCCCTCTGAACCGCGCATTTCTCTATACTAAAAAACGCAATTTGCAGTACCGCAACCTTTCACATTGCAATTAAATACCGGTTTCAAATTCCAACAGTGCAAATCTGTACTTATTGTGCAAATAACGCAATTTCTAACACCCAAATATGCACCTCAGTTATTTGATAACAATTTGGATGAAGACAATACTGTGCAAAATGACGCTTTTATCTGTGCAAATTGCGCAACTAAAAAATGCCACAACCTAGAGAAAATGTATTGTACCTGGATTAATCAAAGCTTAATACCACATGTGCAGTAGATTGTTCTGTGTAACTCCAAATACGGTACCTAGTTATCCCATAATTAAAAAGATACTTGCTGTACTTGAAAAAAGTGCCATTAGTGCTAAAGTGCCTAAACATGATATCAACAATTGGATAATAAAAAAGCTTATATTCTAAAACCATTTCAATGTCTTCGGCCTGCCCTCGGATGACTGGAACAGCTCATCCAAAGCAGCCGAAACCCGGAAACAACAACGGGGAGAGGGTGGCCTAATTGAACAAGGGAGTTAAATCATATCAAGCCATTGTAAGAATCCTAAATGGAATTCATTTAAAACAACGTATGAGCAAGTAAGAGAAAATCATCATGATAATACATTATCTAGTCTATGCAGGAAATATCAGAGCCATGTGTACAAGTCCTCCGTTGTGTTCAAACCATTTGGACTTTTACAGTCCAAATCCAAGATATACTTGGTCTCCAGACGTCTGAGAGTAGCCTCTCTATTACCCCCACGTCTGGGGGGAGGAACACTATCTATTACATAGTATTGTAACTGTTGCAGGTCATTCAAGTGTACCTCCTTAAAATGACGAGCAACTGGATAGTACTCATCCGAATTTGTAATAGCCCTCATGTGCTGGAGTACTCTCTTGTGGACCTGCAGTTTAGTACTGCCAACATACTGCAGTCCACAAGAACACTCCAGCACATAAACCGCATATTCAGACTTGCAAGTCAAATATTTGTCAATAAGGCATGGCCTGTCTCTAAATGGAGAAACATATGAAGTTTTATTTGTCCCATATTTACAGGCCTTACACGTCTGACACTTGAAAAAACCTTTACGGTTCATTAGCCAACTACTCTTAGATTTTATATCGGAGCTATTACCAACCACCAGATCCCTGGTGCTTGGTGCCCTCCTGTAGGTAAGTATCGGTGTACGTGGTAGTCTTTCACCTAAAATGGGATCACTCTGAATTAAATGCCAATTTTTCTTTAGTATTTTGTAAAGACTATCCCTTTGTCTATTGTAAGTCAGAATGAGTCTCGGACTACTGCTGTTACTGTCCTCCTTGGTATTGGTAAATGCCAGAAGGTTCTTGTTCCCGACTCTAGGCTGTTTCTTTAATAGGTCAGTGCGAGACATGGCCATAGTGCGTTTGATTGCATCATCAATGATATGGTTGGCATATCCCCTCTCACGGAATCTGTCCTTACACTGTTGTTGAGCCAATACTAGGTCTTCCTCCCTACTACAAATTCTCTGAATCCGCAACATTTCCCCATAGGGGATGCTGCAGATGGTGTGCTTGGGAAATATATATATATATATATATATATATATATATATATATATATATATATATATATATATATATATATATATATATATATATATATATATATATATACACACATACACACATACACACATACACACACTCTCTCATATTACCAACTGGCAGTCGCCAGTAAATAGTTATAGTTTCCATAGGAAAGCATTTTTTTGACTTGCCTATATCTTTGACACCCGTTGCCGAATCTTAACAAAAGTTTCCCAAAAAAGTGCCCCGATAATTCTTGTTCTGCATGGTAAGTGTCGGGGCGATCTGTCAAATGGGAGCCGAGCAAAAAAAAGGGGGGGGGAAGAGTAACAAAACATGTTTCCCATGTTAATTCCCATAGGAATGTTAGACACGACTACAGCCTGAACCGCTGACCGGAATTACACCACATTTGACAAAAAGGTGGCTGTTGATCCAGAATGTTACTTTTTTGTGAATTGGTGTAATCAGTTCAGTAGTTTCGGAAATATTAACGAAAATCCAAATTTGTATTTATAGGGACGTGGATCCTCTAAGGATCCGACGGTCCTCGTGCTCAAATCTGATTAGCTGCCAACACTTCAACCAGGAAGTGCTGGCAGCCATGAGTCCCCAAAAAACTTTCAAAAAAGAGGAGGGGGCAGGGTAGGAATACCATGAATCCCTAGGCCTCCTGGGGGGCTCCCGTGCTTCTGCAATGTTTAGCCACCAGGTGGGTCCGGTTCCGTGGGCATGAGGAGTAAAAAAAAGAGGCGCGCACGAGGCCCCCCTTCCCTGAGCTTATTGAGCTTATAAAAGACGCATTTGCAGATATGTATGTAGGCGGACCCCCTGGGGGCACACGGCACCCACATAGGCCTGGGTGACTGCCACCTCCCCGGGGCTGAAATAAATTAATGTAGGGGGTCTGTCGCGGACCCCTTGCCCCCCTTGTGGAGCCATTGGTGGCACTGGGGACCATCACGCCCGGCTCCTGCTACCTCCAAGGTGCCCACCCTTGGGAGATAGCGGTTTGCTTTTGCTTGGTGGGAGCGGACAGCTCGCACCAAGCAAAAGCAAACAGAACTCCGCCTTCTACAAGCCAGAGCTGTCAAACTACTCCTGCTTGCATAAAGTGGAGTTTTAATCTGTTTCCCTGCACGCAAATATGCGTGCAGGGAAACTGCCTTTCAGCAGCCCCCTGTCTGTCAGAGCAATGCTGGCTCCCGCAGGAGGCAAGGAGGCAGTTAGGACTGCGGGGGCCTTGAAGCTCCCCTGCGGTCCCATTCCACACTGGGTGCTCTAGTGGCACCCAGGTGTCATGGCCGGGCCCCGGGGATGGGGTCCCTGTGGCCGAAATCGGCCTGGGGAGAAGGACCGCACGGCCCGACTCCCCATAGTAAAACAAAGAAGCACTTACTTTTGTAAAGTACAAATCCTCCAAGTGCGTTTTCTCTGCAGTTTCACCTTATAAAGTTATCTGGTGCAAACGTTTGAGGAACAATCACATTGGCAAAGTTACAGACACACAAGGTCACTGGAGACATTTCCTCGGCGTCCTTTATGCAGCTGTAATGTAGGAGATGCACTATACATTTACCCAATGAGATGGCACTTACTAATTAGCCATTAACAAGTACTCCAGTTGGGTAGAGGTGTTGCACAAAATGGTGGCCTCTTCTTCGATAAATATGCAGGGCAGGATTCATTCTGGCATGATGCTCATTTCACAGAAATTAAACCTCAACAGGTTACAGTTAGGAAATAAAATGTAAAAACTGTTGAAATTCACTGACAAAGCCCAAAGATTACAGGGACGTTATGGTTAGGAAATAGAATTTAAAAACCTCATTCACTGAAAAAAGCAAAGGTTACAGGGACGTTATAGTAAGGCTCAGATTTCACTCTTCTAAAACCAGTGAAATTCAGCAGTTACTGTTACCTGAGCTAACTATAACTTACGTGTCCGCAATGAACAGCTTATGACCTCATATATTGCATCACTCATTACATGGTCAGTGACGTCACTGATAATCTCAAATGACATCACTCATGACCTCAACAATACCATTCACACCCCCCACACAACCACTGTCACACCCATACAACCACTCCCAATATCACTTATTCATCCAGTCAATCACACTGCCACACACAACCACTCACTTATCCATACACCTATTCACACAGCTACTCACTCACCCATACAGTCACTCACACAGCCACTCACTCTTCCATACAGCCACTCACACACCCTCTCCAATATAGCTACTCACACACCGTCATTCACTTATCCAGCCTTTCAACAGAGCCACTCACACACCCACACAACCACTTATCCATCCACACATCCTTAAAAGCACTTACATGCCTACTCACCCATACAGCCACTCAGTCACTCTCAATACAGCCATTCCCCCTCAGTTAATCAAACGCCCATACAACCACTCACTCACCCATAGAGCCACTCACAGACACAGCCGCTCACTCACCAGTACAGTTACTTAAACAGTCACTCACTCCTACAGCTACTCACACACCCACTTATTCACCCACACAGGGATTTAAGTTTATTGATCCATAAATGCAATCCAGCTTCAGTCGCAGCAGTATTATGGTGTCTCGGTAAAAAAAAAATAAAAAAAAATACAAGGCCCTGGAGGACGCACCATCCCGCCTGTTGGGTCACCTCAAACCAGACTGTCATTTCCCAGGTGGCACAAAGAGGATCTAGAAAGCCCCCCACACCTCTATCAGCACCTCCAGACAAGAAGGGTAGGTGCCTCTATAACATTGGTAAGTGTTTTTCAGCCACGTCACCGCTTACGGTGAGAGCAGCAAATTCCCTGGCTCTACTTGGATGATACCATTGGCAAATGTTATCCAATATTGCCCCGTATCTGGACAAACTTCCAGGTGACATCAAGGGTGAAGCAAAAAAGTATTGCTAGAAGGTAGGCGCACATCGTCCGATCATTGATTGTACCATGGATATTGCCACCACTGGATTCAGAAACTAACTGGGGCAGCAGTATTACACCGTCACGGATGGCTTGAAGTTACCACCTTCTGGCCGGTGGTCCAGACCAAAATACTAGATATGCCTTTTGAGAGAGAAGCTTAGTTTGAGAAACACATTGATGATGCTCTCCAGGCAATAAAAATGGACACAGCCAAGTTGTTGGGGACCTTGCAATACAAAAGCTGCCCTTTTGTGATGCTCGAGGAGGAGGGCAACCATCTTCTAGAGTGGGATACCAACAGTACAGCTATCCCACATATTCCTCCACTAACCAAAAATTTTGTTTTGATCCCAGTACCAGCAACAACCACCATTAGCAGACCTGCTCCCTGAAGAAAATCCGGACGATGAGGCAAAGAAACCAGCCACCGGCAATGACTTCTTCCAGGCACCGGCTACTCCCCTCCCTTTTCTAACCAGGGTAGCAGAGAGAATAGCCAATCATCTGCAGCGCTGGAAACAAATAACAACCGACCAAAAGGTTTTAGATCTGATTTGATTTGGACACACATTGGAATTCATTGAAACACCTCCCCCCATCTCCACCTCAACCTTCCGTCCAAAAACAACTACACCTTCTCAAGTGGGAGGTCAAAACCATACTCAAGAAGGGTGCTATAGAGAGTTTCCCCTACCACAGAGAGGAAAAGGTTTCTACTCCCATTTCTTCTTAATATGCAAGAAGTCAAAGCAGTAGAGACCAATTCTGGATTTCAGAAATCTCAACAAATACCTCAAAAAACAGTCATCCTGCATGGTTACATTACAAGATTGCAACTCCTCAACAAAGGAGACTACATGTCATCCCTAGACCTTCAAGACGCATATTTCCATGCCCCCATCCATCTAAAACACAGGAAATTTCTCAGGTTCTCAGTAGCTGGCAGCCACTATCCGTTCCGGGTGCTACCCTTTGGTCTCAAGTCTGCCCCCTCATTTCTACAAAGTTCTTAGCACCTATAGCGGCCTTCCTTAGACAACAAAAACATCGTCTTCCCCTGTCTTGACGACTGGTTGGTCAAGGCTCCTTGTAACCAGACTGCCCAGACATCCACCATGGCCTGCATGTACCTATTCAACGAGCTAGGCCTCACTCTGAATCCGGACACCAACGGATAACGTTCCTAGGAGCCTTGCGGCACACAGCGCTAAACAGATCACACCTCACAACCGCAAGACAATGAAAGCTGATGACTTTAGCATGGCTAGTACAAAAAAGAAAGTCACTTTCTGTTCACCTCTACAAATCTCTTCTGTGTATGTCATTCTGCAGCCATCTAATCCCATACTGTGTTCTATGGATGCACCCACTTCAAGAGGCACTGGACATTCATTGGGCACAAGCTACAGGAACCTTCGACATAAAGGTCCACCTATGATCAAATACCTCATCTGGTGGACACAACATGTAAGTCTGTCAGTCGGCCTGCGAATACAACAGACGCTTCCCTAGAAGGGTGGGGAGCCTACCTCCAGGATAGCCAAATCAGCGGCAAATGGCCCCCTTTAATTCGTGGTCTCCACATCAATCTACTCGAGTTAAGGGCAGTAAATCTTGCTTTAAAAGTTTTCCTTCCCAGGATTCAGAAGTCTTCAGTGCTTGTACGGACAGACAATTTAACCACGATGACCTACATCAACAAGCCAGTTGGCACAAAATCTCACCTGCTGTCCCAAGAAGCTCAACTAATCTGGAAATTATCCATCACAAAATGCATCTGACTGCAGAACACGTACCTGGCAACCAGAACACCATAGCAGACACCTTGAGCAGACTAAAAACATCTTGCCATGAGTGGGAATTGGGTCAACAACAATGGATCAGGTCTTCCTCCGGTGGGGCAAACCAAATCTGGATCTCTTCACGACACCCCACAACACAAAATGCCAGTTCAAGAGCTGGCATCCTCAACCAGGGTCTGGGGGTTATGCATTTTCGATTGCAGGATCCAGAATCTTTGTCTACGCCTTTCCTCTGAACCCTCTCCTCCCAAAAGTCCTCAGGAAGATGAAGGCCAAGCCCTGCAAGATGATACTTATAGCTCCTAGCCTCAAGGAGCTTCTCATCCTTTCACAGGAGCATCACATTTGACGCAAACGGATCCCCTCTCTGTTGACAATGAGCCAGGGTCATGTTCTACATCGAGACCACAAATCTCTTCAGTTATTTGCCTGGCTCCTGAGTTCCATGAATTTGGACATCTAAACATTCCATCGAATTGCAGGGACATACTAGCCAGAGCAAGGGCAGGCAGTACTAACAAAAGATACTGTTTAAATTGGAAAAGGTTTTGCATATGGTGCCAGAGCTAAGGTACATCCCATCTCCACCTGAAGAGATTGTCGATTACCTTCTACACCTTGCTCAATCGGGCTTAGCTCATGCTTCCATTAAAGTGCACCTGAAAGCCATTTCTTGCTTTAGGAGAGCACCAAAAACACCATCACTAAGGTCTGCGAGACTCAGGCAATTCCTCAAAGGATTATTCAGAACATTTCCACCGCTGAGGCCTCCTCCTCCGCTTTGGCAGCTCAACACTGTACTTTCACAGTTTAATGAGATCCATTCAAGCCTATCAATAAAGTGGCTATTAAATTTCTCTCCTGGAAGGCATCTCTTCTCCTCGCCCTAACTTCGGCAAGAGGAGTTAGAGAAATTCAGGTTTTTAACATCCAGGAGCCCTTCCTGCAGTTTAGGGACCACAGGGTTATTTTAGGCACAAACCCTAAGTTCATTCCTAAAGTCCCATCAAGCTTTCATCTTAACGAGCCTGTGATTCTCAAGTCTTGTTTTCTAAACCCTCCAACAGCTGAATGAGCACTACACTCTCTGGATATCAAAAAGTGCTTACAGTTCTATTTGGACAGAACTAAGAGTTTTCACAAAACCAACCAACTCTTTGTCGCCTACAGCGCATCAAGAAAGGGTTTCCCTTAAACAAAACAGAGCATCTCTAAATGGATATCTAACACCATTCTATACCGTCATCACAAGGTTGTTGGTCTTTGAACTCAAAGGTGCGTGCTAATTTCACAAGAGCCATGTCCACTTCCATGGTGTGTGTGTCATTGTCAGATATCTGCAGAGCAGGGATCTGGAAGAGTGCACACACCTTCACGCAACATTACTGCTTAGATTCAGAGGTCCTCAAAGATGCGGCAGTGGGACAAGTGATTTTACAGCATGTTTTTCAATAAAGGTGAGCCATTCCTTTCTTCCCGTCATCCCCATAATTCTTATGCACATCTTGGTAACTGTTGGTATGCTTATATGTATTACCTATTTCACTAGAAGATGTGTTGCATTTACAGAATTTTTTTTCTTTTACTGCACTCTACTCTGATTCAAACATGTGAATCTATGAAAGTTTCAATTCTGGAGTGAGAAAATAAGTGTTCGAGGCATATGAGCTGCAGATCGACACACTGTGCATAGATCGCCATCTGGTGTTGGGCCCGGATGTTTGCACTTTGTTGTTGTATTGGAAAGTCTTTGGAAGTCACGAGATGGGTGACTCCTCCTTTGGACAATAGTGCGCATGGGCATCGACTCCATCTTCAGATTGTTTTTTTCCGCCATCGGGCTCGGATGTGTTTCGTCGCGCTCCAGTTTGGTGTCGACACCGTTCTAACTTTCGACGCGCAATCCTTCACCCTTTCGTCGGTATTGTTTTCGATCGTGTTCCCCTCTTCGACGCGCATCTCTACAAACTCGGATTCT
This sequence comes from Calotriton arnoldi, assembly GCA_963921515.1. NCBI lineage: Eukaryota > Metazoa > Chordata > Amphibia > Caudata > Salamandridae > Calotriton > Calotriton arnoldi. Next base: position 3,104,904 of record CAWUFW010000910.1, on the reverse strand, counting down.
TCGATTCCAGTCGTTGACGCAGGCCTTCGGGCCTAACTGCGCCACCGGGCCTTTTGGCTCATGGAAAGGACTCCCTTTAAAAAGTGTCCTCAATGCGGATCGAAGTTTCCCCACACCGATCTCCACAAGGTTTGTAACCTCTGCCTTTCGCCCGAGCACGAGGCCAGACACTGTCCAGCTTGCGCCTCTTTCCGCTCGAGGAAAACCATAGGGGATCGTCGAGCCAGAAGAAACATGGTTCGATCGTCCACATCCATACTGGACGACATCTTCCAGGAAGGCGTCGATGTACCGGAACAGGAACAACTCGAAGAGGGGCCTCATCAGCGCCTCCGAAGCCGATGACTCCGTCGAAGACATCACTCCTGGGCAACGGGTCGTAAGTACTGACGTCGACCCCTCCCCATCATCCATTCCAGCAAAGGCTTCGGTACCACCTTCGGGCCTAGGTGCACACCGGGACAAAACTTCCCACGCCCCGCCTTCGGGCTCGGCTAAGAAGTCAATAAATAAGCTTTCAGGACGCTCGGGCTTGAGCCAGCCTACCCTCGGTGCCGACACCCCATCCCCGGCACCGAAACCAAAAGACAAGTCTACACCTGCACCAAAGCCAGGTTCGGCGTCGGCGCATTCGGCACCGAAACCTAGCACCGAACCTTCGACTCCGAAAAAACCATCGGAATCGAGTAAACATCCAGTTCCCAAAGCTGGAACTCGACCTTCGGACCCGAAAAAAGTACCGGTACCGGCTCCGAAGATCCCATCGGAACCGATAAACTCCCGTTCCGAAACCTAAAGAATCCAAAACGACTCCAAAATTGGTGCCACACAAATCTTCGGAACCAAAAAAATCCATGCCGAAGCACCACACTTCAGAGGAAGAGCTTTCTCAGCCTGATCCAACCCAACAAATACTGGAAATTGACCCAGATACAGGTCGCCTTGTTTTTAGTCCTTCCAGAAAAAGGAAATTGGACAAACCTGCACCAGCTCCACTTCCTCTCAAAAAAAGAGACATTGCCACTTCCCCTTTTAGGATCCCTTCTCCACCCCCTCCTCTACACCACATCTCTCCTATTCCATCTCCAGTACCCTCAATCTCCTCCACCTCAAGATGACGAGGACCCTTCGGAGTATGAAGGTGATGACCCACCCGTAGGAGAGCCTAGTCATCCTCATATTCCTAATGACCCATGGGACAACTATGGTACACCAGATGTCCCCGATACGCCACAAAATGAGGTCTACCCATCTACACCGTCCCCTCCAGAGGACACTATAGGATTCACTCGGCTCATACATAGAGCTGCAGAATACCATGGTGTAGATCTACATACAGACCCTATAGAGGAAGACTTTCTTCTGGTCACTTTTGCACCATCTCAAAGGTCCACTTCTATTCTCCCAATCCTTAAAGGGGTAATCTGAAAGAGACACGTTAGTGATAGATTCCTTACCTTAGAATATCCCCAGGCGTCAGGCTGGATCCGGAAAGTTTTGCGTAGCAGTACCTTTGCGCGTCGGTAGGCGGCGTCGTGCGGCTCCGCGTCCGTCGTCGGCGTCGTGATCGCCGGGATGACGTCGCGGGCAGTACTTAGACGCCGCCCCTGCGCGCTGACGTCAGTTCTTCTTTTTCCGCGCCAGCAAGCGCAGATCCGGGAAGAGCAGTGCCCTGGTCAATTTTTGTCCATACTTTTTGGTGATTTTTTCACTGTTTTTTCCATCTTTAAGGTGTCGTAGGGATGCCCGGCTTCAAGCGATGCGGCGCCTGTGCGCGGATGATGTCCGTCACCGACCCGCATTGGGAGTGTCTCTTCTGCCTCGGCCGAGGCCACGACACCGAGTCTTGTCCCGAATGCCAGGCCCTCAACCCGAAAGCTTTGCGAGAGCGGTCTCGAAAGCTCCTCGAGGCCCGGCATTCGGCTCCACGGAGGCCCCGGTCGCGTGAGAGGTCCAGGGGTCGCTCGCGGAGTGCACACCGGTCGCCGGCGTCGAAGTCTTCTTCGTCCGGTAAGTCTAAGCACAAGAAGTCCAAGAAGCATCGTCGCTCTCGGACTTCGCCTCGCCGGTCTCGCGACTCGGCTGAGGCCCCTCCCGGCACCGTCCCCGCCCCCGCGGCCCCGGACTTGCCTGTGGAGTCGCCCCCGTCATACCCGCCCTTCCCGGGTTCGGGGGCGGATCCGGCCAAGGTACAGGAGTTCCTGTCGGCCATGGCCCGCCTCTTCGGGCCTTCAGGCCCCTCCGGTGCGCCTTCGGGCCCCGCGGGCCCTGATGGGGTTGCTCCGGCGTCGCCGGCGGCTCCGGCCCCGGCGTCGCCCGGGCCTCCAGCCTCGATCCCGGCTCCGGCTTCGGCCCCGGCCTCGATCCCGGCTCCACAACCCCCATCGACGCCGGTCGACCTCACGACACCTCCGCCGGCGCCGATGTCTCCGGTGCCGTTCTCGACGCCGCCCTGGGCTCCGGGCGGCGTCGTCCCCCAGTTCCTTCCGGCTCCGGACATGGACCCGGAGCGACGTCGCTCGACGCCGGCTCCGGCGCCGATGGGACCTTGGGTCCCAAATGTCCCTCCTCCTCCTTATTTTGAACCAGAGGAGGACCAGGAGGACTGGGAGGGGTCTGATGACCCTCTGACACGCAACTGTCAGTATGATGAGGACTGGACAGAGAGTCTAGGGAGGCCAGTGGTCTGGATACTTCTCCTGACACTGGCATGCTGTCTCCTCCCGTGGCTACGGAGGAGGGGGCCAATTTTGGTACGGTGTTGCGTAGGGCTGCTGGGGCCTTACGTCTCCAGCTCCCTACTTTGACGGTCAAGCCTAACATCTTGACAGAGGTGCTTCAGCCGGCAGCCTCCTCTGCGGAGACTGTGCTGCCGTTTAACGACGCCCTCACGGACGTTCTTTTGGGCGCCTGGTCCAAGCCCAACACAGGGGCTCCTGTGGATCGGAACGTGTCACGACGCCATCGCCCCGCTCCGGGCGACCCCTGTTTCTTTCTGTCCACCCCACTCCTGAGAGCTTGGTTGTCCAAGCCTCCGCTTCCCAAACCGCCTTCCCTACCGCTCCTCCGGATAGGGAATCCAAACGCCTGGATCAGTTTGGGAAGAAAGGTTTTTCTTCCTCCAGTGCTGGCTTGCGGTCCGTTAACACCGCTTGTCTTTTGGGCCGATATACCCACTCTCTGTGGGATTCGGTGGCGGATGTTTTGCCCCAGTGCCCTGAGGAGGTCCAGGCACTGCTTTCCCGCGCCATTGCGGAAGGAAGGGATGCGGCCAAATACACTATCCGTTGTGGCCTTGACACCGCCGACTCGCTGGGCAGGTCGATTGCAACGACGGTGGCGCTCCGACGCCACGCCTGGCTGAGAACCACTGGTTTTTCAGGGGATGTCCAGAATACTCTCATGGACATGCCCTTTGATGGAGTCGGTCTTTTTGGGTCCAAAGCAGACCATGCGTTGGAGCGCTTTAAGGACTCACGGGCTACTGCCAAGTCCCTGGGCCTTTCTGCTACACGCCCTCCGCTGCCTTCTGCTTTTCGCCCCTATCGTGGCCACGGTAGGGGCGCCCCTTCACGTCAGCAGCCCAGCCACCGGCCCGCGCAGCAGGCGTCTTCGCGTGGCCGAGGACGTGGATTCCGCCGTGGCGGATCGGGCAACCAGCGTGCGGGTCAGGCCACCACCTCCAACCCGTCCGCGGCCTCCAAGCCCTCCTAGTCCCTCCTTTCAGGTGCACGGCACGCCAGTAGGGGCAGGGTCCGCCATCACCTTCCCCACTGGCGCACCATCACCTCGGACAGGTGGGTCTTGGACATTGTCCGAAGGGGCTACTCCCTCCCCTTCGAGACCACCCCCCAGCCATGCCACCTCAATTCCACCGCATGTCAGGGGATCACTTGGTGCTTCTACAGAAGGAAGTCACGGCCCTCTTGACCAAGAGGGCCATCGAGCATGTTCCGACCCCAGAAGTAGGGCGTGGTTGCTACTCCCACTACTTTCTGGTGCCCAAAAGGGACAAGGAGGACATGCGTCCTATCTTGGACCTCCGGAACGTCAATCGCTTCCTCCGGAAGGAGAAGTTCAAGATGCTCACCCTAGCTCAGGTCTTGACTGCCCTCGACCCTGGAGACTGGTTGGTAGCGTTGGACTTGCAGGACGCGTATTTCCACATCCCCGTCCTGCCGGCCCACCGGCGTTACCTTCGGTTCACGGTAGGCCCCGAGCATTTTCAGTTCACCGTGCTCCCCTTTGGCCTTACCAGTGCCCCTCGGGTGTTCACGAAAGTGATGGCGGTGGTCGCAGCTCATCTGCGCCGGGCAGGGGTTTCAGTCTTCCCCTACCTCGACGACTGGCTGCTGAAGGCGGGCTCGTCCCAGGCAGTCGTCTCCCACCTCCAGACTACGGCCGAACTCCTGCACTCGCTGGGGTTCTCCATCAATGTGCCGAAGTCGCATCTGATTCCTTTCTCCACAGCTCCTTTTCATCGGAGCAGTTCTGGACACGACGCAGTTTCGGGCCTATCCTCCCGAACGGCGAGTCCGGGATATTCAGGCTATGATTCCGATCTTTCGGCCTTTATCCTGGGTTTCGGTAAGGATGACCCTGAGGCTGCTGGGCCTCATGGCCTCCTGCATCCTGCTGGTCAATCATGCCAGATGGCATATGCGGGCTCTGCAGTGGGACCTGAAGTTCCAGTGGGCGCAGCACCAGGGCAACCTGTCCGATCACGTCCAGATCTCGGAGGGGACTGCAAAACAGTTGCAGTGGTGGCTCTCGAACCGGCAATGGGTCATGGGCAGATCCCTCTCCCTTCCCCAGCCAGAGCATACAGTTGTGACGGACGCGTCCCTTCTGGGATGGGGCGGTCACATGGGAGAGGCGGAGATCAGAGGCCTCTGGTCTCCGGCGGAGTCCCGGCTCCATATCAACCTTCTGGAGCTCCGGGCGATCCGGCTTGCACTCAAGGCATTCCTTCCCTCTGTCAAAGGGAAGGTAGTGCAGGTGTTCACAGACAACACCACCGCCATGTGGTACTGCAACAAACAGGGCGGGGTGGGGTCTTGGACCCTTTGTCAGGAGGCTCTGCGCCTCTGGACATGGCTGGAACATCAGGGCATGTTCCTGATGGTTCAACACCTGGCAGGTTCTCTGAACGCCAGGGCGGACGAACTCAGCCGCAGGTGCATGATGGATCACGAATGGCGTCTTCACTCGGAAGTGGCGCAAGGACTCTTTCTACAGTGGGGAGAGCCTTGGTTAGATCTATTCGCCACCGAAGAGAACGCGCAATGTCATCAGTTCTGCGCGTTGGAATTTCCAAGGCGGCACTCGCTCGGCGACGCTTTCGTCGCGAGTGGAGTTGCGGTCTGTTGTACGCCTTTCCGCCTATACCACTTCTACCCAGAGTGTTGAAGAAGATTCGGCACGACCGGGCCCAAGTCATTCTTGTGGCTCCGGACTGGGCTCGAAGAGTTTGGTATCCCGAGCTACTCAATATGAGCATAGATCCCCCGATCCGTCTGCCTCTTCGGGAGGATCTTCTGTCGCAGCAGCAGGGGACGGTCCTCCACCCGAACCTGTCCAGTCTACACCTGCTTGCGTGGAGATTGAGCGGCGGCAGTTGATTCCTTTCGACTTGCCTCCCGAAGTTTGTGATGTGATTCTGGCAGCCAGGCGTCCCTCCACTAAGGTGGTATACGCCTGCAGGTGGAACAAATTTGTGGCATGGTGCACAGCAAAGGCTGTGGATCCCCTTTCTGCCCCTCTTTCTGAGGTCCTTCTGTTCCTTCTCTCTCTGGCCCAACAGGGTTCTGCCCTGGGTACCATCAATGGTTATCTTTGTGCTATCTCGGCCTTCCTCAGGCTCCCTGATCAGCCCTCCCTTTTCAAGTCCCCTGTTGTTAACAGGTTCTTAAAAGGCATTACTCACCTCTTCCCTCCTGTTCCGTTTGTAATGCCTCAGTGGGACTTGAACTTGGTTCTTACCTTTTTAATGTGCGCTCCCTTTGAGCCTCTGCATAACTGTCCTCTTCGTCTTCTGACTCTAAAGGCAGCCTTTCTGGTGGCCATCACCTCCGCTCGGCGGGTGAGTGAGCTCCAGGCTCTTTCTTGCAAACCTCCCTTTCTGTCTGTTCATCCAGACAAGGTTGTTCTTCGGACGCGTCCGTCCTTCTTGCCAAAGGTGGTTACTGCTTTCCACATTGGGCAGACCATCACTTTGCCCACCTTCTTTCCGCCTCCGCATCCTTCCAGAGAGGAAGAGAGGCTCCACCGTCTGGACCCAAAACGTGCGCTCTCCTTCTATATCGACCGCACGAAACACTTCCGGGTGGATGACCAGCTCTTTGTTGGCTACGTGGGCGCCAAAAAAGGTCGGGCGGTGCACAAGAGGACCATCTCCCGCTGGGTTACCTTGTGCATCAAGACCTGCTATTCTTTGGCTAAGAAGGAGCCTCCTGTTGGGCTGCGTGCCCATTCCACCAGGGCAACGGCTGCTACCACGGCCTTGGGCCGCGGTGTTCCGCTGCCGGTTATCTGTCAGGCAGCTACGTGGGCCTCGCTGCACACGTTTACTAAGCATTACTGCCTTGACAGTCAGGTCCGGAGGGACGGCTTCTTTGGCCGTTCTGTCCTCCAGGACTTCCTTGTCTGATCTTTGTTCGCAGACCCACCACCGGGGTTGGTATTGCTGGGGTATCTATTCTAAGGTAAGGAATCTATCACTAACGTGTCTCTTTCAGATGCACAAGTTACTAACTTGTGTAACGATATATCTGTAAGAGACAGTAGTTAGTGATAGATTCCTTACCGCCCCACCCATCCTCCCCGTTCTGCGAACTGATTTCTAGGGTTAAGGACATCCCTTTCAGGGCCCTAGTATTTTTCAGACACCTGTGTCAGCTTCTTGCATGGCTCTGCGTTCCTGGCGCGGAAAGTCGTGTACAGAACTGACGTCAGCGCGCAGGGGCGGCGTCTAAGTACTGCCCGCGACGTCATCCCGGCGATCACGACGCCGACGACGGACGCGGAGCCGCACGACGCCGCCTACCGACGCGCAAGGGTACTGCTACGCAAAACTTTTCCGGATCCAGCCTGACGCCTGGGGATATTCTAAGGTAAGGAATCTATCACTAACTACTGTCTCTTACAGATATATCGTTACACAAGTTAGTAACTTGTGCATCAAGCACGCTCCTGAAGTCTTCAAAGATCCTGTCGGGGCTAGAGTCATTAACCCCAGGGTGGAAAAGAAATATGTCTGCCCCAGCTGACCCTGTTTACATTAAAGGGCAACTTCCCTTAGATTCCCTAGTCGTTTCCTACGCCAGGAAAAGGGCTAACTCCCAAACCTCAGGCGATGCTCCACCATCCTGATAAGGAGTCAAAGCTCCTGGACGCATCAGGTAAAAGAACGGCGTCCCAGGCAGCTAATATTTGGCGAATTGCCAACACACAGGCGTTACTGGCTAGGTACGATAGGGCACATTATGATGAACTAGAGACCCTACTGCAACACCTTCCAGATCAATACAAACAAAGAGCCAATGATCTCATACAGGAAGGCAAAACCATAAACACCTCCATTCGCTGCGCTCTAGATGCCACAGACACAGCTTCACGGGCCATCAATATCAGTGTCCTCTTACGTAGACATGCATGGCTCCGTATCTCAGGGTTCAAACCCGAAGTCCAAACTGCCATATTAAATCAGCCGTTTGACCAACAACATTTATTTGGCCCTACTGTGGATTCATCTTTAGAAAAGATGAAAAAAGATACCGACACAGCCAAATCAATGGGAGCATTACAATCCCAAACTCCCAGAAGTTCCTTTCGTCGCTCCTCTTATAGGGGCGCCTCTAGAGGCTTTACCACGGACAACTCCTCCACGTCCTATAAAAGTCCCACCCAGACCTCCACTACCAGAGGCTATTACAGAGGAGGCTACAGAGGTAATAATAACAAAGGTAGAGGCAAAACCGTCAATACCCGTACTGCCTCCACCTCCAAACAATGACTTCCCTCCGCTCCCCCAGACCATTCCACTCAGGTCGGGGGAAGATTACTACAGTTCCTACCTGTCTGGCACACCATTACCACGGACAGGTGGGTGAGACAAATCATCCAATCCGGTTATTGCCTGGAACTCGCTTCAACTCCTCCAAACATACCACCCAGACGGCGTCCAATGTCAGCAGACCATTTAACGCTTCTCAAACAAGAAGTACTTTTCCTCCTACAAAAACATGCAATAGAACCAGTTCCCCTGCATCAGCAACACACAGGGGTCTACTCCCTGTATTTTCTCATACCAAAGAAGGACGGAACCCTGAGGCCCATTCTCGACCTCAGACCATTAAACCTCTACATACAGTCAGACCATTTCCATATGGTCACTCTTCAACAAGTCCTTCCTCTACTCAAACAAGGCGATTTCCTTGCCACCTTAGATCTCAAGGACGCCTACTTCCACATTCACCCCGCCCACAAAAAATATCTTCGATTTGTAGTGGACGGTCAACATTATCAGTTCAAGGTGCTCCTGTTGGGAGTCACCACAGCACCCAGGGTCTTCACAAAATGTCTGGCAGTTGTAGCAGCCCACTTAAGAAGACAGCAAATTCACGTCTTCCCATACTTGGACGACTGGCTCATAAAAGCCAAGTCACATACCCAGTGTGTAAATCACACACACCACAATACAACTACTTCACGACTTGGGGTTCACAATAAACCTCACAAAGTCTCACCTCCAACCCTCCCACACCCAGCAATATCTCGGTGCCACAATAGACACCTCAAAAGGCCTTGCATACCCCAACCCCGCCAGGATAGTAAGCATGCAAGCCCTTATAACAAGATTCCAGCCGCAGCACTCCCTTCCAGCTCGGGTGTTTATGCAACTAATAGGGATGATGGCCTCTTGCATATTCATAGTCCCGCATGCCAGACTCCAGATGCGCCCCTTACAAGAATGCTTGGCACGTCAGTGGAACCAGGCTCTAGGTCAGCTAACAGATCTGGTGTTGGTGGACGGCCGCACACATCACTCTCTGCAGTGGTGGAACACCCAAAACCTTTTCAAAGGGCCGCCGTTCCTAGAGCCAGTTCCACAGATTGTATTATCCGCAGACGCATCGCTCACCGGATGGGGAGCTCATCTTTTACATCACACCATACAGGGCGTGTGGACACCTCAACAAAAACTACTCCACATCAATCATTTGGAGTTACTAGCAATCTTTCTGGCACTAAAATCATTCCAGAAACACATATCACACAAAGCTGTGTTAGTCCGGACGGACAATGTCACAGCAATGTATTATTTAGAAAAACAGGGGGGGACGCACTCTCTGCAGCTCTCTGAACTAGCTCAGACCATATGGAGATGGGCTATTCCTCAAAACATATTCCTGTTAGCCCAACATCTTCCAGGAATTCAAAACCAGATGGCGGATCTGTTAAGTCGTCAAACACAACAGATTCACTAGTGGGAACTTCACCCACAGGGTCTTCAACCGTTTTTCCAAATGTGGGGGCATCCAGACATAGATCTGTTCGCCACACATCACAACACAAAATGCCCAAGCTTTGCCGCCAGATATCCACACCCATTGTCCAAAGGCAATGCGATATGGATGAATTGGTCAGGCAAATTTGCGTACGCTTTTCCGCCTCTCCCACTCATTCCATTAGTGGTGCGCAAACTACAACAGCAGTCACGAACACTGATTCTAGTTGCTCCAACATGGGCCAGACAACCATGGTTCACAACATTGCTCGAACTATCCATAGTCCCGCACCAAAAACTACGCCTCTCCCCACATCTGTTAACACAGAACCATGGAGAGATCAGGCATCCAGATCCAACACAGCTCAATCTAGCGATCTGGCTCCTGAAGTCCTAGAATTTGGTTACCTCAATCTCCCACCTGATTGTATGAACGTTATCAAAGAGGCTAGGCGCCCCACCACTAGAGCCTGCTATGCGGCCAAGTGGAAAAGATTTGTGTTATACTGTACCAATAACACCATCAATCCTCTAGATGCGTCCATTCAACACATCATATGTTACCTGCTGCATCTTCAAAGATGTAATCTAGCATACACATCCATTAGATTGCATCTCGCTGCCATAGCAGCTTACCTACAAAATAGACAACATTTGTCATTGTTCAGGATACCAGCCATCAAAGCATTTATGGAAGTCCTCAAAAGAATAATTCCTCCCAGGGTACCACCCTCTCCAGTGTGGAATCTAAACATCGTCCTCACTAGATTAATGGGCCCTCCATTCGAACCTCTACATAAATGTGAGCTCCAATTTCTTACATGGAAGGTTGCTTTCCTTGTAGCCATCACATCTCTCAGTTGAGTCAGTGAGTTACAGGCACTAACTATTCAAGAATCATTTTTACAACTGCATCATAAAGTGGTTCTAAGGACAAATTCCTTCCTAAAGTGATTTCTCCCTTCCACCTCAACCAATCTGCTGAGTTGCCAGTATTCTTCTCACAACCACAAACCGTAGCAGAGAGAGCTCTTCATACTCTAGACGTCAAAAGAGCACTCCTTTACTACATTGACAGAACAAAACCTTTTCGCAAAAGAAAACAGCTTTTTGTATCCTTCTCACCACCACATAAAGGCAATCCTATATCAAAGTCTGGCATTGCAAGGTGGATTGTCAAATGTATACAAATTTGCTATCATAAGGCAAAGCGTACACTATCTATTCCCCCTAAAGCCCACTCTACTCGCAAAATAGGGGCTTCCATGGCATTTTTAGGGAACATTCCCTTAGATGACATCTGCAAAGCAGCTACATGGTCTACACCGCACACATTCACAAAACACTATTGTGTAGATGTGCAAGAAAAACAACAAGCTTCTGTGGGCCAGGCTGTACTCAAAAAAACTATTTCAAACCACCAACAGATACTGGTGGTCGCCGCTAAAGGAGGATACTGCTATGCAATCTATGCACAGTGTGTCGATCTGCAGCTCATATGCCTCGAACGGAAAATGGTACTTACCAGTATGCATCTGTTCTTGGCATGTAGAGCTGCAGATCCACACACACCCAGCCACCTCCCCGGCTACCTTTATCTGTTCCAGTATTATCTTAATTAGATACAACATACATGGACATCTTTCTTTTTCTCACAAACTCCATCATTTCCCTTCTTGGCGAAAAAACTATCTGAAGATGGAGTCGATGCCCATGCGCACTATCCTCCAAAGGAGGAGTCACCCATCTCGTGACTTCCAAAGACTTTCCAATACAACAACAAAGTGCAAACATCCGGGCCCAACACCAGATGGTGATCTATGCACAATGTGTGGGATCTGCAGCTCTACATACCAAGAACAGATGCATACTGGTAAGTAGCATTTTCCTACTTACCTGTAACTGTAGTTTTCCAGTATTGGAGTCTTTCATAGATTCACATGTGACCCACCCACCTCCCCTGGGAAGCTCACCTTTACTCCTCTCAGTACAGTGCTACGTGTACGCACCAGTGCTTAGAAAACCAGAAAATACTTTTCTAAGGTACTGTGGACTCCCATCTTGACGACAGGGGATGATTCAAGCATGTCAATCTATGAAAGATACCAATACTGGAGAACTACAGTACAAGTAAGTAGCTTATTTTCTTATTTTGAATAGGAGAATGAGCCTGACTTTTGTGCTTGTGCAGTTTTAAGCCCGTAAACAGGTAATTGTGGTTGTCCCTGTTATTTGCAACTTTCAGAAGTGACCTAAAGTGGTAAATAAACATGTTATTAGTTAATGGGGATAATTTTAATTTGATGCATTTGTTTTTCATTAAATTAATATTCAAATAGTTTTTTTAAAATCCTTAATCTCTCTTCGTAAATTAATGACGTATTTAAACAGGTGGATTCAAAGGCAGAAATGAAGATTCTGGATCAGAAAATGCAAAAGGTAAGGATAGTTGCAGTATACAGTGTAGAAAAACTGTTTTGGTTTTTAGTCTTGCTTCTTCCTATCTAGCCTACTTTTGAGTGTAAGCTATTTATAACTAGTACAGTGAACTGGTAGAACAAAGCTTACCCAAGTCAATATGTGGTAGTGCAACCTTGACAAAGATATAGATAAAAATATAACCCCCCCGTGCTTTGGCACGCAGCCCAATTACCTGACTGTTAAGATACAACTATTATCGCTCTCCAAACTGAATCCTCTCCACGGGCTAGGTAAGGATGCACTAGGCAACTCAAATGTTGAATGTAGCCCTTCTGACCAATCACCACCCCACTGTTTATCTTTAACTGAAACATTCTTTTTTTCAATCTGCAGTGGAGTGACTGTCTAAAACAAATTTTATCCACTACAGGTTGTTTAAAATCAATTTAAAACCAGTGGATAGCACACAGTACAAATTGAAATCTATTAAATGAATGTCAAACTGAGTTGGCCCTCAGTATATCTCCTGTTGCCTGAGTATCTGCTGCTCATAAATTAAGTGATCAGTCTCATTAGGTAGCAAGGCAGGTTTTAAAGACATGGATGGCTAAATTTCAGAACATCTAAGGTTTGTGGGAAATATATAATGCAATTTACAGCAAAATATTTGGCAGAGACATCAGGTCTTGGAATAATGGGACAATGCATGTTAACACAGCATTTATCCATTAGAGCCGGACAAATATGCAGAGCTTTAGTTGGACTATTTTTAAAGCTACCTTGCCTTCATTACAATTCTGTTTTGTTTGTATGTGATCTGAAAGACTTATGGCAAGGAATGTTGACTGTATTGTGTCTAGACTTGTATACAAAGGACTATAATGAAAGGTCCCATGCCACTTGAACTTCATTTCACATAGAAGCAAAAATGGGAACTGTATGAAAGACGAGGAGTCTTCATAATAGATTGACTTCTGTTTCTATAAAACAATTAAGATAAGGCAAGAACCTTCATTATAATCCTGCTTTTCTTTCTGCGACACATAAAGAGCATATAATAAAAGCTCAGTTACCACCTGCTTAGAAAGGTCCTGGTGGGACTGATGAACTCCTCTAGGAGACTTGGTGAACACCCCAGGGGAAAGAGTGACACAGGAGAAAGAGGAAGGGAAGGATGGAAGAGAGCAACGCAGTGCAGAACCATGGGGTGGAAGTTACAACTTTGTCCCTAATCCTTTGCAATGCAAGCATTTAATTGACGCGATCTAGCTGCATGCGGGAGCAGCACTCCAAAAATGTTCAGCTCCAGTCTGGTGCATGGGGCAATTTTCCAAAGTAAGGAATCTGCAGTTGCAAGTATCCATCAGAAAATATTTTCTAGGGGTATTTGTGTATTGGTTGGGGAAACTTTTATTTGGGTTTGTAGGTGTTTGTGTTTCGTATTAAGTGTTTTAATGGTTGCGGGTACACTTTTTTCCCCCAAATGTTTTTGTTTTTATTGGTTATTCAATGTAATACACTTTACAACCATCGTTATCACGTCACATCTTACAAGAAGTGTCCGGATAAGTCATCAATAGTTTTTTTAAAACATTTCCTCAACTCCCCCCACCCCCTTGCAGCTCAAGTATTGTTGCAGCTAGAGATTTTTACTTCCATTAATGGAGGAGATGTGGCAGTGTTTCAGCCCTGCTCTGTATCGTGCATATATCTTAGCTTATTGGTTATGCTAGTCTTTCTGGATGCAATAACCCTTTGCGACCAGGTGTCCCAGTATGCATGTCATTCAAATCAACCCCTTGTCATACATCCTCAATATGGTCCTCAGACTCCGTTTTATCCCTATTCAGGTCCATAAGCATCTGTCTCCACGCTACCAGGTCATCTTCCAGTCGTTCATCCTGTGTTACATGTTTCATCCTGACCTCCTCAGCCACTGGCCACTCAGACATATTTCGCAGCCATTCCTTATAACTGGATGGTTGAGCGTTCACCCATTTAATGGCTATCTGCCACTTTGTCAGCACCATGCCTAGCATAAAAAAATATTACTTTTTTTTTTTTTGCAGGGGTTGGGAGCAGGCCTAGTAACACTTCGTGTGAGGTATCCTCGATCTCCCACTCAGTTGCCACTTTTAGATTCTGCAGCACGTCTCTCCAGGAGGATGCTAGAACTGTACAAATCCACACCATATGTAGAAACTCTGCATCTGACGCACCACATCGCGGGCATCTGTCTGATCGGGAAGCATAGATAGCATGCAGGGATTTTGGGCTGAGATATAACTGATCTACAAAATTATACTGTATGTATTTAAAGCGTGCGTTTGAACTCACTGTGCGCTTCTCCATATGTATCTTGAGCCAGTCACGTGGTGTCAGTTCATCCCCCAATCCCTCTTCCCACCTGCTGTGCCTTCGTGATTACTTCGGGTAGGTCCTCTATAGAGGTGTTATAAGTCTCCGTCCCCTGGCTAGATCTAGTAGCCTGTTCATTGTTTGTGAAGGTATGGGTTCAGCTTGGAAGCTAGGCCAAAACTCTCGTGATGTAGACAATATTTTATTGTACTGTAAGTATTGCCCATGACCTAACACGAATGAGTCTATTGCGTCGTCTCGCGTAATGAACTGCCCCTCCAAAGTGTAGGTCACCCAGGACATCACAACCCCCTCTCGCCATTTAGTATTGACATTACTTTCGCTATGTCCGCAAACGGTTTAAGTACCCAAATCGACATGTCTTGCGCATAAGGGTCTGATCAAAAATGCATACTTCGGGATCCTTGCACAATACATGAGGAGCTCCAGAAGATTACAACTCCTGCTTGGGTCTCCCAACAACCTCTTCTTCCAATTGTCCTCCTCGTCGAACCAATGGACCTCATATTGAAGGTGGGCTGCCATGTAATACAGTTAATTATTGGGAAGTTCGAGCCCCCCCACCCCGTTGCCATGTTCGTTTTAACATAGTCAGTCCTATTCTCTTCCGTTTCGTTACCAATAGCTCTATTATTCTACTAGCCAGTTCCCTAAAGTAGCATCGGGGAATTTCGTAGAGCGCGCCCTGTAGGGTATAGAGGCATTGGGGTAGCGCCACCATTTTTACCTTGGCCGTTCTTCCCGTTTGTGTAAGGGGGGAATCTCTCCTAAACTGGACCGAGGCGCGTAGTCCGATAATTACTCTGCCAATATTCAAGTCCAGGAATCGCTGTATCTCAGGAGTAATCCTGATCCTCAGATAACATACACCCTCTGGACTCCATGGCAGTTCAAGTATAGGGTGCATCGTGTGGTCCACTGCTGCCAGACTTCCAAGTGGCAACAAATGAGCCTTCTGGACATTAACTGAGTCCATATGCCCCTGCAAACTCTGATAGGGCTGCCAATAGTACTGGGACAGGTACACCAGAGCATCGTCAGCGTATGACTGACTTCTTATGTGTGGTATCTCCCACCGGGATCCCCCAGGGATCCAATCTGTCGCAGCAGCGCTGCCAGCGGCTCCATCGCCACCACAAATAGCAATGGCGACAGAGGGCAGCCCTGTCTTGTGCCACGTTGTAATGAAAAGGATGATGAAACGAAGCTGCCCATCCGGACCCTAGCTCTTGGATCGGTGTACAGTAACTTGAACCACAAAATGAACTTGGGCCCAAAGCCCATTCTATCCAAGACCTGTCACAGATACCCCCACGCAACCGAATCAAATGCCTGTTCTCAGTGCTTTAAATGGAAATAAATAAGTGCAGGTACTCACCATATTAAGATGTGGATTAGGGGGTGGGGCTTGGGCGGAGGGGGGGCTATGGGGGCGGGGCTACGGGGAGTGCTCAGGGACCCGGCCAGGGGCACACATTTAATTTGATTGAGATTTAATTGGTGTGCAAAACTAGTAACCCACATAAAATACAAATCTGGGATCAGCATGTTGTTTTGCAGCAAGCACATGAACCCCCTGTGCTCACTTATGATGAGTCAAAACTGTTATCAGATAAAGCACAGATCTTTTCGGCAAGTACTTTTGTTGGCGTTTGAAAAACGGAACATGTGCAGGTAACCTAATTATTGAAATTGGGGTCGAGCTTAAAATGTCCCAATAGCACCAACACCTCACCTGGCCTCCCAGCAAGGCCTCTGAGCCTTTGCACACTCCCACACCCACCATGGCCTGAATGTGATGGCCTGGCAGAGAGGTCAGCTGAAACAAATTGCTTCTGCACTGGGCTAGCCCCTTAGGGCTGACGTGGGAACGGCCCAAAAGGTAGAGCCAAACCTGGCCTCTCAGGAAGGCCTCTGAATAGTACCAGCACTCCCCCGCCTACCACGGGATGAATGTTAAGCTCCTGCCTGGGAGGGAGCATGGGAAAAACACAACCTTTAGGCTGCCGAGCGCCCCAAGGCCACAACACCTGGCCTGGCCTCACTGTGTGGCTTCTCAGCCTTCTCACACTCTTCCCCCCCGCCTGCCATGGCCTCAGTGTGAGTGCTTGGCAGAGGAGTACCACAAAGACACGGCTTTTGTGTTTAGCTGTTCCACCTACCGAGCCCCGTGTCCTGCAGGGGCCTAGTTGTGAATGGCCTAATGACCAGAGGAACACCTGCGCTGCCCCGACCACATCTATTAAGGCACAGTGTGACGGAATGGCAGGAAGGAATGCGGAATAGCACTGCTTGTGGGGACTGGGCTAAGGTGAAGACGGCCCAAAACTACAGCCACAAAACTGGCCTCACTCGTCTTGGCTCCCCACCTCTAAGCACAGCGTTTTATGCTGCAGCCCGCCTACACATTCCATAGTGGCCTAGTCAGGTGGCCATAGTGGGGGCTGGGTGGCCTGTAGAATATTGTGGGTTGTCCTCCATGAAACCAGCCCACAGGTGACATTCAGGCAGGGCCCATGCGCTTTGCCAATCCATCCCTGGCTGCTGCCCACATTACTAACCTTGATTCCCATAGGCTGTGCTATAGTTTCACTATCAGCACCTTCGCACTCAGTCTTCAAACAAGTGCAGCCGTACTCTATGCCAGCAGGAATCCTTTCTTAGATTTCCACAGTGACAATATGCCTATTAGCAGGCCCCGCTCGCACACCTACAGTGCTATTGATTCCACAGAGCCGGAGTGTCAAATATCACAGTGTGACTCGGACCCCTCCCAAACTTCCTGCCAGCTCTAAATAAATGCATACGGGCCACCCCGCAGTTAGCACACTGAGGGCAGATTAGCACTGGATTATCAAAGTGCTTCACGTAAACGGACTGACTAGTCAAGTCTGTCGCGCATCTTTTTGTACAAGCCAAATTTCACTAAGCTTGACATGCTACCCCATGAGTACCGGTACTCTCTTTGATCACCGAGAAGTTCCGGTACTCGAGGGCAGAAAATGTAGAAGTGCCGGTACTTAATACCGGTGAGTACCGGCCCATTTAAAGCACTGCCTGTTCTATTTCAAGGAGCGCTAGCACATAGGGACCTGCCTGTATTGCTGGGGCGTGGATGACGTGGCACAGTCTGCATAGATTATACATGGAGCTCCTCTTAGGGTTGAACCCGCACTGAACCTCATGCACAAGGTTGGGCAAGTATGGGAGCCGCCGAGAAGCCAGCAGACCACTCAGTATCCTAATATCCATATTTAGCATGGAGAGTGGTCTGTAAGACTTGCCTTCTCCACTGCTTTGCCTGGTTTCAGTACCATCACGATGAGCGCCTCACGCATAGTGTCCGGGAGGCGTCCAGATTGATAAGCCTCTGTATACCTCCCGCAGCTTAACCACCAGATCAGCGTACTTATGGTAGATTTCAGCTCATGGGCCATCACCCCCCAGTGTTTTCGCTGTTTTCTGGCATCTCAGAGATGCTAGGATCTCCATTTTTTGTCAAGTGCTTCCCTCTCCTCCATTCCCAGCATGGAAGCTATAATCCTGTAGAAAGTCTGCGCCACTATTTTTTGTTTGAAATATATATTTGAATAGTTTTTTTTTTTTAAGATAATTCAATTGATTCTATAAACATTTATCGAATCCCGAAGAAGGTGGGGTAAACCAGTATATACCACCGAAACACCGCGTCAACAGCTAAGGATATAATTTTTTACTGTTCATAAAATTTGTGTTATGACAACTTGGGACATATTTTATAC
The DNA here is from genome assembly GCA_963921515.1 of Calotriton arnoldi. Classification (NCBI taxonomy): domain Eukaryota; kingdom Metazoa; phylum Chordata; class Amphibia; order Caudata; family Salamandridae; genus Calotriton; species Calotriton arnoldi. The sequence goes on along the minus strand of CAWUFW010000910.1, from coordinate 3,086,835 downwards.
TGTCTAGGAAACTTGCAATATAGATGATTGTGGATTATAAAAGCACGTGGTGTATTATGTAAAGAAATGCGAATCTTATGAATTGGACATGTGAAGAACATTTTTAATACATTTAACAGGTTTTTATTGTAATATTTTATGCAGAATATTTTGTATGGTATGTTTTTAAAGAATAATCCTTTTGAATAAATAAGACACATTTGCATAAAAACAGTGTTTAGTGTAATGAGTGGAGTATCTTGCAATAACAAAGGGTGAATGTTATATTGTTCCTATAGAGAAGTGGTGAGATTGGTATGAATGAACAAGAGTGAATGGTACAAAAGGGACTCCTTATTTGTGTTAACGTATTGACCCTATCCCTTTTGATTTGAAGGGCACCTCTCCCTATTTGGTGCAGATATATATCCGGCCAGATAGGCTGTTTCAAGGACTTGTAAGGCAAGTCCCGAGGTAGGGAGACAATATAGTCTGCTATTTGTACCCACAGCAGGTGTATAACAAGTGAATATTCTGGAACTTTGGTGCCTTTCCGTCCATACATCTAGTAGGCCAAGGCTCTGCATCAATGCCCTCAGCTAGGCAGTCATATGGGGTTTTGTATTTGCGCTTGGGGGTTCACAGTCTAATGTCCTGTCTAGCACACAGTTGCAGTCGCCTGCTAAGATTGTCAGTAGTGAGAAATAGGGCGGCAGCCCTCACTACCTCAGTAAAGATGTGTGGAAAATCCAGATTGGGAGCGTATACATTCACAAGATAGACCTCTCGTCCATCCAGAACTCCGGACAGAACTACAAATCGACCCTCTGGATCCAACACGTGTCTCCTGTGTTTAAACGGCACCCCTGGCACCACCCAAATCTCATTACGCCTCGCTCAAAACCCAAATATGACGTAGCAAAGAGTTGTCCCCTCCAGCTTCTACGTAGACTGGGAACACAGTCCCCCACACATGCGTCTCTTGTTAAAAGGCAACCGAAACATGGTATCGTTTAAGGTGCGCATACACTGCAACGTTTCTGTAGTTGGACCAGTCCCCTGACATTCCACATCAGAAATTTAAATGTCTTCTCATCCATCATAGAACTCAGTCAGGATCTATCTGGGACTCTGGCACCGCCATGCCACATCTTTCAACATCTGTTCACATGAGCTGTCATATACCCCTTAAAGCTGGACCAAAAACAGAACTTCCCCGTTCCTGAACTCCCCCCACCCCATGGGCAGTACTGCAAACCTGTTCTGCCTTGTAACAAGCAGCACATAAACCTGCAGTTCCCGCCCCATACCCAATGTCTTACTTGTGATCAGACCAGAGATCTAAATAAGAAACTAAGATGCTATGCTAGGGTACTGCACTTCGCGGCAGGCGCAGGGAAGGAAAACACTTGCAACACCGCCGCGGCCTTAAGGCCCCTGGTCCCTACATCCTCAAGCTGTCCACCTTGTCCCATCCTGTCAAGGAGGAAAATGACAATCCTATACTACATTAGCAACTCTTGTACCCCTCCCCCCCCCCGGCATAATAAGTGGCATACATTTCAAAGTTACATCATCTGAAGGATTTAGCCAACACCATCTGTAGAATGTGTCGGGAAATTTCAGTATTTATGCTTGCAGTGGAAGAGTTAGACACCATAAACCTCTAGCAGGGCCCCCATGGGGGTCCCGATAAGACCCCCATCAGGCACCTCATCCCCTCAGTACTCACTGCGCACCATACAGGATCAGGTCATGGCAGGCCCTCGTCCGTGCTGTCCGTACCATATTCTGAGCCACTTCGTCTGTCTGATTTAATTATTGCTGGCATGGTCTCTGTATCTTGTAGATTATCGTCGAAGCACACCACTATACCTCCTAACCTAGGCTGGGAACCAGCTTGTGTACTTCTCCCAGTTTGCCTCCGCTGCCAAGACGACTTTCATTTCACTGCCGGGGCCAATGGTCGTTTTCTCCGTACCTTGGGAGGGAGACTCCATCCAGGGTGTCTACCCATTCGCTGGCTTTGGATGCTTTTCCCAGTAGACCACTCATAACTTTGCTGGGAACATCAGGCTGTACCTTAAGTTAAAGTCGCATTTGTCTTTTTTTTTTTTTTTACTGCCAAATAGGTTCTTCGCTGTTCTTAGACCTTCAACGTATGGTCGAGAAACTAGAGATTGGGTGGCCTTCGAAATTCGGTGGGCCCTTTACTTGCACCTGCTTTTGAATAGCGTCCCCGTCTCAATAATTAAACAGACGGGCAATAAGGGCTCTTGGTGGCGCACCCAGGCGCGGCGACTGTTCCAGGGCTGTGTGCGTCCGCTCAATCGTGAAAAACTTTGATAACTATTGTGGGTGCATGATTCTACCAAGCCATTCCTCAAGGAACAGTTTTGCCGATTGTCCCTCTGCTTTTTCATGGAAATACAAATTGCAGGTTATTTGTTCGGGGTCGGCCCTCTGCATCTTCAAGTTTATCTTCAAGGCGGAGGGTCAGCTTCTGGACAGAGGACACTGTCTCGCGATGTACTGCGACCTCAGTTTGTAGGTCCACCACATTTCCCTCCGCGGAAGTTATGTTGTCAGCACACCGCAAAGATCTACCCGGAGCAGATTATCTTCAGTGGCCACTGAGTATTCTGGTGACTAGTTCTGTTCGTGTACCTTGGATGGCCGTCATTAAATCAGATAAGGTGCATTCTCCCACCTGGCCATCCGCAGGTTGCTTTTCGACCGGTCTCACGTTATATTGTCTGTATTCCCCGCTGACGTAATTGTGTGGATGTAGTTGTCCATTTTGCTCGTTTGCGTCGTTTTACTGGCTTTATCGTTCCCCATGGAGGGGGCAGCGCCCCGGACTATATTCAGGGCTTGCTTGTGATTGTCTGGATCCTCCTCCTAGGCACTACAGCACGAGCAGCCCACAGCACACTAAGTGTCCAGGTATCAGCAGGCCAGTGGCCAACAAACCAGCACAGTTGGGACCCCCATGCCATTATATCTCCCACCTGAGGAGCAGGCCCGAAGTAGATCATCCCAGTGAGGGTGGCTGCTAGGGGGTGTTTATAATCAGATGCGTCTGGGTCACATACTCTCTGTAGGCAACCATTTTCTATGGCCAATGTACTGAAGACTTGTCAGGCCCACTAAGGTCCAGGCTAGGCGACAGGCTGCCGGAGCCACCTCATAGCTACTACAAATTCAGAGGGGGGCGGAGGCTCAACTCCCCCCTCGGCAGCTGTAACTCCTTAATAGTCCGAACGGGGTAGTGTCCTTCGCCACCCCGGAGCAGTGTCCAGGCCTCCGCAGTCACCCACAAGCCCCTTCTGCCGCGTCTGGGGCTGCCGCTGCAGTTAAAGGGCCCGCGCGGGCATCAAGCGCCACTCCACGTCGCGACAGGCACCAGAGTCAGTCCAGTGCTTTGCCGACTGCTCAGTGTATTGAAGTCAGCAGAGAGGTCCAGCCTCATCAAAAGACGGGAGTTATTTTTATCTGTAGCCAGGAGTGCGTTGCCTACTTATGTAAGGTAGAGCCCCCCCCCATTCTGCAGAACGATCTGAATCTAGATTGTTTGTGATGCAGGAGATGGTTAGCATTGATGTGGTGTTTGAGTTGAGCATAGACTGCTTTGCTACTGATCTTGCTGATGATGGGCAAGTGAGTAATGTGCCTGTAATGGGTGATGTCATCAATGTCAAGTGTACATTGCATTTGAAGGGGAAGAATCTGACATGTCCTGAGAGCTTTTGGTAACATGCCTTGAGTGAGGGAGGCATGGACAGTGGTGAGTATGGGTGACTGAGCTTTCCCTGAGAGCTTTGGTGTATGAGGGTCAGATGATGACTTTGAGGAAGTTAAGTATTTCCGCAAGAGATGGGGCTTTTAAGAGTTACCATTTCTGGATTCTAGTAGAAGTGGGTGTAAGAGGAGAAGCTGGCTTGTCAGTGTAATGTTGGATCTTGTAATTTTGTTTTTCCCTGAAGAAGAGGTTGGTCGCATTCCACCTGAATGTGGAGTCTGAAATAAGAGGGTCAGGCAGAGAGTTGCTGCCATCCTTGATTGCCTTGGAGAATGATCTGCTTCTGTTAGTGGCTTTGTTGATGCTGCTGGTATAGTACTTTTCTTTCAAAGGACTGTGTCCAGGATGTGTGAGGATTAGTGGGTGAACTGTGAAGGAGTCAAGTTTGTGGTACATGAGGTCTTAGCGGAATGTGTATGAGGTTGGGTCTTATCGGAATGTGTATGAGGTTGGGTCTTAGCGGAATGTGTGTGAGGTTGGGTCTTAGCGGAATGTGTGTGAGGTTGGGTCTTAGCGGAATGTGTGTGAGGTTGGGTCTTAGCGGAATGTGTGTGAGGTTGGGTCTTAGCGGAATGTGTGTGAGGTTGGGTCTTAGCGGAATGTGTGTGAGGTTGGGTCTTAGCGGAATGTGTGTGAGGTTGGGTCTTAGCGGAATGTGTGAGGTTGGGTCTTAGCGGAATGTGTGTGAGGTTGGGGTCTTAGCGGAATGTGTGTGAGGTTGGGGTCTTAGCGGAATGTGTGTGAGGTTGGGGTCTTAGCGGAATGTGTGTGAGGTTGGGTCTTAGCGGAATGTGTGTGAGGTTGGGTCTTAGCGGAATGTGTGTGAGGTTGGGTCTTAGCGGAATGTGTGTGAGGTTGGGTCTTAGCGAAATGTGTGTGAGGTTGGGTCTTAGCGAAATGTGTGTGAGGTTGGGTCTTAGCGGAATGTGTGTGAGGTTGGGTCCCAGCGGAATGTGCATGAGGTTGGGTCCCAGCGGAATGTGTATGAGGTTGGGTCCCAGCGGAATGTGTATGAGGTTGGGTCCCAGCGGAATGTGTATGAGGTTGGGTCCCAGCGGAATGTGTATGAGGTTGGGTCCCAGCGGAATGTGTATGAGGTTGGGTCCCAGCGGAATGTGTATGAGGTTGGGTCCCAGCGGAATGTGTATGAGGTTGGGTCCCAGCGGAATGTGTATGAGGGTTGGGTCCTAGCAGAATGTGTGTGAGGTTGGATCTTAGCGGAATGTGTGTGAGGTTGGGTCTTAGCGGAATGTGTGTGAGGTTGGGTCTTAGCGGAATGTGTGAGGTTGGGTCTTAGCGGAATGTGTGTGAGGTTGGGTCTTAGCGGAATGTGTGTGAGGTTGGGTCTTAGCGGAATGTGTGTGAGGTTGGGTCTTAGCGGAATGTGTGTGAGGTTGGGTCTTAGCGGAATGTGTGTGAGGTTGGGTCTTAGCGGAATGTGTGTGAGGTTGGGTCTTAGCGGAATGTGTGTGAGGTTGGGTCTTAGCGGAATGTGTGTGAGGTTGGGTCTTAGCGGAATGTGTGTGAGGTTGGGTCTTAGCGGAATGTGTGTGAGGTTGGGTCTTAGCGGAATGTGTGTGAGGTTGGGTCTTAGCGGAATGTGTGTGAGGTTGGGTCTTAGCGGAATGTGTGTGAGGTTGGGGTCTTAGCGGAATGTGTGTGAGGTTGGGTCTTAGCGGAATGTGTGTGAGGTTGGGTCTTAGCGGAATGTGTGTGAGGTTGGGTCTTAGCGGAATGTGTGTGAGGTTGGGTCTTAGCGGAATGTGTGTGAGGTTGGGTCTTAGCGGAATGTGTGTGAGGTTGGGTCTTAGCGGACTGTGTGTGAGGTTGGGTCTTAGCGGACTGTGTGTGAGGTTGGGTCTTAGCGGACTGTGTGTGAGGTTGGGTCTTAGCGGAATGTGTGTGAGGTTGGGTCTTAGCGGAATGTGTGTGAGGTTGGGTCTTAGCGGAATGTGTGTGAGGTTGGGTCTTAGCGGAATGTGTGTGAGGTTGGGTCTTAGCGGAATGTGTGTGAGGTTGGGTCTTAGCGGAATGTGTGTGAGGTTGGGTCTTAGCGGAATGTGTGTGAGGTTGGGTCTTAGCGGAATGTGTGTGAGGTTGGGTCTTAGCGCTGTATGTGAGTTGTCTAGGTCTTAGTGTGATTGTAGGGATGGCCAGTATGAAGTTCTGAGTGTGAGACACATGATTATATCTTACCTTGTAGATTTCAGCGGAATGGGCATTCTGGCACAAGGCCCTTCAGGGCCCACAACAGTCCCAAATATGCAAATCCCTTGTCTGTATCTACCCTTAGCTTTACTTTGCTAGGAAAAGTTTAATGAAGTAGGGAGAAGCCAGGAAGTGATGTGACTTCTTTTACAGGTGGATGCCAGGAAATGCAGTGCTGTCACTTCTGTGCAGAAGGATGATGAGGCACTGAAGTCTGCTTACCTGGTTTCTTCTTTTAAACGGGTATTGTTTGTAAACTAGCGATGTCACTTATTGTGGAGCTGGCTCATGGGGAATGAGGGATATTTACAACTGCAGTCCTCACCTTGTGAACCTCCTCAGGTTCCGGACTGCATCTGTAAACTTCTAAAAACCCTTCTGTGTCCGACAGGTGGCCCGTTGACCTCTCTTGTGACTGTCCTGGCTCTGGACACTAAGCTATGTATAGATGCCACCCCTGCATGCTAAAGTCAGTTTTTTTTCTCTGCCCCACAATGTGGATTTGAGCACTGTATACTGGTTTTAGTACCATACAAGAAATCTTTTGAATTTCTACAAAAAATTATTTGCCGTTTGCAGTAAATTCACTCCGAAGCGGTCGGGGTTCAAACTGTATTGCATGCATATGTTAGTTATGGATCTGTACAAAATCTTCCTGTGGTACATCGCCTCAAACATGACTCTGTGTCCTGTGACACTTGCTCCCTAATGCGTGAGGGAGTGTGAAGCCAAGCTCTACGTCGCACGCACAAAAACAATGGGGTTTATCTAATCCAGGTTACAAGGTCATTCCCTGTACTCAAAGCCCACTGTCAGGTAAGGCAAACTCAAGCAATATGTTGAAAAAGGACATGAAACGTGAGTGTTTCGACATCCAGATGCTCTCTATCTCAGGAGAGGTCTCACAGTTTGCACTCCAGAAACATGATGCCTGCTTCACCGTTCTCTTTGGACGCAATACTGACCCTGGGATCAATGTACCCTGAATTCTTTGGCCCAGTCTCAACTCCGCAGGAAGTTGAGGCCTTCAAAGAAACTATGCTGCTGATAACGAAACTGGTTCACTCTACCTTTGATACACCTTCTGGCCTCAGGGAACCAACAGGGTTCCAGTTGAATTGCTACCAGTAAACCATCCCATGATACTGACAGGCCCCATATGAATTCAGTCTGCTGCACTTCCTGTGTTTGAACGTGTGTTCATCCCTCTGCCACAGGGCTCTTCTGTCATTCAACCATCGGCATCACTTAGGTTTTGGCTCCAGCTGCATTTTTAGATCATTCCTAAGCTAGGGTTTGAGCTATCTCACGCTATGCATTTAAAAAGTGCAGGCAGTTGTGGATGATTAGTTTTCTCCTTTTCTTATAGCTCGGCAGTAGCACTTCAGAAGAAGGAATTCTGTTCTGGGACTGTGGTGCAATTGAAGGTTTTCAACTTTCCTAGCATAATGATGTTGAAGATAATTATCAGGAGATAGGTAATTTAATACCACATCATTATATTGGTGTTGGCTTATGTCTCGACTTCCAGGTGCCAGTGGCCTAGATACCTCTCCATAATCAATCCTTGATACCCCTTTTTGGAACCTGATTGAAAAAAAGTACCCCTTTCGCTATTGTGGTTAAGCGAGCTGCAGAAGTGTTAGGACTGCCCCTCCCCACTAATGCATTCTCAGTTGTTCCAAGATGGACAAGATGCACAGCTTAAATTCTGGCCTATATATATATATATATCACTGAATAGCTTGCTCATGCTGTGGGTCAGATTATCAGATGTCACGATTGGATGCGCATGACTGGACATTCCATACATGCCACAGCATCAGTGACCCATCCAGCTAGCTACACAGACATTTTTATGGTGCTAGAGACAAAGGCCTGTCTCCTTTCCTCTCTAGGTAGTGCTTTCAGAACTCTTTAGTTTACCCTTGAATGTGTTTATGGGGCTTGATAAGATGTTGCCTACGCCACTGGCATTAAATCACTTGGGACCTATAGTGCCTCCAAATTGACCAAGATGATTGTGTATTTTCCTTTCCAACACCTCCCTTCCCATTACCCCTGTTCCCACCTAGACTTCGGCGGACCTTTCCTTTATCCTTTCCAATGAGGTTTTGTTGTGTCTCGTACAAGAGCTATTGAGCTTGTACAGGGCTTGAGGTTGAGCTTAGGCTTCAGATTATTGAATTCTTTCCTCAGTAAGGAAAAGTTCAAGGAGATGACCCTGGGGAAGGTTTAGCTTAGACCATGAGGACTGAATGTGCTCCTTGTCACTTCAGGATGCATATTTTTATGAACAAGTTCTGCAGTGCCACTGGAAGTATCTCTGCTTTGTAGTGGAATCAGACACTTCCAGGTCACTATCCTGCCTTTCGACATTACATCGGCCAGTCAATTCTTTACAAAAGTTGTTACTTTTTATAACCTATCTCTACAGGCAGGCGACACGTATTCCTGTACCTCGATGATTGGCTGGTGAAGGTGGACTCGCCTCAGCTATTCTAGGGCCTCCTGCAAAAAACAATGATTTCCTTCACTTCATCAACCTTCATATGTGTTGCCCATTATTGTGGTCATCTTGATTTTGATCCACTTGAAGGCTATTCTGCCCGTGCAGTAAGTCCAGAGCATTCAGACTATGGTTCTGCTTTTTTCATGCATGAGCTGTTGCCCTGTCCTGTTAGCATCCTATGTCCTTGCTCGCATAGTGGCACATATGGGCCTTAAATTAACCTGTGCCTGCAGTTTGCCCAGCTTTGGGGAAGTCTCTTGGAAAATATTTGCATCTCTGATAAAGCAGCTCCGGACATGCAGTGGTTGATAATGGATGAGTGTTACCTCTAGCAGACCATTGTTCTTATATCCTCAAGAAGTCAGTGGATGCATTGTCTCTTGGTTGGGTAGTTCAGCTGTATGATGTAGAGTTCAGTGGCCTATAGTCTCTAGAGGAGAAGTGTCACAACATACTATGGTTGGAAATTGTCATTTCAGTGGCTTTTCTGATTTCTATTAAGACGAGGATGATCCAGCTGCTGACAGACAATGCAACCGCCATGAATCTAGCAGGGAGGCATAAGGTGAATGGCTCTATGTGTGGAGGAATGAAGTTGTGGTGCTGATTAGCACTTGATCGGAACTCCCTTTCATTCCGTAATCAAGTGGGATCCCTCTACACCAGAGAAGACTAGCTCAGAAGGTGTTACCTTGCTGACCATGAATAGTTTAGCACCTGAAGTTCAGGGCAATAGGATGTACCCTTGGTGTTTACTTTTTTGCCACCCATGAAAATACTCAACATCTAGTATCTGATACAGACTTCTAGCCGCGGATTCTTTACCTCAGAATAAGGTTAGATCCAGATGTCAAACTGGATCTGGAAATTTTTTGAGCAGTACCTCTGCTTGCTGATAGGTGGCATTGTTCGACTCTGGTTCAGCAGTGACAGCTGTGATCATGTCTCTACCAGATAAGGTGTTACCGAAGGTAAGTAACTTGTCTGATATGCGCAGTGCCTATATAGTCGCTACCGCAACAGGCTGACATCAGTTGTTTTATTTCTGCACCAGTCAACACAGATCTGGAGAAAGTTAGCTCTAGTCCCCTTATGACTGAATTTTTTCGATGTTTTGTCAAAGTTTTGGACTTCGTCTACTGGTGTGCTAGAGATGTCCCCTAAGAAACCAGGTGGTTTCAAACCTTATGGTGCCTGTCACAGGCAAATGTCTGACGGACCCACACCTGGTTTGCCTATGGTGTTTGGAGCAGGACCACGACTCCAAGGCTTGCGAGGACTACTGTGCCATGCATCCAAAGTCGTTGCAGGAGCGCTCCTTGAAGCTCCTCTCTGCCCGTCATTGGACGACCCCGTGACGATCAAGATCCCTATTGCGTGGAAGGTCCTGGGTCTGTTTGCCCAGCCACTCTTGCCGTTCGTCATCCAAGTCGAAGTCATTGAGTAAGTGCCACAAAAAGAAAAAGTCCAAGACGTCAAAGCGCTCTGTGACTTCACTGCGCCGGTTACTGTCTTTGGACGAGGCGCAGGAATTATAACACAAATCAAAGCCTTGTGTCTGGGTCCACTCCACGCCTCCCAGAGTTTCTGAGAGCTTTAGCGTCCCCCCCCCCCGCACATCCCCGCAACTCAGTTCTTTGAGGCCATGATCCTCATATTTGGATGGCCTGACCCCCTTGAAGCGCCTTCAGTCCCCATCGATACGGACTGAGTCCTCCCACTAGATTTCTGCTGGAGGGGGTCCCCTTTGGCACCAGTCGGGCCTGTGGAACCGGTGTCTGACCCAGAGTGGCTCTGGCTGTTAGACTGCAACCTTCCCTGAGCCCGCGCGACTTCAGTTTTTCCCTGCATCTCCGATGCCCTGTGGAGGTGCTGACGCAATAGTAATACCAGACTCTGATACGTAGCTGGCTAGGAGTCGTCCAGTGCCTTTTTCCTTTGATAGACCTGGAGAGATTGATGATTGGGAGGGGTCTCGGGTCCCTTATGGTTAACCTAACTCCCTAGATGAGCCCGAGGACAACTGATGTGAGAAACTCTGATGCCAGCTGTTTAAACACCTCACCAGACATTGGCTTGGCCTCCCCTCCCACTTTGGCAACGGGAGAGGAGCCTCTTTTGCAATAGTGGTTTGCAGGGTGGTAGTTGACCTTCAGCTACCCTCTGTGGCCGTTAAGACGAATGTCTTGACAGAAGTGCTTCAGACGGACCATCCGACCCCCCCCCCCTCTCCTTGAACATCTCCCATTTAATGAAGCCCTTATGAACGTCCTGTTTGGGGGCCTTGTCCAAACCCTGCACAGGGGCTCCTGTCCACAAGAAATTTGCCCATTACCTTGCTCCTGGGGATCCCAGTTTCCACACCCAGCACCCAACTCAGAGAGCTTGGTGGTCCAAGTCTCTGCCTCAAAAGTCAACCCTGTTGCATTCCCTACCATTCCACTGGATATGGAATCCAAAAGGCTGGGCACCTTTGGCAAAAGAATGTTCCCTTCCACCAGCCAAGCACTGCCGTCCGTGAGCACTGTGTGCCTTTTGGGCCCATACTCTCATACAGTTTGGGATTCAGTTGTGCAAGTGCTTCCCCCTGGTCTTAAAGGAGGCACGAGTCATACTGTCCCAAGCAATTTTAGATGCACAGAGAATCAACAAATTTCACTATTCGCTGCGTACTGGGCGCAATCGACTCGCTAGTCAGAGCGATTGCTTAGTCAGTGGCACTAAGATGGCATGCCTGGCTGAGAACCACTGGCTTATAGGGGAATGTCCAAACCTCTCTTATGGACATGCCTTTTGATGGAACTTGTGTCTTTGGCGAAAAGGCAGACTCCGTACTGGACCGCTTTAAGTACAACTGGCTGACTGCCAGGTCCTTGGGCCTCTCCATGACCCGCACCAACCCCATTCTGCCTTTTGCCCCTTCCGTGGCTACAGTAGGGGCTACCAATCTTTCTTGTCAAGCCACCAAGGCCAACAAGTGTCTCAGCATATTTGTGGTTGCGGACGTGGTTCCTACAGTCAACCTGGGACCACCAGCCAGAGGTCTGCCCAGTCCGCCACTCTTCCGGTAGCCACAGCCCCCAAACCCCCTTAGTTTTCCTGTCAGGGGCATGCCAGTGGGTGTCAAAATCCACCATCACCTGCCCCAGTGGGAGTCTATAATATCAAGACAAGTGGGTACTCCAGGTCATCCAACGGGGTTACTCGGTTCCCTTTTTTGAAACTTCTTCACCCATGCTACCCTTTTATGACCAGTTGATGGAGGACCACCTCTCCCTGCTCCATCAGGAAGTACAAGCTATTTTAGCCAAAGGAGGCATCAAGAGGGTGCCTGCATCAGAAGTAGGACGTGGTTGCTATTCCAACTACTTTCTGTTGCCCAAAAGGAATGTATGCCCAATTCTAGACCTGTGTCTTCTCAACTTCTTCCTGAAGAAGGAGAAGTTCAAGATGCTCACATCAGCTCAGGTCTTGTCTGCCCTCCACCTGGAAGACTGGAAGGTAGCGCTGGACTTTCAGAACTCCTACTTAGATATTCCCATCCTGATCGCCCACAGGCGTTACCTGCTGTTCACCATGGGCGATGAGCTCTTTCAGTCCCCTGTGTTTCCCTTAGGCCTTTCCAGCACCCCTCAGGTGTTCACCAAGGTGATGGTGGTGGTTGCAACACTTGCAGAGGTTGGGGGGTTCCAGTCCTTCTACCTCGACCACTTTCTGTTGAAGGCAGGCTCTCCCCAGGCAGTAGTCTTACACCTCCAGAATACAGCAGACTGCCTGCACTCGCTGGGATTCACTATCAACATGCTGAAGTCACACTTGACTTCCTCTCAGACGCTTCCTTTATTTGGAGCTGTTTTGGACACAGTGCAGTTTCAGGCCCATCCTCCTAAATGGTGAGTCCAGGATATTCAGGCTGTCATTCCAATGTTTCAGTCTTTATCCTGGATTTTGGTGAGACTGACTGAGGCTGTTGGGTTTCATGGCCGACTGCATCCTGCTGGTAACACATGCCCATTAGCATGTGCAGGCTTTGCAATGAGACCTGAAGTCACAGTGGAAGCAGCATCAGGCAATCTCTCCAACCTGGTCCAGATCTCGGAAGGAACTGCAAAAGATTGACAGGGGTGTCTGACGAACTGTGATTGGGTCAGCGGAAAACCCCTATCCCTTCCCCATCCAAAACTGACTGGTGACTGATGTCACTCTTAAGTTGGTCTGGGAGAGGCAGAGATCAGAGGACTGGTCTCCGGCGAAGTACCGGCTCCACATCATTTTGTTGGAGCTGAGGGCGATCCAACTGGCGTTAGAAGCCTTTCTTCCTTTGATCAATGGAAGACTAGTGCAGGTGTTCAGACAACAGAACCTCCATTTTGTACTGCAACAAACAGGGCGGTGTGGGGTTGCAGACCCTGTGCCTGGAAGTCTTGTGCCTCCGGAAGTGGCTGGACTGCCTAGGAATTGTTTTTGGTAGTGAACCACCTGCCTGGATCTTTTCCTTTTGTGATGCCCGAATGGGACCTCAATCTGTTCCTTCTTATTTGATGAGCACTTCGTTCAAGCTGCATCGCAGCTTCCCCATGTGGCTCCTTACTATCAAGAAGGTGTTCCTCACTGCCATCACCTCGGCACAATGTGTCATTGAGCTTCAGGCTCTGTATTAATCCAGCATGCACCACCTTCTTCCCAGACAAACTGGTTCTATGAACTTGGGCGTAATTTCTACCTAAAGTTGTGACACTGTTCTATGTCGGCCAAATCATCACCATGCTGGCTTTCTATGCTATGACTCCTCTCTAGGGATGAGGAGAGACTCCATTGCTTGGACCCCAATGGAGCACTGTCTTTCTACATAGGTCATACCAAAGAACACCTGGTGGACGATCCGCTCATTGTGGGGTTCAGTTGATGTGTAGAAGTGAACCATCTGCCACTTTGTTGTGCTCTTCGTTAAAATCTGCTGCGCATTGGCTAAAAGCAGTACCTGGAAGGACTGTGTGCTTGTACTACCAGGGCCAACGTTGATAGCACGCGGAGTCCCTGTCCTAGACAGAGCTAGGCGTCCGTCCCATATGTTCATGAAGCACTATTGTCTGGACAGCTAGGTTCGGTGAGAGAAACACTTTGCCCGCCCAGTCCTGCAGGACTTTCTGGTTTGAGTACATTCACAGACAAGTCTCCAAATAGGTACTGCTTTGGCATCTATTCAAAAGGTGAGGAATCTGCGACCAGAAGTGTCTATCAGAAGGACAAGTTACTTACCTTCGGTAATGCTCTTTCTGGTAGAGACTCTATTTAGCCGCATATTTCTCACCGACCCTCCCTTCCTCACTGCTGTGTGGTTTTCCTCCATCCATTAATAAGATCCCAAGTCTAGGAATAGGGCCACTGGTCACACCAGTTTGCTTTTGGGGCTCTGCATTTGGGGGTACAGACAACCTCAAAAGCAACTGACCTCAGCATGCAAGGGTGGTGCCTTTATTTTGTCCCTGTACGTCCTTTCCGGATAGGAACATAGTCAGTGCAAAGCTGTACAACGCCTCCTGACTGTGTGCCGAGGTATTGCTGAAAAGTTTTCGGATCCAATCTGATGCGTGGGGAAAATTAATCCCGGCCCCCTGATATACCTCTGTAAAAAAAAAAAAAATGTTGTCCAGAGATTTTCATTTTTGATTTGCGTTTTTGGATCATTAAAGAAGTAATTTAACTTGGGTAGACCTTGGTGATCCGGGCCGAATTTTCCTGCATAACATTTTTAAAAATGGTGGACGTGTTGTAGTGATTTAATATTTCAGGAACCATGAGACCTATATACTTCATTTTTTGTCAAAATATAGGTTTTGGGGGTCAAATAGTCTTATAGAGACAGAAAATAACTCCTCCGCAACCCTTCCACCATTTTCCAAAATGGCAACTTTAATAGAGGAAGAAGAGACATATATAGAAATGAAACAAGTAGTAATGGTTTTTAATTCATTTATGTATGCACCAAACAATTATTATGATCTGAATATGAAATAAAAATGTTTATCACTCCTGTTTTAGACACATTTTCATAGTTCACTTTATTTGTTTCGGCAATCACTCGTGGTGCACTTGCATAATGTTGAACTTTTGAGAAGAGCATATCGACAGGGACATCTTTTTGTAACTCAGGTTTTGAAAGTACGTGTAAGTTCTGTGGGTAGAGGCTTTAGAAATTTCGTAGGTTTTTTCACCCATCAATATCTTCCCAATCAAATTCATGCAGATCTTTCTCTACATATGCATGATCCAAAACCTTTACACATCTTCTGATCAAGTCGAACACTCTTATGTGTCCTCGCACAGAATATGACTTCGGCGGAAGGTCACTTAGCGGGACTGATCTCTTGAATTCGCTGTACTGAAGATCGTCAAATGTGTGACAACTTGTTTTCCATAAGTGCACAAGGTATTTTTCTACGTCTTTAAAGTCACATTCTTCTTCTGTTTCAGCAAATCCTTTTAGAAACTTCACAGGTTCAGCAGCCAAAGCTCCAAACTTTGTTCCAATTCTGCTCAGTGTCATCACTCCTAAGAATATGTGCCTTGTTAAGAACTCTGGGCATCTCTGGGTCAAGTTTCTTGTACAGAATATGAAGCAGGATTAAGTATATTTTCTTACCTGTTCCATAATGTATCCATACCTCTGATAATCCTTGACTTGTGAATATTGCAACAAATCTAAGTAGCACAATAATATCTGTCATTTGACAGTACAATGACTCGATTGGAACCATTTTGAACAGCCCACTCAGCATGTGGCACAACACGAAGGTCGGCTTCCTCCAATTTGCTTTTAAGTTCTTGAACAGCATGGCCCGTACCTTTTTGAATATATCTCTGCAGGCACCAACTCCTCATTGACAATCACTCCACTTGCAATAATTGGAAGTTCAGTGTTCAATGAAGCATCAGCAATGTTCTGGCGAGATAACATCTCCAAGTTTGTCTTATTTGATGTTGAAGACCTGAATTTATGAATTTGCATAGGTATAGGTGTCGATTTTTTTGATGCAGGCAAACTCTTGTTCCACTTGTAGATGTTTGTCTGATTCTCTCGCATTCTTTGACGGATAGTTCAAGATAACTGTTGAATACAATGTGCAGTTCTTGCAAGGTGTACACTGACTTTGATATCTGTAGAACAGTTTGAACGACCTTCCTGAAGTTTTGCATGGATGAAATCTTGACCATTGGCAATTGTGACACATAGTCCACAACAATAGCAGTTTTCAATGAAGGCACCTTTTTTTAATTGAAATTTGTAGTAATCAAGTCCAGACAAGTTAATGTAGTTCAGGATGTTTATTAGTAGTGGGTTACAGGATATGTAGATCATGTAGATATGTCCAGTCCGGGTTCTGAACTAGCCCCACCAGGAGCAGCCAGCATGCTGCTCAGCCCATTCTCAACTGTGGCTTTTCTTCAGACTCCCAACATTCCGTAATACATCATCACAGTAACATTCCACTGGCTGAGCATGTGGTGGAAAATGGCATACATAAACATTGACAGGATACTAGGATACTACATATCCCCCTTTCTTATATAACAAAAACAAATAAGATGGAAACCGAAAAGGGAGAACCATAAATGAGAAACGGAAAATAGGAATTATCGATGCAAAGAAGAGAACAACAAAGAGAGAACAAAGATTAGGTGGGAGTAGAAAAAGAGGAAGTGACAGATGAAGAAACAGATAAATGCAACCCATCCTCCCTTCTATAAATAAAACAGAAAAGGATGGCAAGACACAGCGAAAGCAAACAACGAGAAAAAGAATAGACGTGAAAGCACCAATCACTAACCCAAATCACACCTACTGGCCAGGCAGACATGCGAGGAGGAAAAGCATAACACAACAAAACACTGGACTTCATCCAGACACACACACAAAGTGATGAAAGAAGAGCAACCAGAAGAGGAAGAAAGAACCCAAAAGATGCACTACGATAAGGGAAAGACAAAGAAGAAAGAAAAACTAACAACAAGAAACAAGAATCCACAGATGACAAAGAGAAAAGACATCACGAGGAGAACAGAAAAAGCGAGAAAACAGAAGATGAGATGAAAATACAATTGGATCACTCCTACTTCCCTGTTATAAATAACATAGTAATAAAATATAAACATAAAATTGCATTGCGAAGTTGACAATGTAGTGATAACATGAAGACAAAACGTTGAGTCAAATGGGACTGGGACCCATGAGAGACAGTCTAAATAAGAGTAAAGACGTAACCAACGTATGTGAAAATGGGAGGACTATAACCCAAGACCAACCCCTACCAAGAAGAAAAGGGGTCAAAATAAATACGAACGGGACTAAAACCCATGAAACGATAGTCATTGTAAAAACAACTTAAAATGGGTAGGAACCCATAACCAGTCCTTAAGGATAGAGATGGTTAATTAATGCAGAGGGACTAACACCCATGCATAAATGCCCTGAAAACCGTAAAGAAAACTGAAAAGGGCAAGTGTATTGTGAGCAAATGGGACTAAAACCCATTGCTATCCCAATGTACTGTATATGGGTACGAACCCATGACCAATCCCAATACAAAAGGAGATCAGGTGTAGTTGACAGACGTAGATGGGTCTGAACCCATGACCTATTCCAACACAAAGGAAGAAAGATATAGTCAACTAGTATGTATGGGTGTGAACCCATAACTTGTCTCTATGAATAGAGATGTGTAAGTGATGCAAATAGGACTAACACCTAAGCATAGATGCCCTGGGAACCGTAAGTAGCCCATGAAGGCAAGTATATAATGAGCAGATGGGACTAGAACCCATTGTTAGCAAATGGGACTGAAACCCATTGCGATCCCAGTGCAGGGAAGACTAAAAACAGATAGCATGCATGTAAACAGAAATAATGGACTCTTGACGGTGTGTACCTAGGGTCCATGTGCGTACAGTGTTCATCCCGGAGTAGGGAATAAAAACAATGTAAAAATGTAGAAGTGTGGAAAGAGGGACTAAGACCCCAATTCATGCCCCAGAAACAAATGACCTGTAATAGCCACTCAAAAAAAAAAAATGGGAACCATCCTTGTGCAAAAAACCTAAACTGTGGGAACAGTAAAACATGTGCTGTAGATGTAGAATTTCTGCACTTAAACTCTAAACAATGCAAACACTTAAGATTGCAATAACCAAAAGAAAATAAGCTCTGTAGACGAGCAATGCATCAAAATCGATAACTGTAAAAATCTGTAAAACCAGTAACCACGCTTGAAAGGAAACATTAAACAAACGTAAATGAAAAGTTCCATGAAAGAGTGATGTGACACCAGTGAGCGGTAACTCACCCGATCCATTACGGCTTTAAAGAAATTGCAGATGGCCCAACCTTTGAATGTTAACTCTAGTATCGTAGGTGGTGGCTAACAGAGGCTGTTGCCACTTAAATTGTACTCACTTTGATGTCCAATTACCAGCATGGTCACTCCCAGAAATGCTTGCTGAACCCAAAAAATGCACCGCCTGGCACATACAGTTGTATACGGCAAATGAACCTGTAAACTTCACTAAGAATTCGTTAAAAATTGCAGACAAACGGAGCAATGCGGTGGTCCTAAACGTGTTCGAGTCTGGGTTGAACTTTATTGAAAAGAACAACGTGGTTGGCAATCTTTAATCTGCAGGAAACCACGTAATAGACGAAAGTGCAGTGTTGCTCCAATCCCAAAATGGTGGCACGCACCGGTGACGCCGCGCCAGATGGCTCCCGGCATCACCGTGCACCAAAACATCCTCAGCAGCAGGAAACTTCATGGAGGACGACACGTCACAGAGGCTACACAGGAGGCATCGCAAGACAGTAGGACGCAGGTAAATTTGCATGCGCTAGTTGCGCGCGCGCTGAGGACAGTTCTTGGCATATTCAAACAACACAGCAGTTAAACTGGCAAACACAATCGGGCATGAGAGCAATTAAGTAAAAGGCTCACCTAAAAATGTCTTCGTCAGACAGTAACTGCCCATTGATTTGTGCGTAAAAAAAAAACCACAAAGCGTGCACGAGTGTTGCTACAAAGCTTGCACTACGAAAACGACACTGAATGTGCAAAGCGCTGATCAAGTGGCCCACACGACAACGTTGTATAGTAATTAATGAGCTACAAATGAAACAACACCGCTCCTGTGTGGCATGTGAATCTAGATGTGTGGAAAGTTCATTCCGTCTGAGTCCACAGGTAAAAAGACAACAAAAAGAAGCTTACCCTCCCTTAAGGCACAGTACGTGTAGATGTGGCCACATGAAAGAGGGCACAGCACTCTTGGGCTGGGGCTGTCCGATGTGATGGACACTGGTGGGGCTGCAAAGCGTGCTGTTGGTTTGTGGCTCCTTTGTGGCTCCTTATCTTTCATAACATCCTTTTGGAAGGCAACTTGCGTTGTGTGAGTGGCCTCTTGTGGCCCAGACTTGTTGCTGTGTGTTGCTGCACTTGTAAAAATCTTTGCTTCTTCTCAACATGTTGGCTGGATGTAGAAGTCATCTTGAGGTTCTTGGATCAACTGTAGTGTGTGGGAACGTCTTCAACTTGTCGCCATAAAATTGTAGTAATCAAGTCCAGACAAGTTGATGTAGTTCAGGATGTTTATTAGTAGTAGGTTACAGGATATGTAGATCATGTAGATATGTCCAGTACAGGTCCTGAACTAGCCCCACCAGGAGCAGCCAGCATGCTGCTCAGCCCATTCTCAACTGTGGCTTTTCTTCAGACTCCCAGCATTCCGTAATACATCATCACAGTAACATTCCACTGGCTGAGCATGTGGTGGAAAATGGCATACATAAACATTGACAGGATACTAGGCCTTTTTGAATTGAAATTCTTCAGGCAAAAGTTTTTTCTCAAGTTCTTGTAGGAGTTTATGCTTCACTGGTTTGGTTGCAGCATCTCCATCAAATAATGTGTTTGTTGGAAGATGATCATGTGACAATGTCCTTGATAAATTCACTCCTTTCTTTTGCTACATCCATCTCTCTGTTTGCGGAAGTTTTTTTGTAACCTGTTTTGTAGTGGCTGGTCGGACGAAACTCTTACTATGGCAATTAAAGCGTGGAAGTTTAGCTTTAGTGATTGTCAAACAGCTTTTTCTCTTTCAATACAAATCTCCGTCTTCGATTCTGCATATAGTTTTGATTCATGTTCCAGGACATCTAGTAGACCTGTCTTTATATTGTTATCCACATATTGTTTGGTCACAAGGTTGTGTAGTCGCACAGGCTCCGTCATTTCAAAGGGGTCTCTTGCTGCTGCATGAAATGAAGAAGGCTGTAAACATTTTTATTAAAATGTTCCCCTCTATTTCCCACAATTTTGTGGTGAGGAACAGTTTCCCGATGGTCCATTGATTTTGTCATCTTTCTGAAAACATTGCAAATAGAAAGAGCTTCATAATAAACTAGCTGCCATTGATCAATATATTTATTTTTGCATGTCTGACTAACCATTCCCTTGGAGCTTTTGTGTGATCTCTGGATCGTCTGTTCCAGTTTCATATCAGGTGTGACTGCATCGAACCTTCCCTCTCTTTCACCACAAAATGTCTTTGGATAGATTTTCTGTAGAGGTATGGGTTTTCCACCTCTAGCTTCTTAACTATTTTCAAATACCTGGACCCATATCTCAGGTAGTTTATGCAATCAAGTTCACGAAACAGTAATCGGCGACTCCACTGTCTTTACATGCAGCTCCCAATCACCTTCCTGATCATGATGTACCAGGTTTTGCACTAGAGCTATCGTGTAAAATATTTCCCCAGTACTTGGCAAAGTTCTGTTTTTTCTGCACATTCTTTGACAAATTCTACGATCTTGGTTTTCAGGTTTTCTGATTTTGAACTGAGTGCATTGAACATTGCCTGGCTTTGCATTATGTCTTTTGAATGAAGTGCACCCTGTGCCTTGTTCACTTCTGAGATAAGATATGCAAAAACTAATTTGTCATTCTTGTTCCAAAAAGCATTCCAACACAATGTTTCTATAGTCTCAGATATGGTGAGCATACCTTGTATCGAACGAACATAGCGAGTTCCGCTCAATACAGACTAGACAGTTTTGCTTCCAAGATTTCAGCCTCAAGTGCATCGTCTATGCCACATTCACTGAGAACTTCCTGCACACCGCAGGGCAACCTTAGTCATGTGGAAAATTCCCATTATTGGATAAAGATCATCAAATTCTACTGGATTGCCAATCAAAATGTCGGCTACAATACAGAAAACACCATTTCAGAAAATTGGCAGGATAGGCTGGTGTTGAAGTTGAGCAGGCACATTTTGGAAATTTTTTAAAGCTGTGTATAACGTTGTGTAGTTTGTGACTGGAGATGGTTTTACTGGTTAAAACCCAACCTTCAGTGGGACAGTATTCTGGGTGATCAGATCATGAATTCCAGCCCACGGAGGAACTGGCTTTTCTTCATCCTTCAGTCCGAACCGAATAAGCAATATGATAAATTCAGTTAAATCCGCTTTACAGACCGCAGCATCAGGTAGAAGATACATGACCTCTGCCACTTTGAGACTTTCTTTTAGACTGGGGTGTGTTGATGGCTTGTAGTGATTTTGCACATGTTGGCAAGGCAGTTGGGTTATAAGTTTGCATCTTCGTTTGTTTATGCCTACAGCTGACACTGCTTGTTTTCCAGAAGCTACTTCATTGGTACAGTCTTGAAAAAGCACCATGGCAGTATCATGTGTGCTGGATGTTCCAGGCAAAGAAGAGCTGTCTTCAAAGTCAAATTTATCAAGAGCAGCAATTATTTCTGGTAAAGTGATTCGGAAGTGGTGTGCTGTTGGATTCACAAGATTTTACAGCATGAGATGCTAACACGTTCCTGCTCCGTACTATGTCATTATAACTTGTTGACACACCAATCCTATTCATTGAAGGGATTAGCTCTCTACCTTTGCACTTGCCATAGATTTCGTTGGCAGTCATCCTGTGTAGCAGAGTTTTCTTTTGGCTGTGATGTAATTCATAAAACACGATTTGTAAAAGTCATTATATTGGCACAGCATAAGCCTGACTGTTAATGGGATTGTCTTCCCCTTCTTCGCTTATATCTTCAAAGCCATCATCAAGGTTGTCCGCTTCTGTTCCGAGATCAAGAACTTTAGTTTGTAATAGTTGTGCTTTGCTGATATCAAACAATCTTGTAAAAAATGTTAAGACAACATCAGGCATTCTTGTTGACTCCCATGATTTGCGGCGCTCTGGGGCATATCAAAATTTGTTATCAAGTCTAAAATCTAAATCTTTCAGGACGCTTCTTAAAATGGTTCCTGCTGATTTTACTGCATCCTGTGATCTTTTTTTGGCAGCAAGAACTTCAGGAATCAAATCAGCTGAGAACATAAGTGGCTCATTCTTTTTGTTAGACTGACAAAAGAATTCTGTAGTTGTACATTCTCACCAGAAAAATCTTAACTTCATTATTATGGATCAGTACAGTTTCATCAATGTAGACCATTATTTCTGTATTCTCACCGAGTGTGAACCTGTAGCCAGTGCTCATGAGTGGCTTTAAAACTTCATTTGCTTTTTCAAAAGAGTGCAAACTTAACTGAAGGCTGGCGGTTACGTTGCTGATGGGAGCTCATTGTACATTCTTATTTTCAAATGTATGCACACATGCAGTTCGGGTGGGCATACAGATCCTCTGCAAATACATTGACCTCGCTGTTTAGATGAGCTGTTCGGCTGGAAACTAGCTGCAGATAAAAACATGTTTGCCCTTAGAGACTTGCATTCTCTGTCCCTTTGGTCCTTATTCTGGCTAAACCATAGATTCTGGATGTCGGATACCCACTCCGGCACCCAAAACTACAACTCCCATGAGCCTTCAACAGAAATTGCCCGTGAGTCACATGACACATTGACCGCCCCTTATGGAGGTAGCTCTGGTTTCATGAACGACAGCTCCTCCCCTCACAGGTGCTACCAATTACCTGCTGATTGCGAGCCTCTGCCATCATAAAAACACTCTCCCCTCCACTCATCGGGAGGAAGGAGCAGATGCATCTAGGCTTGCTGTAAGGGACGCAACTTGACGAAGTAAGAGATTGATCAGAGTGACACACTATCCCTGGATATGTATGAATGTGGATGAGCGTGTATGCTGCACACTAAAAGCTTTACCCACCTTTTCATTGCACTTTAGAGTTTGACTACAGGGGTCCCTGTGCCCTTCTTCCATGGAGCTTAGAAAACCCATCATTGGGGTAAGATCGTGAGCTGGTCTCACAACTGTAATGATGACATTATTTTACCTCACGTGTGATGTACCACAACACCACGAAGCATGCAAGTTTTGCATGCTTTCAAATATACAAGCATTGTGATGCAGTCCCTACATGTAGCATATGGAATGGTAAGGATATTCTGGTCTATCCACAGGTATTGGAAAGCGAGATTGGTTAAGAGGTAGACACAGGTGACACTGGTTTGGAGGCAAAGCACATTGCCTCATTAGCATTCCATATGCCTTCCTGATGAAAGCCATAAACTCAATTGAGCCACAAGGCAGAAACATGTTGACTGTAACAGTGGTGATGGGGTACTAATTCCCCTTATCTCCACAATTGATTTTAATCACCAAGTGTCATGTTTAGCGAATAGACTGTTTTAGGATGCCACATTGGTTTTTAACACACTTATATCACGGATCCATTCTTAATTAGAAGTGCCTTCCTGACTCCAGGTGTAGGCCCGCTCTCCATCAAACAGAGGTTTTGGAGAGCGAGGATTGTCCTATGATGAAGCATGAAACCTGGTGGTGTGTGAGGACAATTTGTTAAAATTTTTTGTATGCCTAACACTTGTACTGAGTAGCGTTGGGAGGGGTACATCACATATCTTTATACATTGCAAAATTCTCGGGGAGCTTATTTTATGTTCATATGTTGTGTTGGGAGGCCAGCTCACCCTTGAGACCCCAGAGCCTCTAGTTCCCTACCCAGGGTACCTCCCGGGGGAGTGTGTTTATTTAATAGTACAGCCGATGGCTGTGGGAACAGAAATTGGGGAATTCTAAGCAAAATGAGTGTCAAGAAATCCAGGGGAGTCTAAAGGTCAGATTATAATGACCCCATCAATAGTTGATATACCCAAATTCTGAGGACATTAGATTTTGTATTCACTATGGAGGGAGCCAATTAATTATCATTCGATGTAGCGGCAATAGCAGAGATTTCAAAAGCGCCTTCCCTGCTACCCGATACAGTGGTCACACAAACCTTGATGAGTTCTGATGAAAGGGAAACACTGACCACAATTAAGAAGGAACAAATCAGAACCACACTACACGGTGCATTTATGACTGAGTAACTAAGGAAGAACACCACCCCTAGATGGCTCAGTCACGAATGAACCACATATTTTTTTGAATAACAAAGTTCAGAAAAAACTGGTCGTTCATTGCATAGAATTGTACAAGACTGGCTGGTGTTGATTATCAATACTGCCAAGAAAATAGCAGACTTACTGCTAATTGACATACAGACCAGTGAGAATAAACTAAAAACTGCAGTACACATCACTGTATTTAAGAAACAACTAGAAGAAATAAATGCAGACCACTCCCAATACAGGGACATTATTTGACACAATCCAAATTCATGAAACTCAAAAAGGATGTACAGAAATTCAGTCACGAGAAAGTATTCCCGTATGTGACTGAGGGATACTATGAAAAACCTCAGACCCCACTCCCCCGGAGACATCAGTTCAAATCTAGACCTACACCATTGGAATGATGAAGGAGGACTAAGGGGGCCACATAGTACATATTACCCAGACCCCCCCTACGAACCTACCAATGATGCTTATGGGTATTGGGGAAAACACACAAGATGATGGACGGAATGCTGCACATTGGCAAACATTCACCCCCAGTCACAGATCTGGGTTTAATCCATCGTTATTTTGCTTCACCACGCCACCCCAGTACAGACATAGCCATATGCAAATCAGTCTTGACCCTGTGCCTCTTGGGAACAGTCCAGACCGAACTGCCAAGCCATGTCTTCCCTGAACCGGAATCAAGCATCCTAGGACCGGTTTCAGGCTATCAGCCTTCATCAGCTCTTGTTTTTGCATTTGTCACCCCGAGTGGGACGGGTATGCCCAGACGTGGGTCCCGTGCTCTCCATGCCACTGGAATCAAGCTATCCTGGCTGAAGAGGGGTGAAACCCCGAAACCGGTCCTAGGATGCTTGTTTCCAGTCCAGGGAGGACCTGGCTTGGCAGTTCGGGCTGGACTGTTCCTATGAGGCACAGGGTCAAGACTGATTTGCATATGGCTGGGTTCAAACTGGAATGGCATGGTGAGCAAAACAACGATGGATTTAGGCCCAGATCTCTGTACTGGGGTGAATGTATGACATTGTTCTGCATTCTGTCCATCAACTGTTGTTTTTGTATGGGTATTGGGGCCCAATCCTTTCCTCCGAATCCCCAGGGCTTCCCGTTTCATCAAGGCCCTCCTTTTTTATACAGAGGCCAAGGAAGAGGGAGACAAAAACAAAACAGACAGGCCCCCAGGGTACAGTGGAGGGGACCAACAACCAACCCAGATGTTCACGAGGAGCAAAGGGAAGGAGACAACACCATCCACGAGCAGAGACCCTCCAATATAGTAAATCTAAGCAACACAATCCTAACAGCTATGGAGATGGAAGTACTTTCTAAAGGGTTAGGCCTTGTTCCAACCCCAAAGAGTGATTTATATTTACTGTGCGTAAAGAGTTGACTAAATTCTAAAGATGTATCAAATTACAGCACTTCTTTGGAAATCAGGATGATACTGTGGAAAAAGAAAAAAACACTGGATTGAGGAAATCAAACTTTGTACCACCCACACAGGCTACATCCTGTGAAATACTGGCATTTAAACAAGCAGTACTGAAAGAAGTAGACGGAATTGAGTGCCACAACCAGAGGATATTCCAGAACCTTAGCAAGAACGAAAAACATGTACTAGAATCTCTTAAAAAGAATACTTATCTGGTTATAAAGTCAGCTGACAAAGGGGGGGCAATTGCGGTAATGAGCAAAGCCATGTACGACACCGAATGCCTTCGTTTACTATCAGATGGGGGAGAGCTATGAGAGTATCCAGTATTGGATCTTTCATAGATTCATATGCTTGAATCATCCCCGCTGTCGAGGTGGGAGTCTCACGGCATAATAAAATATATATAACAGTAGTAAAACATATTACAATAGGCTATAATAGACTGTACAGTCACTGTAGTAGCCCGTCCTTGACCTTTTGTATAAAAGAACCAAAGTTGAAACACAGCCAATCAGGCTCTAGCACGCTCTAGAACACTCCACAGAGAGGCAAGTCCCTCAGATTTTCTACCGCACGTCGTGTGACGGGGAGTTTCCCTGAGCTCTGCTCAGTTTTTTGCTACTTCTCTTGGATTTCGCGAGTACAGTGTGTCCGATACTTCAAAAAAGGTTTATTCTTGCCTTGTGGCTCTTGTGGTAAAAAGAGACTACATTTTGAAGATCCCCAAAAGGAGTGTATTTAATGCCTTTACCCTGCTCATAAAGTCAAGGACTGTAGTGTTTGCAGGACCTTTTCATCTAAAACCTTAAAGGACAGGGAAGGCAAATTGCCTATTTGGCTGGAGAAGCTAAAATCTAAATCCTCTGTGGTGTTGGAGGATGATGGCAGTGTTAGTTCTCAGGCGTCAGTCCAGCTGGCTAAGAAGAGGGACAGATCTGAGGAATCACCTGAGACTTGGAAAGTCATCTAAAAAGTCCCATCATGAGACTATGCACTCTACCTCTAAAAAACGGAAGCTGACATTCTCTTCTGAGGAAAAATCTGGAGAAAAAACTACCTCTAAAACACCTCAGAAAGCTGCCTTCATACAACCTAAAATTCAGTCAGAGCCTGTCAGATCATCCTCGTCGAAAAAGGCATAGTCGATGATAAAACCGCCACCTTCGTCGATGCTTACTTCATCGACTGAGCCATTGACTAAGTCTGTACCATCGTCAACGAAAATCTCTTCGGCGATGGCACTGTCGACGGTACCACCGACGACGACAGTCTCTCCCCCGTCGACGTCTCTCCCGCCGACACCATCGGCATCAACGGTCCCTCCCTCGACGACAACCACTGCATCGACGACGTCATAGTCGACTATGGTTCTTCCGTCTATATCCTCGACGACTACTACTTCGTTGTCAACGGTCATGTCAACTTCAACTATATCTGTGTCACTGTCGACTGTCATCTCTAAGAGGCTTATACGGAGAAGGCCTACTTCCTTGCAGTTGACACCTGTATTGTCATCCAGATTCTCGTCCACAGTCCTGTCTGAGAGGTTTTATCCAAGACCCTTCATATGTATCTCCTTTACCTCCTAGCCATTTTTTGGAGGAATCTGAAGATGATGGGCTGTTCAGTCCCGCTCGCAGCCCCTCTCATCTTCAGGTAAAGTACCAAGAAGAGGACGATGAGGAGGAGTATTATGAACATTATCAACCTATGCAAAGGCCTCCAGTTTTGTTGCCTCGTCAAGAACCTATTTTTCAAATGCCTGTGGCATTAGAGCAGGAATTGACAGCAATGCTGCAGGACTACCGTACTAGTTTTCCTACTGCAGCAGGTTCTGTTCAGACAACCCTTTTCTCCCACTGCTCTCCATACAGCAGGACCCTCGATTACGGAAGCTTAAGATATTTTGCCTACGCCACAAGATCCAGGAGCGCAAGATGACGATAGTCGCTGAGGAAGGTGAACTCCCTAAGACACCTACTACTGTCGATGAGTGGGAGGATTATTTAATCCCAACACCGTCCCCACCAGCTCCTCAGGCAACTGATTCTCCTCCGGAGGACATTGAAGGTTTTCATGCCATCATGGAAAGAGCGGCAAACCATTTCCACCTTCCTATGCCTGGTAAGCAGTCCGGCTGCTTTTTATGACTTTAAGGACCAGAACAGGAAATCGGTCCGCGCTATTCCCATCATTGACCATATTTGGGAAGAGGGCGTTAAAATTAAGAAAAATCCTTTTTCTGTGCCTGCAATTCTTCCTAGAATTGACAAAGTATAGGGCCCCAGACGATGCCCCTGCTTGCCTGTCCGGACATCCTAGGCCAGATTCTGTGATTACCCAAGCTGCTCAGCGCAGATCTAGAAATCCTTCAGCGCCAATAACTGCACCACCTGATAAGGATGGAAGGAGACTAGATAATATAGGGAAAAGATTCACCACCATGGCAGGTGCTTCTGTGCGTGCTGCAAACTCCTTGGCAATTCTGGGAAGGTACGACCGCCAAATGTGGTCTAATGTTGTTCCGTAACTCGAATTGTTGCCGGATGATAAGCAGGAGGCGAGAAAAATTCTCCTTGAAGGAGAGAGGGCAGCATCCGAGATAGACATCTCTATGGATTTGGCTTCTCTAGGCTTTCGTCAACTGGCTGGGGCAGCAGTTCTCCGTCGACAGGGATGGCTCAAGTCTACCACCTTTCGTCCTGAGGTACAGAGCAAGATACTAGATATGCCATTCGATGGGGATGCGCTGTTTGGCAAACACATCGACAATGCCTTACAGGAAATTGAAAAGGACACCGACCCAGCCAAATCCTTGGGTACTCTCCAGTACAGAAAGACACCCCTTCCAGGCGCCCGTGGCAGAGGATCTTATTCCTTTCGTGGTACCTACCAAAGATATCAACCCCAGAATTACCAAAACAGATATGGCTATCAACAGCAGCAATCCTACAGAGCCCCCCCTGCTGCCACTTACTCCAGACAACAGAACAAGAGAAAACAGCCCCAGCAAGCCAGAGATAATTCTAGGAAGCAGTGACACCTCCCCAGCACCTGCAACAATTCGGCCACGCTTCAACTCCAGGACTCGGAATATTTCTCGACATTTCGACCAATGGAAGAAAGTAACTTCAGACAAATGGGTCCTGGACATAGTCCGATTTAGTCATACCCTAGAATTTGTAAAGACCCCTCTGCCCCATCCTCCTCTAAAGAAACCTCCACCTCCTCTTACTCTCCTGAAAGAAGCCAGAATTATGCTCCAGAAGTGAGCTATAGAGCGAGTTCCCCACTCCCAAGTGGGAAAAGTTTTTTACTCCAGTTTCTTTCTGGTCAAGAAAAAGTCGGGAGAGTGGAGGCCAATTCTAGATTTAAGGAAATTTAACACATTTCTGCTGAGTCTTTCCGAATGGTTACTCTTCAGGAGGTTCTGCAGCTCCTCGATCATGCGGATTTCATGACAACACTAGATCTGCAGGATGCATACTTTCACATCCCTATCCCTCCCAAACATCGAAAGTTTCTCCGTTTCACTGTGGCAGGTGCCCATTTTCAATTCAAGGTTCTCCCTTTTGGTCTGCAGTCATCTCCAAGAGTTTTTACGAAATGTCTAGCGCCAGTCGCTGCTCATCTCAGGCTGCAGGGCCGGCAGTTGCTCCCTTACCTAGACGACTGGCTAATAAAAGCACAGTCTTTTCGACAAGCCTCAAAAGCAACGCTAACTTGCCTTTCAGATGTTTCAATCCTTGGGGCTATCTCTGAACTTTCAAAAGTCAGTTCTACATCCTTCTCAAAGGGCGCAATTTTCTGGGGGCAGTTTTGGACACCACCCAAGACAAGGCATTCTTGTCCACAGAAAGACAATCGCACCTAATTTCCCTAGCAACAGAGTTAAGAGGAAAAAGGTTAGCTTCTGTGGGGATGATAAAATCTCTTCTCGGAATGTTGTCCTCTGCAATCCTATTGGTACCTCACACTCGTCTCAGGATGAGACCGCTACAAGAAGAACTAGGCAAGCAATGGCTTCAGGTAACTGGATCGTTCGACTTGGTAAGGATAACCCCGGTCATGCGAATAACTCTGCTTTGGTGGCAGCTCTCCAGCAATCTCTCGAGGGCTAACTTTTCTTTCTCGAACACCGGAGTTCGTCCTCACTACAGATGCTTCTCTTGAAGGATGGGGGGCTCACCTTCAAGATCTCCGCATAAGGGGGAAATGGTCCAAAGCACTGTCAAAAATGCACATCAACTTTCTAGAGCTTTGGGCTTTTTTTCTAGCCTTACAGGCTTTCCTCCCAAGACTTTAGGGATCCTCCGTCCTCCAAAGGACAGACTATAACACATGCATGCATTACCTAAACAAGCAGGGAGGAACGCGCTCTCACATCCTATCTCAGGAAGCTCAAGAGATATGGAAATGGCTTCTTTCTACCCACATATCTATAAAAGTGGAACTTCTGCCTGGGATAAACAGTCTAGCAGACACCTGAAGCAGAACTTCGAATTCTTGCCACAAATGGGAACTAGAACAGACTATCCTGGAATACATTTTCCAGATGTGGGGTAAGTCCTATTTGGATCTCTTCGCTTCCGATACAAATCGGAAATGCCAATTCTATGCCAGCTGGGAACCAGAAAAAGGCTCTTGGGGAAACGCTTTTATGGTGAGATGGACGGGGATCTTTGCCTACGCATTTCCCCCTTTTCTGTTACTCCCGAGACTTCTCAGGAAGCTGAAAATGGAGCCATGCTGGATAATTCTCATTGCCCCACATTGGCCGTGTCAACACTGGTTCACAGAACTTCTCCTGCTCTCAGAATGCAGACCTTATCACCTCCCAGTATCGCCAACACTGACATTGAGCAAGGGCCAGATTCTCCATCCACATCCAGCCCCGCTGCAACTGCACGCCTGGCTTCTGAATTCAAAGAATTAGATTTGCCTGAGGACTGTACTTGCTAAAGCTAGAGCACCATCCATCATTAAGACCTACTCTCAAGTGGAAACGTTTTTGTTTTTGGTGCATTAATAATTAGCATCCTCTTGAGTGTTCTTCAGACAAAATTCTTCCTTATCTGCTTTCACTGGCTAAATCTGGCCTTATGTTCACGTCTATCAAGTTACATCTGGCCGCCATTTTCACTTACAGGCGTTCGTCTGGTGGCCCATCTTTGCTCTAGCCGATTGGTCAAGCAGTTTATGAAAGGTCTCTTCGGAGTTTTTCTTCCTATTAGAGCTCCTCCTCATGAATGGAGACTTAATCTGGTTCTAGCGCAGCTCATGAAGCATCCCTTCGAACCAATTCACAGAGCTGAGCTTAAATATATCTCCTGGAAAGTTGCTCTTTTGTTGGCCCTTACTTCCGCTAAGTGTCAGCGAAATACAGGCATTTACTATAAAACAGCTTTATCTTCGCTTTACCAATGACTACGTTCTCCTCAGAACTAATCCTACCTTTATTCCTAAGATTCCATTGTTTTTCCATCTTAATGAGCTTATTATTCTGCGTACATTCTTTCCCAGTCCTACTTCCCCGGCTGAGAAGGCTCTTCACACTCTGGATGTAAAGAGATGTTTAAAATGTTATCTGTCACATACTAAGTCCATTTGAAAGTCGGATCAATTTTTGGTGTCATATGGTGGACAAAACCAGGTACAGCAGTGACTGAGGCAACAATTGCAAGGTGGATTGCATCAGCTATTCAATTATGCCACTCTAAAGCAGGAAGTCCTCTTTCTGTAAAACCTAAAGCTCATTCTACAAGAGCAGTGTCATCATCAGCAGCGCTTTTTGCTGGAGTTCCATTAGATAAAATCTGCCGTGCTGCAACTTGGAAAAATGTACATTCATTTACACGGCATTACTTCTTGAATTTGGCTACAGAAGCAGAATCAGCTGTAGGACAAGCAGTTTTACGCAACCTTTTCCAATAAGGTAAGCCTCTGTTTGGAGGTAATTATTTATTAAATGCTAATTCAAAATGTGTTTCACATGTTAATGCTTATTTTTCTCTTCATGCATAGTGCTTTTTTCATATTATGTTGCATATGTTGATGTATATCTTTTTACGTGGTATCTAAATGTCATTCGTCTGATACCCACCATCCACTAAAATTCAATTCTTTAACTGCTAGCTATTCTGATTCAAGCATGTGAATCTATGAAAGATCCAATACTGGATAAGAAAACGAGTTACTTGTAACTTCAGTTATTCAGTATTGGTATCTTTCATAGATTCACATGCGACCCACCCGCCTCCCCGGAGAGGCTTCCCTTTTTGCTAATTATACTTGCTGTCACTTGTGCTCAAAAATCTGAGGGACTTGCCTCTCTGTGGAGGGTGCTAGAGCCTGATTGGCTGTGTTTCAACTTCAGTTCTTTTTTACAAAAGGACAAGGACGTGCTACTACAGTGACTGTACAGTCTATTATAGCCTATTGTAATATGTTTTACTACTGTTATATATATTTATTTTTATTATACTGTGAGACTCCCACCTCGACAGCAAGGATGATTCAAGCATGTGAATCTATGAAAGATGCCAATACTGGATAACTGAAGTTACAGGTAAGTAACTCGTTTTCTTCTCCCAGTTGTCCTCACTCCAAGACTTACTTATAAAATCAAATCCTTAGTAGAAGAAACACTGATCCAGGACTGGATTACCAAACATGAAGCAGAATTCTTGATTGCGGAAAAACCAATAACTCCAAGGTTTTATACGCTTCCAACGATCCACAAGAATAGACTGCCACCCCCTGGCAGACCTATAGTATCGGAAATTGGGTAACTCCTAGAACCTTTATCACAGTTTTGTGACTGGTTTCTGAAACCAATAGTAAAAATGTTCATTTCATACCTGCGAGATACTAAGGACATCCTATGTCTTATCCAAGACATGGAGCTTACCACCCCTGATGACATGATGATCTTGATTGGTATCGAATCATTGTATACAAGTATTCCCCAAAAACGCACTCTCTAAGTGGTGGAACACATTCTAGCAGGAAAGGAGTGGGACTTCCTGACCCCTAGACACTTTGTCATGGAATGTGCGAAATTGGCACTAACAAAGAACTTCTTTGAATTTGAGGGGGTGATATACCACCAAGTACGAGGAACTTTGATGGGGAGTACCTTCGCCCCCAGTATGGCTTGCCTGTATTTACATCAATTTGAGTCAGATCATATATTCACTGAAGAAAATCCATACAAAGACCACATTAAATTGTGGCGTAGATGCATCGATGATGTATTAATAATATGGCATGGCAGTGAACAACTAGCTGTCGATTATGCGGAATGGGTCAATACCGGAGACAGACACTTGAAATTCACACACGCTGTGTGTAAGAAAGAAGCAGTGTTTCTGGATCTTGTAATCACCATTGATCAGGGAGGCATTAGCACTAAGGTCCACAATAAGACAACAGCTAAGAACAACCTACTCTTGTATGGGAGTTTCCATTCGAGAGCATTATGCCAAAACTTACCTCTGGGTCAATTTTTAAGAGTCAGACGAAATTGTTCATCACTGGAGACATTTGACACCCAGGCCAATACTTTGGAACAAAAACTGGTAGCCAGTCACTACCCAAGAAAGGCGGTGAAAAAGGCTAAGAAGAGAGCACGGAACAACAATAGGGAAGCATTGTTGGAAAGTGATCTGAAACCAAATACGGATAGAGTGGTATGTGTGACCACATACACTCCTATCTCGAATAAAGTCCGAACCATTGTCAAGAAGAACTGGAAGATCTTAAATGGCGGAACTAAACAATGGTCTCCCCCCCCTGTTTGCACTTTAGAGAAATACCAGCCTCCGAGACAAACTTGTACACACTAAGACACCACCGTCACAAGACCCTTCACAGACAACACTCTGGGATACACAAGCACCTGTGGGTCACTATACTTGTGGCAACTGTGTGTCATGCCAGCTCACTAAAATAACTAAAGAGGTGGATATAAAGACAGGAAGACCATGGGTTCTAAAACAATTGACCAATTGCAACAGTGAAAATGTCCATTTGATTATCTGTCCATGTGGCTTATTTTACGTTGGAATGACCACACAAAATATAAAGTGTGCATTAATGAACACAGGAGTACAATACGCTGCAAACGAAATAACACTAAACTGACACGCCATTACCTCGAGTTGAAACACAGAGATATGGAACTCACATGGGTGGTCTTAAAAAAAGTAAGCACCAACAACCCTGACCTCCAGAAGAAACTTTGAGCAAAGATGGGTGTATCACCTGAGGTCATGGGAAAAGGGATTAAACAATGGGATTCCATGGTTACAACTAACATGACGCATCTCAATACGTGTGTGTGTGTGTGTGTGTGTGTGTGTGTGTGTGTGTGTGTATATGTATGTGTG
Source organism: Calotriton arnoldi (assembly GCA_963921515.1). Lineage (NCBI taxonomy): Eukaryota > Metazoa > Chordata > Amphibia > Caudata > Salamandridae > Calotriton > Calotriton arnoldi. The sequence continues at coordinate 3,053,103 of CAWUFW010000910.1, read as the reverse complement.
TGTTTGTGTATATATATATCTCTCTATCCATTTATAACACCCCCAGACTTCACACACGCAGGTCTTATAGAATAATTCAAAATAAAGTTTATTGTGGCTCTTATATATATATTGACTAAGATGGATATAATAAAAAAAAAAAAAAATATCAGCACCTGGGATCAGCCACTTACTGGTATATTCCGCTCTAGATCGGGCGTTATGGTATTACCCCATTAATTTGTAAATTATTAATGGACATTACACAAGTACGGTGAATGTGCATCCAATGTACGATCCCCCTTGGTTACTTGCCTTCTCAGACCAATTGCACCGAGATTTAGCACGGTTCTGGATATCGGGTACCCACTCCCAACACCCAAAACTACAACTCTCATGAGCCTGCAACAGGAAGTGCCCTTGAGTCACATGACATATTGACACAGTGACCGCTCCTTATGGAGGTAGCTCCGGTTTCAGGAACGACCGCTCCTGCCCTAGCAGGTGCTACAAATTACCTGCTGATTGCGAGTCTCTGCCAGCATAAAAACGCTCTCCCCGCTCCACTCCACACACATCGGGAGGAAGGAGCAGACGCATCTAGACTTGCCGTAAGGGACGCACCTTGACGAAGTAAGAGATTGATTGATCAGAGGGACACAATATTCCTGGATATGTGTGAATGTGGATGCTGCACACTAAAAGCTTTACCCCCTCCTTTTCTTTACGCTTTAGAGTGTGACTACAGGTGTCCCTGTGCCTTTCTTTCATGGAGCGTAGAAAACCCATCATTGAGGTAAGATTGTGAGCTGGTCTCACAACTGTGATGACATGATTTTATCTCACGTGTGAAGTGCCACAAAACCACAAAGCATGCGAGTTTTGCATGTTTTCTAATATAAAAGCATTGTGATTCATTCCCTACGTGTAGAATATGGAATGGTAAGGATATTCTTGTCTATCCACAGGTATTGGAAAGCGATATTAGTTAAGAGGTAGACACAGGTCACTCTGGTTTGGAAGCAAAGCACATTGCCTCATTAGGATTATGTATGCCTGTCCTTATGAAAGCCATGGACTCAATTGAGCCACAAGGTAGAAACATGTTGACGGTAACAGTGGTGATAGGGGAACTAATTCCCCTTGTCTCCACAATTGATTTTAATCCCCAAGTGTCATGTCTAGCAAATAAACTGTTTTAGGATGCCACATTTGTTTTTTACACACTTATTTCACGGATCCATTCTTAATTAGAAGTGCCTCCCTGGCTCAAGGTGTAGGCCCCCTCTCCATCAAACAATGTTATCTGAAAGAGACACGTTAGTGACAGATTCCTTACCTTAGAATATCCCCAGGCGTCAGGCTGGATCCGGAAAGTTTTGCGTAGCAGTACCCCTACGCGTCGGTAGGCGTCGTCGTGCGGCTCCGCGTCCGTCGTCTGTGTCGTGATCGCCGGGATGACGTCGCGGCCAGTACTTGGACGCCGCCCATGCGCGCTGGCGTCAGTTCTTTCTTTTTCCGCGCCAGTAAGCGCAGATCCGGATCGAGCAGTGCCCCAGTCATTTTTTGACTGAGTATTTTTGAGACTTTTTTTGTCCAACTTTTCGAGTCGTTTCGACTCCAAGGTGTCAGTAGGGATGCCCGGCTTCAAGCCATGCGAGGTCTGTAATCGCATGATGTCGATTACGGATCCGCACCGAGAGTCTCTTCTGCCTGGGGCGCGGCCACGACCCCACGTCGTGCCAGAGTGTCGGCCCCTCGCCCCGAAGGCTTTGCGAGAGCGGTTTCGAAAGCTTCTCGAGGCCTGGCACTCGGCTCCGTGCCGATCGAGGTCCCGGGAGAGGTCGAGGGGCCGGTCGCGGAGCCGTCATTCATCGGGGTCGAAGTCTTCGTCTTCAGGTAAGGCAAAGCACAAGAGGTCTAAGAAGCGTCGCTCTAAGACCTCCCCTCGCCGGTCTTACGACTCGGCTGAGGGTCCTGTTGGTACTGCCCCCGCAGGTCCGGGAGTACCCGTTGAGCCGGCGCCGGCCTACCCGCCTGTTCCGGGTCCGACGTCGACTCCGGCTGACATCCAGAACTTCTTGTCGGCCATGGCTCGCATCTTCGGGCCTCAGGGTTACCCCGGTGTGCCTTCGGGCCCCGCGGGCCCCAGTGGGGGTCCTCCTTCGGCACCACCGGCGGCTCCGGCCCCTGTGTCTCCGGCGCCGCAGGACCCCCTCGGATCCAGGCCTGGATCCCGGTCGACGCCGGTTGACCTGACAACACCTCCACCGGCGCCGACCTCCCCGGTACCGCTCCCGGCGCCGGACGACGCCGTCCCCATGTTCTCCCCGGCACCGGACACGGAGCCGGATCGACGTCGGCCGACGCCGATTCCGACGGGACTTTTCTTCCCTCATGTCCGCCCTCCTTCCTTTTCACCCGTTTTGGAGGACGGGGAGGACTGGGAGGGGTCGGAAGACCCTCTCACAGCCCAATGTGAGCCTTTTCAGGACTGGGCAGAGGATCTGGGTGATGCCAGTGGCCTGGACACCTCTCCAGACCTTGGCATGCTGTCTCCTCCTTCCGTGGCTACGGAGAAGGGAGCAAGTTATGCAACGGTGTTGCGTAGGGCGGCCGCGGCCTTGCGCCTCGAGCTCCCTACAGTGGCTGTCAGGACTAACCTCCTGACGGAAGTGCTTCAGCCGGCGGCTACCTCCTCGGAGCCACTGCTGCCATTCAACGACGCACTTTCTGACGTTCTTTTGGGCACCTGGTCCAGGCCCACTACGGGGGCTCCTGTGGACAGGAACGTAGCCTGACTCCATCGCCCGGCCCCGGGCGACCCCTTGTTCCTCTCCCAACACCCTACCCCGAGAGCTTGGTTGTCCAAGCCTCTACCTCTCAAAGCGCCTTCCCTACAGCTCCGCCGGACAGGGAATCCAAAAAACTGGACCAATTTGGGAAGAAGTTTTTTTCTTCCTCCAGTGCTGGCTTGCGGTCCGTGAACACCGCTTGCCTTTTGGGCCGTTATTCCCACTCTCTGTGGGATTCGGTGGCGCAAGTGCTGCCTAAGTGTCCTGAGGAGGTCCAGACACTACTCACCCGTGTTATTGCAGACGGGAGAGACGCGGCGAAGTTCACAATACGATGTGGCCTAGACACCGCTGACTCGCTGGGCAGATCGCTTGCTACGACAGTGGCGCTTTGCCGTAACGCCTGGCTGAGGACCACTGCTTTCTCGGGCGATGTCCAAAACACCCTTATGGACATGCCCTTCGATGGTATCCGCCTTTTTGGCAATAAGGCAGACAGCGCGCTGGAGCGCTTTAAGGACTCGCGGGCTACGGCAAAGTCCTTGGGCCTTTCCGCCTCGCGCCCTCCGCAGCAGTCTGCTTTTCGCCCCTTTCTTGGCCACGGAAGGGGCGCCCAGTCACGTCCATTGCCCAGCCACCGGCCCGCGCAGCAAGCGCCTTCGCGTGGCCGAGGACGTGGCTCCCGCCGGGTCGGGTAACGAGCGTGCGGGTCAGGCCACCACCTCCGCCCCGTCCGCGGCCTCCAAGCCCTCCTAGTCCATCCTTTCAGGTCCACAGCACGCCAGTGGGGGGCAGGGTCCGCCATCACCTTCACCACTGGCGTGCCATCACATCGGACAAGTGGGTCTTGGACATTGTCCGAAGGGGATACTCCCTCCCCTTCGAGACTACCCCCCCAGCCATGCCACCTCAATGCCACCGCATGTCGGGGGATCATTTGGTGCTTCTTCAAAAGGAAGTTGCGGCCCTCTTGGCCAAGGGGGCCATCGAACGCGTTCCGACCCCAGAAGTAGGGCGTGGTTGTTACTCCCACTACTTTCTGGTGCCCAAAAAGGACAAGGAGGACATGCGTCCTATCTTGGACCTCCAGAACGTCAATCGCTTCCTCCGGAAGGAGAAGTTCAAGATGCTCACCCTAGCTCAGGTCTTGACTGCCCTCGAACCTGGAGACTGGATGGTAGCGTTGGACTTGCAGGATGCATATTTTCACATCCCCGTCCTGCCGGCCCACCGGCGTTACCTGCAGTTCACGGTAGGCCTCGAGCATTTTCAGTTCACCGTGCTCCCCTTTGGCCTTACCAGCGCCCTCGGGTGTTCACGAAAGTGATGGCGGTGGTCGCAGCTCATCTGCGCCGGGCAGGGGTTCCAGTCTTCCCCTACCTCGACGACTGGTTATTGAAGGCGGGCTCGTCCCAGGCAGTCGTCTCCCACCTCCAGACTACGGCCGAACTCCTGCTCTCGCTGGGGTTCTCCATCAACGTGCCGAAGTCGCACCTGATTCCTTCTCCACAGCTCCTTTTCATCGGAGCAGTTCTGGACACAACGCAGTTTCGGGCCTATCCTCCCGAACGGCGAGTCCAGGATATTCAGGCTATGATTCCGATCTTTCAGCCTCTATCCTGGGTTTCGGTACGGATGACCCTGAGGCTGCTGGGCCTCATGGCCTCCTGCATCCTGCTGGTCGATCATGCCAGATGGCATATGCAGGCTCTGCAGTGGGACCTGAAGTTCCAGTGGGCGCAGCATCAGGGAACCTGTCCGATTACGTCCAGATCTCGGAGGGAACTGCAAGGCAGTTGCAGTGGTGGCTCTCGAACCGTCAATGGGTCATGGGCATATCCCTCTCCCTTCCCCAGCCAGAGCACACAGTTGTGACGGACGGGTCCCTTCTGGGATGGGGCGGTCACATGGGAGAGGTGGAGATCAGAGGCCTCTGGTCTCCGGTGGAGTCCCGGCTCCATATCAACCTTCTGGAGCTTCGGGCGATCCGACTTGCACTCAAGGCATTCCTTCCCTCTGTCAAGGGGAAGGTAGTGCAGGTGTTCAGACAACACCACCACCATGTGGTACTGCAACAAACAAGGCGGGGTGGGGTCGTGGACCCTATGTCAGGAGGCTCTGCGTCTCTGGACATGGCTGGAACATCAGGGCATTTTCCTGATGGTTCAACACCTGGCAGGTTCCCTGAACGCCAGGGCGGACGAACTCAGCCGCAGGTGCATGATGGATCACGAATGGCGTCTTCACTCGGAGGTGGCGCAAGGACTCTTTCTACAGTGGGGAGAGCCTTGGTTAGATCTATTCGCCACCGAAGAGAACGCGCAATGTCATCAGTTCTGCGCGTTGGAATTTCCAAGGCGGCACTCGCTCGGCGACGCTTTTCGCCGCGAGTGGAGTTGCGGTCTGTTGTACGCCTTTCCGCCTATACCACTTCTACCCAGAGTGTTGAAGAAGATTCGGCGCGACCGGGCCCAAGTCATTCTTGTGGCTCCGGACTGGGCTCGAAGAGTTTGGTATCCCGAGCTACTCAGTATGAGCGTCGATCCCCCGATCCGTCTGCCTCTTCGGGAGGATCTTCTGTCGCAGCAGCAGGGGACGGTCCTCCACCCGAACCTGTCCAGTCTCCACGTCCTTGCGTGGAGATTGAGCGGCGGCAGTTGATTCCTTTCGACTTGCCTCCCGAAGTTTGTGATGTGATTCTGGCAGCCAGGCGTCCCTCCACTAAGGTGGTATACGCCTGCAGGTGGAACAAGTTTGTGGCATGGTGCACAGCAAAGGCTGTGAATCCCCTTTCTGCCCCTCTTTCTGAGGTTCTTCTGTTCCTTCTTTCTCTGGCCCAACAGGGTTCTGCCCTGGGTACCATCAAGGGCTACCTTTGTGCAATCTCGGCCTTTCTCAGGCTCCCTGATCAGCCCTCCCTTTTTAAGTCCCCTGTTAACAGGTTTCTTAAAGGCATTACACACCTTTTCCCTCCTGTTCCGTTTGTGATGCCTCAGTGGGACTTGAACTTGGTTCTTACCTTTTTAATGTGCGCTCCCTTTGAGCCTCTCCATAACTGTCCTCTTCGTCTTCTCACTCTGAAGACAGCCCTTCTAGTGGCTATCACCTCCGCTCGGCGGGTGAGTGAGCTCCAGGCTCTTTCTTGCAAGCCCCCCTTTCTGTCTGTTCATCCAGACAAGGTTGTTCTTAGGACGCGTCCGTCCTTCTTGCCAAAGGTGGTTACTGCCTTCCACATTGGGCAGACCATCACTTTGCCCACCTTCTTTCCGCCTCCACATCCTTCCAGAGAGGAAGAGAGGCTCCACCGTCTGGACCCAAAACGTGCGATTTCCTTCTATCTGAACCGCACACAACCGTTCCGGGTGGACGACAAGCTCTTTGACTACGTGGGCGCCAAAAAAGGTTGGGCGGTACACAAGCGGACCATCTCCAGCTGGGTTGTCTTGTGTATCAAAGCCTGCTATTCTTTGGCTAAGAAGGAGCCCCCTGTTGGGCTACGTGCCCATTCCACCAGGGCGACAGCCGCCACCACGGCTTTGGGACGTGGTGTCCCATTGCAGGACATTTGTCAGGCAGCTACGTGGGCCTCGCTGCACACGTTTACCAAGCATTACTGCCTTCACAGCCAAGTCCGGAGAGACGGCTTCTTTGGCCGTTCTGTCCTCCGGGACTTCCTCGTCTGATCTTTGTTCGCAGACCCACCACCGGGGTTGGTATTGCTGGGGTATCTATTCTAAGGTAAGCAATCTGTCACTAACGTGTCTCTTTCAGATGCACAAGTTACTAACTTGTGTAACGATATATCTGTAAGAGACAGTAGTTAGTGACAGATTCCTACCGCCCCACCCATCCTCCCGTTCTGCGAACTGATTTCTAGGGTTAAGGACATCCCTTTCAGGGCCCTAGTTTTCAGACACCAGTGTCAGTTTCTTGCATGGCTCTGCGTTTCTGGCGCGGAAAGTCGTGTACAGAACTGACGCAAGCGCGCATGGGCGGCGTCTAAATACTGGCCGCGACGTCATCCCGGCGAAGCCGACGACTGACGCGGAGCCGCACAACGCCGCCTACCGACGCGCAGGGGTTCTGCTACGCAAAACTTTCCGGATCCAGCCTGACGCCTGGGGATATTCTAAGGTAAGGAATCTGTTACGAACTACTGTCTCTTACAGATATATCGTTACACAACTTAGTAACTTGTGCTTTGAGACCGAGGATTGTCCTATGATGAAGCATGACACCTGGTGGTGTGTGAAGACAATACGTTACATTTTTTGTATGCCCAAAACTTGTACTGAGTAGCGTTGGGAGGGATACATCACATATCTCTATAAATTGCAAAATTCATGGGTTGCTTTTTTAGTTTACATATAAACCATAGATAACACATTGAAGATCCTCTGCTTTCTGATCAGTTGTTGGAGCTGAACGAGGGGTAGCCATCGATCTTCTAAGTGGATGGGCATTGGGTTTAGTTGTTGCTTTCTCAGCAGACTCGGATTCTTGTAGTGATTCAGTGGTTTCTGCTATTTTTTTTTACTAATTTTATCCAGGCTTTTTTTCCATTGTATACGACTTGTTGCACTTGTTACAATGATAAAATATTTGATCCTCTTAACCCATCAGTTTCAGTCTTTTGTTAACTTCATCCTTCCGTATTTCTGCTAATCATCTTCTGTCCAGCCGCTGTTGATGTTCGCTTTTCTTTCAGATTAGTTTGGCAAATGACCCATTTTTCTTTAAGTACTCCTCCGATTTTGTAGTTGGCATCAGTCAGGAAGTAAAGATCTTCTGCTACCACCCGCTTCGCTCATGTTTATGAAATTGAAACAACGGAAAACCTGAAACAAAATCAATATTAAAATAAATTACCAATATGATGACTTAAACACATCATTATAGAGCCGCAATTTTGGAAAGTGGCGGAAGGGTTGCTCTGAGGAGTTATTTTCTGTCACAATAAGACTAGGTGACCCCCAAAAACTATCTTTTGACACCAAAATGAAGTATGCAGGTCTCATGGTTCCTGAAATGTTACATCATTGCAACACAGCCGCCTTTTTAAAAAATGCCGTCCAGAAAAATTCGACCCGGATTAGCAATGTCTACCCAAGCTAAATTACTTCTCTAATGATACAGAAGCACAAATCAAAAATGAAAATCTCTAGACAATTTTTTTCAGTGGTATGTCTAGTGGTCAGAACTATATTCAAAACGTGAGCATTTTGCGGCTCTCTTCGAGAAAGAACGGAACTATAGGTCAGTACCTTATTTGTGCTAACTTTATCATTGATGCTTATTTCTCTGTTGGTGCTTAGATATGTGTTACCGCTGAGGTTATTGATGCTCATTCATATCTGTGGTCTATACATAAATGCTGTTAGGTCTATCTGCGTAGATAACTATATTGTTGTATTTCCATATGTGCAATAATGTTTGATCAGTTTCAATATGCTGTTCTTTGTTTGTGCATCTGTACATTTAACATACAGAAGTCAAATCTATTATCTTAATTCTTGCTTGTTTCTGAAAAATAGATATCCATAAAAAAGCAAACCAATATTATGTCTTTTATAGGTGATAATAATGGCCCTGCAAGAAGTGGGTTTTCCAGGAGAGGAGGTAAGAATAAACAGTTTCTTTGTAAATCTAAAGTAATTGAGCTAGCGGTTTTTTACTCTAGGTGCCGAAACATGTTTGCTTGACATGAATCATACCACTTTGCAGGTTTGTGTGGGTTTATATTGTGCCATATATGTGAAATGTTTTGGTGTAGTGTGTGATGGCCACAGTGGTTACTTTATTGTATTAAATGTAGCTATTTTTGAGTACGTAGTGGAGTGAAGAGAAGTGACAAATCTTTAAAGCTTACATAGCATTGTTGAGTACAGCTTGATGTGTGTGTGTGTGTTACTTATTGGGAAAGAGTGTGTGTCATGCAAGATGACCAGCATGGCTGCTCTTATTTTCTTGCTGTAGCCATGTGGCTCTGCTTATGGATAGAGTGGAGTGAAGGGGAATGAGGTGACTGCTCATGTGGTTGTTTTGAATATCCTTGTGTAGGAGACTTTGCTTCTTTGCAGGATACAATCCTCAATCGTCTTTTTGCTGAAGTTCATTGTATAATGCCTTACTGAATTCCGTGTGGTCTCTTGTCTTTGCCTGGAGGTAGTTTCATAGTTTTGCTGTCTGTGCTGAGAAGGTGATTCCACCAATGCTTGATTTTTTTAAGGGTGGTAAAAGTTAATAAGGGTGCCCTTCTAAAATGAAGTGTTTTATTTTTTGAGTGTTTGTGAAGTATTCCTTGAATGAAGGATGGACCCATCCCTTACATTGCCCCCAGGCCAATATATAGTGCCTTGAATGATGAACATATGGCCATAGAAACCAACAAAGTATATCGAGCGTGAAGTGGTCTAGTGGGTGCAGTATTATGGCTTCTGCATTTTGGATTCTTTTATGTTTTTAGGATAGGAGGAGCTATTCATTATCTAAAGTATGTTTCCATAGTCTAAGTAGGACAGTACTAAGGAGATGTCAGTCTGAAGCTACTCTGAACCCTAGGTGTGGGAAGATGCGGCAAATATTTTCAGTTGTATAAAGCACTCTTCTTGTGACTTGGTTCAGTTGAGGAGCTGAGAGAGATGCTGGAGTTCCTGATGGTTCCCGGGTGTCTTAATTCCATTAGATGTCACTGTGAGAGTACAGAGATTTGGGACTAGATGGCCAAGAGTCGGTAGGCTTTCTAATCTATGCATGTTAGGATTACTGTTTTGGTTCAGCATAGTTTCAGGTGTGTGGGGTTTTTTTTTTTTTTTTTTAGCTTCCAGTGATGAATGACTGATACAGTAGTGTAGTCCTTGAGCATCAAAATTGGATGGGTTTTGGGTCTCTCACTTAACGCTTTTCAACAATCTATGTTTAACAAATTCCATCCCGGAATCTGCCGAATCAGTTGGATGCTATTATTAGCTTATACATTCACACTTGGGTATAAATCAAGGTGGGAGATGGTCGGAGGACCAAATGCAAGATTAGTACCAACGTAGGCCAGAAACAGGGATGTGTCTTAGCCCCATGTCTATTCAACATCTACATGGCCCACCTTGACAGTCACCTGGCCCAAGTGGTGAGCGACTCTCCCAAGCTGGGTCAGGAACAACTACGTTGTCTCCAATATGCAGATGACATTGTCCTGCTCAGCTAAACATTGCTAGGACTGCAGCGCCAAATTGCCCAATAAAGTGGATATTTTCAAAATCTACGCATGGAACTTAATTGTAGCACAACATAGGTGGTTTGTTTTCTAAGCTCTTCCACGAAACCAAAGTCTAGACAAAGGTGGGGAATCACTATAGCCCAACTCCCAGGACATATTGTTTGGGGTCAAGGAGGACAAGTTTTCATGTTTATTTTGTCCTTAAGATAAGTAGACCCAACATCCCCAGCACAAACCAGGGAAGGGCATTGACTGCAGTTAAGGTAATAACTTGTGTCCATTTATTAATGCTGTTCAAATTTGTATTTATGGTTCATTAATGCCTAGATTTTATCAGGGTGAAAATTCCTACATCCTGCCCTAAGAGCACTCCAAGTTAGGTCAACTAGTGATCACCCTTTTATATGGGACCTCAATTTAAACATCTTGCAAGGCAGTGAGGTTCCTCATCCCTGCAGCAAAACAGCTGGAAGAACACTTATATTGATGTTGCTATTAATATTGATATTGCCGGGTTGGGGGCAGACCTCTTACAAGAATTGACCTACCAATATAAGGGTCCATTCTTCCCCGTATTCATGCATTTGCACTTTCTATTACTTAGTTGGTTGTGTCTTTACCGGACATGCATTCACACTTTACCTTTTTTCATTATGCCCTTTAATACTATGTTTTTTTAATCATGCTTGCTCTAGTGACTGAATATGTTCGTTCCGAAGTATTTCAGTTTGTGTATAATGAGGGAAGAGCGTGATCTTAAAAGTCATGTACATCTATGCCCTTGTACTTTATACTTTGGAATGTTTGGTTATTGTAGTTGAAATCGTGGTTCTCAAAACTTGCAATTATGTATATTGTAATAAATTAAGCAATAAAGAATACTTATTTACTGAATTGGTTTTGCCACCATCAGAAAGATCAGTGTCATTGCTGTAGTTACAGCAAATTAGGTTGAAAGACTTGAAATTTGATACCGGGCTGAGGTAGGCGTTATAGAGGACTGCACAGATGAGTCTTGATGCACCCCTAAAATTGGTGCAGAATGCATCTGATGTTAAACAAAAAAATGATGGTATGTTGCTTTATCTGCCGGAGTTAAGTCTAACCAGTATGGGTGTTTCTTTGTATACAGAGGTGCTCTATCCTCCGTATGAATGGAGGGATGGTCAGAAGGGGAAGTGAGCTGTCAAAGTCCACTGACCGGTCCAGCAGTAGGTCAGCAGTAACGCTTTGTCAACTGCTTTGAGTTCACTTTGTCTCAGATATAAATTAGAGACCTCTTGTGAGTAGAATCCTGGTTAAGTGCTCGAAGTACAGTTTGTTTTCCATGAAGTTGGAGATATGAATGGAACATTCTCTTTCAGTTCATCTGAATACAGCCAATAAATAGCTGGGTTGCTGGTCTTCTTCATAGGAGGATCTTCATTTATGTCATAAAAAAATAATTTCCTGCTTCATTCAGGGGGACAATGGAACTGTTTATATCACATGTATTTGAGAGGGTGAAAAGTCCTACATGCCCAAATGTTGTGGAACACCCTCAAAGGGATCAAAGGTGAGATTTTTCAGGTCTTACACTGTTTGTAATATCAAAACTTCCTTTCTCAAAATTGCATTGCAGCATCTACAGATTAAACTGCTCTTTTGCATGTATAAATGACAAGGAAAAGTGCAGCCGGTTATGCTTCCATTATTGAGTTAAAAACGCAGCCTGTCCCTTCAATGTTCCAGGGGCTTCCACTATCCTGGTGCCTTGTCCTGGCAGTTACTCCACAGTTCTTTTTTTTCATGCCTGCAGATTGCTCACCTTTAAATACCCTAGGCACCAGGCTAGATTTAGAAACTTGGGATGCTAGGGGAACACTGAAGGTGAGACGCCAAGCAGAGCACCATATACGGGCCCATGGTTCAGACATGCACACCGGAGGAGTTTAGCACCCAGGAGCCAGCATTGCCTTTAGGAAGTCAGGTAGATCTGCCCCAGGCTCTGGGACTTCAGGATATGCTGGCACTAAAATAATCATGGGCATTGGGAGGGACTGTCAGTGCCAGGGGACAGCTGCACTAACTCTCTCTGGAGAGGATGGACCAGGGGTAAAGCACAAGCTTCAGACATACCCCAGGACTATGACATATTCTATGGATTGCTTCTCCTTCTTATGGCTTCTATTTTCCTTCAATGCTGGGGCGGAGCAAGCTTGACATCTGGGCCTAGTCCCTCTATGTTCCTCCCTGGCATTGGCCAAAGAGCGCTTTGCCTGCTACTCCTTGATGGTCTTGGGATTTATGTGGAGAGAGGGGTCACATGATGACGAGCCGTTTCTTGAGCCAGGGCACCACAGACTATCACCACGAGGGTCTGTAGAGCAGATCTGCCCATCACTTTTGAAACCAGGATTGAACCCGGTCTTCTTTTGTAGGGGAATGTCCCTAGTCACTGCACAAAAACATTAGAGAACTCAATTTTCTTCACCTCAGAGTTGAGGGGGAAAGCCCTAAACCCACGCTAAAAGGTATGGGAAAAATCGAATTGGTGCCGGGATTGTGATGTCAACACAACTCCACTGTGGCGTTGCAATGGAGCCCTCGTTGCCCACCAGCACTGGAGAGCTATGCCAGAATATTCTGTATTTAGTTTGGCACCTGGGATATGCAAGTTGATAGTGTCCACCAGAAGTATTGTGAGCATAGGTAATTAACTTTTCTTCCGGCTCATGTGAGTGAGATCCTCCAACTCTAGAGAATTTTGCACCATTTTTCTGAGGAATTTCAACTATTTTTTTCACTTTCACTAGCAGTTTATAAAATCTACCAAGCAGAGTAAATGTTTCTGCATTTTCCACAGGATCTTTCCTGTCATAATGGCGTATTTACTTTTGAAGTGCCTATCCTAGGGAAGGGAAATGGCTGCCACAGTCTCATCCCATGTTTGCTGTGGTTACCAACTTCCCATTCCATAAAGGCATTTGAATTTTGCAAAAAGATATTAAAAATGGCCCTCAAAGACAGGCAAGTATGAAAACGTTGCTGGGGATTTAAAGGAAAAGAGTAAAAAGCAAGACATCCAGGGAAAACCCTGCTTCTACTGTGACAGTGCTTGCAACCCCAAAAGGTCTCTCACAGAGGGAGGTTCGCAGAGGAGAGGTCTGAAAAAGATGAAACCGCATCTGTATAAACATTCCTGCCAACTTCATGTCTGGTCCCTGTTTGGCCCAAACATGTTTGCCATCAAGAACTGGCTTGATTTTTAAACACTGCCACTGATCCTGTAAGTTTTTTATTAAAAACACTCGAGGCACATGTTTGCATTACCCAAGTCGTTCATTATCATCTAGAATGCCCCATTGAGCATTGTTATGGGGCGATAGTTTTTAGGCATACTCATAAGAAAATTCATAAGAAAATTGCCTTTAACTCCCTAAAGGTCTCCGGGTGACAGTATTCCATCTAAAACGCTTCTGTATCAGTTCAGGTATTCAGGTTCTCCGCACATGCCATTGTAAATAGTTTTTCACCCACTCTGCAAATGTTAATAACATGGGTCCATTTCACTATTGGGGGTGAGCAGATCCTGGCGATCTTTTTTTTTTTTTTTTTGTATCGATTTTATTGTTAAAATGAATAATTGAGAAATAACAAATACAGTGACATGCAAGTTCAGCTTATACCCATATAGAGCTATAAATGTTGCTAATGATACATGCACCAATAGCAAACAATACTTATATATAATATTTAAGAGATAGAAAAGGGAAGAGAGGTGAGAGAATAAGCTATAGAAGGAAGAAAGTAATGAGGAAGGGAAGAGAAAAAGAAGGGAAGAAATACGTAAACTACAAAGCAGGGAAGAAAGATAGGGGAGGGAAAGGGAGGGCTAGTGAGTACAATGATGGTAATGAGTAAGAAAACTATGGGAAAACGTGGGGACATCTTGCAAAAAGGGGGACCATATAAGAAGAAAAGTATCTGCTTTGTCCATTAAATTGTAAATGATCTTTTCATATGATGCTGTCTTATTCATCTCTGCAAGCCATTCCTCATGTGACAGCAATAGTGGAGAGCTCCAATGTCGCAAAATACAGATTTTGGCAGCTGTAATGTCAGTGACGAGCATGGTGGGGTAATTTGGGAATGTCTGATAAGTCATGGAAGAGAATTGGGGGGGTCTGGAAGTGGCGAGGGCAAATTCATAGATTCACAGAGGTTAGACTCTACTGACGTCCAGAAGGTGTGTATGGTGGTACAGTCCAGCAAAATATGGACAATATCACTGGACGCATGATTACATCGCCAACAAGCAGAATGAGAGAGCAAGCCTGAATCCACGCCATGGTCCAGTGCCACCCCTGAAGGAATTTGAAAAGACTGAGTTTCTTCCGTGCCTCATGGACTCCCCGTTCTAGGGCCTCCAAAACTTCCGTCCAGTTTTCCTCATCATATTCCACCTGCAGACGAGCCTGCCAGGTCATCCTGAGGCTAGTCCATTGTGGCTGAGAGTAAAGATAACTAATCAGGATGTTATATAATCCATACATCTGAAAGAAACACGTTAGTGATAGATTCCTTACCTTAGAATATCCCCAGGCGTCAGACTGGATCCGGAAAGTTTTTGTCAGCAGTACCCCTGCGCATCGGAAGGTGGCGTTGTGCGGCTCTGCGTCCGTCGTTGGCGTCGTGGTCGCCGAGATGACGTCGCGGCAGCTACTTAGACGCCGCCCTCGCGCGCTGACGTCTGTTTTCTTTTTCCGCGCCAGCAAGTGCAGATCCGGAGAGAGCGGTACCCCCAGTCATTTTTTGACTGAGTTTTTGAGGCCTTTTGTCTCTATTTTTTTCGAGTCGATCGACTCCTGGTGCTTTAGGGATGCCCGGCTTCAAGTCCTGCGAGGAATGTCATCGCATGATGTCGGTGACAGACCCGCACCGCGTGTCTCTCTACTGCCTGGGGCGCGACCACGACCCCAAGTCGTGCCCTGACTGCTGGGCAATGGCGCCGAAGACTTTGCGGGAGCGGTTCCGAAAGTTGCTTGAAGTCCGGCAGTCGGCTCCGCGTCGCTCAAGGTCCCGGTCCCGTGGGAGGTCGAGGGACCGGTCGTGGAGCCATCACCATCATTCGTCGGGATCGAAGTCTTCGCACTCTGGGTCAGGTAGGACGAAGCGTCCCAAGAAGTCGAAGAAGTGCCATCGCTCTCCGACTTCCCCTTGCGCGACGCGGCTGAGTGTGTGGGTGGTGCCACCCCCGCGGCTCCGGCGGAGCCTACGCAGTCGCCGCAGGCCTACCCGCCCTTCCCGGGTCCGGCGGCGACTCTGGCCCAGCTGCAGGAATTCGTCTGCCATGGCTCGCCTCTTTGGGCCGTCGGGCCCCGCTGGTGCGCCTTCGGGCCCCGCGGGCCCGCTGGGGGTCCTTGCCTTCCACTGCCGACTGCTCTGGCATCGCTGTCTGCTCCAGCCCCGGCGCCGCAGGACCCACATGGATACAGGCCTGAATCCCGGTCGACGCCGGTTGACCTCATAACGCCTCCACCGATCCCTCCAGGCATCACCACCACCTCCGACGTCGCCCTTCCCGACGGACGTCGTCGTCCCCGGTTTCAGCCCCGACGGGACCCTCTTTCCCTATGTCCATCCTCCTTATTTTCGGCCGGTTCATCAGCCTTCGGAGGAAGGGGAGGACTGGGAGGGGTCTGAGGACCCTCTCACTGCACAGTGAGTTAGACCCGGACTGGGCAGAGGAACTGGGGGATGCCAGTGGTCTTGACACCTCTCCTGACCTTGGCATGCTCACTCCTCCTACCGTGGCTACGGAGGAGGGTGCAAGTTATGCCGTGGTGTTGCGTAGGGCGGCCGAGGTCCTCCTCCTCGAGCTCCCTACAGTGGCCGTCAGGACTAACCTCCTGACAGAATTGCTTCAGCCGGCAGCTACCTCTGCGGAGCCACTGCTGCCTTTTAATGATGCACTTTCTGACGTTCTTTTGGGCACCTGGTCCAGGCCCACCACAGGGGCTCCTGTGGATAGGAACGTGGCCAGACGCCATCGCCCGGCCCTGGGCGACCCCCTTTTCCTCTCCCAACACCCCACCCCTCAGAGCTTGGTTGTCCAAGCCTCTGCGTCCCCAAGCGCCTTCCCTACCGCACCTCCGTATAGGGAATCCAAGAAACTGGAACAATTTGGGAAGAAGATTTTCTCTTCCGCCAGTTCAGGGCTGCGGTCTGTGAACACCGCTTGCCTCTTGGGCCGTTATTCCCACTCTCTGTGGGATACAGTGGCGCAAGTGCTGCCTCAGTGTCCGGAGGAGGCCCGAACAGTGCTCTCTTAGGCTATTGCTGAAGGGAGAGATGCAGCAAAGTTCACAATTCGATGTGGCCTTGACACCGCCGACTCGCTGGGCAGGGCAATTTCCACGACGGTGGCGCTGGCTGAGGACTACTGGTTTCTCAGGGGATGTCCAGAACACCTTGATGGACATGCCCTTTGATGGCATTCGCCTTTTTGGCAACAAGGTAGATAGTGCGTTGGAACGCTTTAAGGACTCGCGGGCTACGGCCAAGTCCCTGGGCCTCTCCGCCACGCGCCCTCCTCCGCCTTCTGCTTTTCGCTCCTTTCGTGGCCACGGAAGGGGCACCTGACACGTCCATTTCAGAGCCACAGGCCTGCGCAGCAACAGTCTCAGCGCGGCTGCGGATGTGGGACCCGCCGAGGCGGGTCAGGGGGCCAGCGGGCGGGTCAGTCCACCTCCACCCCGGCCACCACTGCCTCCAAACCTTCCGAGTTTTCAGGCCCATCAAACGCCAGTGGGCGGCAGGATTTGCCATCACCTCCCCCACTGGCGCACCATCACTTCGGACAGGTGGGTTTTACAAATAGTCCGAAGGGGCTACTCCCTCCCCTTCGAGACTACCCCTCCAGCCATGCCACCCCAGTACCACCGCATGTCGGGGGATCACTTGGCACTTCTTCAACAGGAAGTCGCGGCCCTCTTGGCCAAGGGGGCCATCGAGCGCGTTCCTGCGCCAGAAGTAGGACGTGGTTGTTATTCCCACTACTTTCTGGTGCCCAAGAAGGACAAGGGCCTGCGTCCTATCTTGGACTTCAGGGACGTCAATCGCTCCTTCCGGAAGGAGAAGTTCAAGATGTTAACTCTGGCTCAGGTCCTGTCTGCCCTCGACCCTGGATGGTAGCGTTGGACCTGCAGGACGCATATTTCCACATTCCCGTCCTGCCGGCGTTACCTGCGGTAGGCCACGAGCATTTTCAGTTTACCGTGCTCCCCTTTGGCCTTACCAGCGCCCCTCGGGTGTTCACCAAAGTGATGGCAGTGGTCGCAGCTCATCTGTGCAGATCAGGGGTTCCAGTCTTCCCCTATCTTGACGACTGGCTGTTGAAGGCGGGATCGCCCCGGACAGTCGTCTCCCACCTCCAGACTACGGCCGACCTCCTGCATTTGCTGGGGTTCTCCATCAATGTGCCGAAGTCACACCTGATTCCCTCTCAGAAGCTCCTCTTCATCGGAGCGGTTCTGGATACGATGCACTTGCTGGTCTATCCTCCCGAACGGCGAGTCCAGGATATTCAGGCTCTCATTCCGATCTTTCAGCCTCTATCCTGGGTTTCGGTCAGGATGACCCTGAGGCTGCTGCTGGGCCAAATGGCCTCCTGCATCCTGCTGGTCGATCATGCCAGATGGCATATGCGGGCTCTTCAGTGGTACCTGAAGTTCCAATGGGCGCAGCATCAGGGGAACCTGTCCGATTACGTCCAGATCTCGGAGGGCACTGCTCGACAGCTGCAGTGGTGGCTCACAAACCGGCATTGGGTCAATGGCAGATCCCTCTCCCTTCCCCAACCGGAGCACACAGTGGTGACGGACGCGTCTCTCCTCGGATGGGGCGGCCACATGGGAGAGGCGGAGATCAGAGGCCTCTGGTCTCTGGCGGAGTCCAGGCTCCATATCAACCTTCTGGAGCTTCGGGCGATCTGACTTGCACTAAAGGCATTCCTTCCCTCTGTCAAGGGGAGAGTAGTGCAGGTGGTCACAGACAACACCACTGCCATGTGGTACTGCAACAAACAGGGCGGGGTGGGGTCGTGGACCCTATGTCAGGAGGCTCTGCACCTCTGGACATGGCTGGAACATCAGGGCATTTCCCTGGTGGTTCAACACCTGGCAGGTTCACTGAACACCAGGGCGGACAAACTCAGCTGCAGGTGCATGATGGATCATGAATGGCGTCTTCACTCGGACGTGGCTCAAGGTCTCTTTCGACAGTGGGGAAGAGCCTTGGTTAGATCTATTCGCCACCGAAGAGAACGCGCAATGTCAGCAGTTCTGCGTGTTGGAATTTCCAAGGTGTCACTTGCTTGGCGACGCTTTTCGTGGTGAGTGAAGTTGCGGTCTGTTGTACGCCTTTCCGCCTATACCACTTCTGCCCAGAGTGCTGAAGAAGATCAGGCGCGACCAGGCCCAAGTCGTTCTTGTGGCTCCGGACTGGGCTTGAAGAGTTTGGTATCCCGAGCTACTCAGTATGACTATCGATCCCCCGATCCGACTGCCTCTTCGGGAGGATCTTCTGTCGCAGCAGCAGGGGACGGTCCTCCACCCGAACCTGTCCAGTCTCCACCTCCTTGCGTGGCGATTGAGCGGCGGCAGTTGATTCCTTTCGACTTGCCTCCTGAAGTCTGTGATGTCATTCTGGCGGCCAGGCGGCCCTCCACTAAGGTGGTATACGCCTGTAGGTGGAACAAGTTTGTGGCATGGTGCATAGCAAAGTCTGTGGATCCCTTTTCTACCCCTCTTTCTGAGGTCCTACTGTTCCTTCTTTCTCTGGCCCAGCAGGGCTCTGCTCTGGGCACTATCAAGGGCTACCTTTCTGCTATTTCGGCCTTTCTCAGGCTCCCTGATCAGCCCTCTCTTTTCAAGTCCCCTGTTAACAGATTCTTTAAAGGCATTACCCACCTTTTTCCTCCTGTTCCCTTTGTGATGCCACAGTGGGACTTGAACCTGGTTCTCACGTACTTAATGTGCGCTCCCTTTGAGCTTCTTCACAACTGTCCTCTTCGTTTATTAACTCTGAAGACTGCTTTCCTGGTTGCTATCACCTCTGCTAGGAGAGTGAGTGAGCGCCAGGCTCTTTCTTGTAAACCTCCTTTTCTGTCCGTCCATCCGGACAAAGTTGTACTCAGGACACGTCCATCCTTTCTGCCAAAGGTTGTCACTGCCTTTCACATTGGGCAGACCATCACTTTGCCCACCTTGTTTCCGCCTCCGCATCCCTCCAGAGAGGAAGAGAGGCTCCACCGTCTGGACCCAAAACGTGCACTCTCTTTTTAGCTGAGTCGCACACAACAGTTCCGGGTGGATGACCAGCTTTGTTGGCTACGTTGGCGCCATAAAAGGTCGGGCCGTACACAAGCGGACTATTTCCCGATGGGTCGTCTTGTGTATAAAAGCCTGTTATTCTCTGGCAAAGAAGGAGCCTCCGTCAGGGCGGCGCACCCATTCTACCAGGGCGACGGCTGCCACTACGGCATTGGGACGTGGTTTCCCCTTACAAGACATCTGTCGGCAGCTACGTGGGCCTCGCTGCACACTTTCTCTAAACACTACTGCCTGGACAGCCAAGTCCGGAGAGACGGCTTCTTTGGCCGTTCTGTTCTCCTGGACTTTCTGGTGTGATCTTGGTTCGCAGACCCACCACCGGGGTTGGTATTGCTGGGGTATCTATTCTAAGGTAAGGAATCTATCCCTACGTGTTTCTTTCAGATGAACAAGTTACTTACCTTCGGTAACGATATATCTGTAAGAAACATTAGTAGTGATAGATTCCTTACCGCCCCACCCAGCCTCCCCGTTCTGCGAACTAATTTCTAGGGTTAAGGTCATCCCTTTCAGGGCCCTAGTTTCAATGCACCAGTGGTCAGTATCTTGCATGGCTCTGCGTTCCTGGCGCGGAAAGTCGTGTACAGAACTGACGTCAGCGTGCGTGGGCAGCGTCTAAGTAGCTGCCGCGACGTCATCTCGGCGACCACGACGCCAACGACGGACGCGGAGCCGCACGACGCCACCTTCCGACGCGCAGGGGTACTGCTGACAAACTTTCCGGATCCAGTCTGACGCCTGGGAATATTCTAAGGTAAGGAATCTTATCACTAACTGATGTTTCTTACAGATATATCGTTACCGAAGGTAAGTAACTTGTTCATCACTCTTTCAAACTGACACCAAGTGTTGAGGTCAGAGTACATCAGGGAACAGGGAATGGTCCATGGTTGGGGACCCAATTTGCTCAGCAGACTATTGGGGAATAGGGGAAACATGCCTAACACATGCGTGATTTGGGGAAGGGTAACCACTTTCACCACTTGAGTACATCCCCAGGGAGAGAGGTTTAGGTGGGACCACTTCACGGAGTCCAGTCGCATTTGCTTTATTAATGTCTTGATTATCCACCGCCTTGCCTTCCAGGCCCTATTTACTAGAATGCCCAGATAACTAAGGCAGGAAATCTTCCACTGAAATGGGTAATTGGCTATGGCGGCGTAAGATCTGCGACAATGGCGAGGCCTTGCTCTTTCCACAGTTCACTTTGTAGCTGGATACTGCTGCTATGGCATCAATAGTCTCCAGCACTGCATGGACAGAGAAGGGTAAGGCTGACAAGGTAAGGAAAATGTCATCTGCATATAGATACAATGTCGAGGGACCTCCCGGCGTTGGAATACCTATTTTCCGATCTGAATGGCACATGGACGCTGCTAAATGTTCCGTTGCAAGCAGAAATAACGAGGGATGAGTAGGCAACCTTAGCGGGTACCCCTAAGGACCAGGAAGTCGTAAGAAAGAGCCCCCGCAATTGACCTGCACCGAAGGGGAATCGTAGAGCTATCTCGCTCTGGAGATGAAGTCCTCACAAAGGGCAAATTTCCTGAACGTGGCAAACAAATAGTCCCATTCTGTCCTGTCAAAGGCCTTTTCTGCATCCAACGACATCACCATGGTCTCATCCGGAAGGTCCGCTACTAGACAGACTGCATGAGCCTAGTGTGTGGAGATGATTGCGTGATGAGCGGCCTGGGACAATCACCCCTTGTGAATGGTAAATCGGTGAGGGAAGAACTCGCTTAAGGCGGGATGTTAGAATGCTTACCAATATCTTGACTTCCCCATTGAGCATTGTTATGGGGCGATAGCTTCCATGAAGGAGAGGATCTTTTCCTGGTTTGGGTAGGACCAAAATCAGCACCCTGTTGTACCATATACCCAAGCAGCCCGAGCGATCAGCCTCAGCGAAGGCCTCCTAGAGAAGATCCACTACCTCCGATTTGGTCCATTTATAGAACTCTGCTGGGAAACCATCCTTTGTGATAGAGCAGGCTATTTCGGATTTACCCTATCTCCTCTTTGGCGATAACTCATTTCACCACCTACTCGGTGGCCTCCAGCCAGCGGGCTCCCACTGAGTCCGCTTGCTATGTCTCAATACCCAGTATAACCTGTTTGGGACATGGTATTAATGTATATCTCGCTACCTAACTAAAGGTGCAGTGAATGGTAGCGCAGTTGGGAACCATGACAGGACACCTCCATATTATATGGAAAAAGTCAGCCCGTTGAGCATGGCTTCTCATGCAGTGGTAATATTTCTGCCTATATAAACACAAGAGGAGGGACCAAGAGCTGTAATTTTAAGGAGGTCCTACACCTTTGCTCCTCCTAGGCTAGTGTACTTCAAAACAAGACTGGAGTAGTTCCTCTTTGAGAAAAGGTAAGGTCCCTAATCTCGGTGGAATCCTAAACCGGGGCGAAGGGATTCCCGGGGATCTGAATGATCAGATTTTAGTGCCCCCACACACCTAGTAGGGTGTCATGCTTCATCATAGGGCGCTCCTCGTCATGCCGGCGCTGCAATGGTTGACGGGCCTAGGGGCTCTTTATCGGAGATCTTTTGATCTGTAACGCCGCTTTGATGAATGCAAGTGAGGAGTCACAAAAACTAGTGAAAAAGTGTAGGAGAAGAATAAAGAGTCTAAGGGAACCAGGGGGAAGTTTAATGGGTTAGTGGTCCCTTGACCCAGTAAAAACGGTAGGGCTACCCTAGGGCCACAATGTACCCTGATAGCTAGAATGTTAAAAGTAAGGTGGGGTCGACATGTTTCACGCCTATGTTGCCAGGAGGGTCAAGCAGAGTTTCATCAGGACCTAAATTAACTAATATATAGATCTGTGGGCCCAACTTAAGGTCATGATCACTTGTATGAGCAATACATACTACACCTGAATCGATGCAGTGGGGGTTGATTCCACCTAAAGAAAAAAGGAGTGGAAAGTTATGTAATGTTATAGAGGGGAAGTTACCTCCGAACTTCCAACAATGTTGACCCACTAATAGTGGTCAATATGTCAGCGTGCTCCCTAGTCTAGTGGAGCATATTCTCCTAATTGGAGTGTCAATCAATAAAAAAACATTATGCCACACATCGCAAATAACATCTCTCAATAGCCAAGTGTATTTAATAGTGTAGACAGGGGTGCAAAACAGGTGCACAGAAAGGGAAGGTAACACATTTTAATTTTTGAAGCATATAGTTGATGCATGCCAAAAAGAAACATTTTATTGCAGGTGGTCAAAGATTGTAAACCGATGGAGGTGATCTTTATATCCCTAAGAAGGAATTCTGTTGTGACAGTAAGTAGAACAACAGTAAATGTTTTACCAGGATGTCTTACCCGCTAATCCGGAAAGGAATACCCCTTAGGTAAGGAAGAGTTCCTCCCAAATCACGAAGGGAGAAACTGATGGAAATCAAACAAAACAGACCATAATAAACTCAGCTTAAAAGATAAATAAAAATCGAGTAAAGCAAGATGCTTCCAGGTCTACTCTTACATAGAGTACTACTCACGTGAAGGTCGTGGGAGAGTATCCCCGGGCCTACCCTCCTCTGCTGGCCTGTAGGTGCAGGGGGGGGCGGGAGCCAGGGGATTATATGGCATGTCAAAGAACATCACGTGTTTCGATCGTGAGGGCCTGTTGACAAGCTTGCTTCGATCGTCGTGAGTGTTGTCCGGTGTTTTTCTAAGTCCTTGGTGATGTTGGAAAAAGCCCTTGTCGGGCCAGCATATAGGTTAGCTACGTGTTTTGTCAAGGCGCAATCGTTAAACCATTCTTTCAAGTACTGAGTCGCGGTCAATACTCGTTATCGGCACGTCATAAACTCGCGTATCCTTAAACCCAGAGTGAAAGGAAACTAAAGAAAAAGACGGCGGCCATCTTGGAATGGTGTTACTCGTCATTAATCAAAGGAGTAACTCCGTGCTAGTGAGCCCCATGGACTGTAGATGACTGAGAACCCTTATGAGTGTCAATCAGCAGAATTTATATTGTTGATCAAAAAGGGGGAGGGGCGACCTGGTCCTCATGAACTCTGTTGATTGGATATTTCGAGTGGCTGAACATTGGGCTTCTGATGACTGAGCCCAAGTGGTGTTGCATGTAATAAGACAAGCTCAAAAAGCATTATATGCAAATGGATGCAAACAGCTTCATTGTTTAAATAGCTTGATAGATAGCCACTCAGTCATATGTAATATGTCCTTTTCTCATGCCTGATCCATATCAATGTCAGTTCATAGTATGGGCATAAGGGTAATCGATTTCAGTGGTCAAGATTAGTCCATGGAATCTCGTTAAGTTCAGCCACATTGGTGGAAAGACGAAAGATCCAGCGTTGTTCCTTCTGGAAAAGTGTTTGCCTCCAGGATGGTCCATCTCATGTAATCCATGGTATGGCATTTTTCAAAAAAGTGAGAGCTCATTTTGGTGGAACCTCTTTTACAGCGAATGTTGCTGCGATGTTGGCTTATTCGTGTTCTCACTTGTCTGATCGTCATGCCAATATAGCGAAGTTTGCATGGGCACTCTATTAGGTAGATACATTTCCTGGTGTTACAGTTTGTGTGGATTCTTTGGATCCATGAGTTGGAGTTATCCAAGGTGATGGTTCAGTCAACTGGCACACTTCACAATGACTGCATGGAAAGTGTCAGACAACTGGTGGTGTATTCCATAAGGTTCTTTGAGTAGGTGTTGTTGTTACACGTGGTCTGGTATGTACAAGAAGATCTCTGAGATTGTTAGTGCGTTTAAAGGCATCCCACAGGCAGTAAGAGCAAAGACTGGAACACGGTCTCAGCCCAGAAGAAACAACAAGCCAAAATTGCTTTACATGGGGCTCTGATGATAGAATATCTTCGAGCCAATATTGCACCAAACGGACAACTGGTGACCACAGCCCCGCAAATTTTTCTGGAGGACATAGGATTCAGACGTGAATGGTCACAAATAGTGTGGAAATGCACATGTGACTGGCTGATCCTAATAATTAATACAGCCAAACATCTATCTGATGATTTACTCATCAAAATCGCAGTTGCAGAGAATAATTTAAAAGCGGGAATTAACATCTCCATCTTCAAGACACGCTTGGCAGAAATCAACTCTGAAATGGAAGAACACAAAGGCTACCTAATGCGACAACAAATTAACAAACTACAGAAAGATATAAAGCATTTTGATAAGGAAAAAGCGTTCCCATATATTAGAGCAGACTACCAGGCCCCAGGCGGTGACAGCTCCTCAGAAGATGGTTCCTTTACCCACTGTCGTAAACAGGGATTCTTTAGTAGTTCATCAAGCAGGGAGAGCTTGGGAAGTTACTCTAACAGCAGGGCAAGACTGCAACCACTGATGTATAGATATCCGATGGGCCCCTACCCAGGCCCACCACCAGTTTGGAACCCCATGTTCCATATGCCCCAACAAAAACACCCCTCTTTCTATCAACGTAACATGGTCCAACCCACCTTTTTTAGGAAGAGGTTGGGGTAGGGGCAGAGGAAAAAGACTAAGAGGACAAAAATGTGTCCAGTGGCAAGAACCACCAAAAACCTCAGACATCATTACATATGCAACTCAGGAGCAAGACAAACCAATGTAACTAGTGGTCAACCTATCATCTAGAACCACCACACCTTTGGAACAGAAAGTATTGGAAAAGGGACTAGGCATTGTACCTACCCCACATAAAGATACATTCCGTTTAAATAAGGAATTGCACATATTTTTCAGAAAACGTAGACTCGGAGCGTAATTTAAGGACAAGACATTGCCCGACAATGAGGATTCTGGCCTAAGACCACCTTCCAGATTCACCCCCAATGAGGGTATGACACCATGTAAGATCCTCACTTTTGAAAAGGCCATCATAAAAGACATACACCATCTGGAGAACAACAAACCTTTCCGTAATTTGACGTTTCAGGAGACAGACTGTGAATACATTGTCCAATGACAATGCAAACACAATTAAGCCGGCGGATAAAGGGGAAGCCATTGTGATCCTTCAAACTACCAACTACAACCAAGAATGCCTCCGCCAACTTTCTGATGGATGATACTACAACTGACTTAACGAAGACCCCACTGCATATCTTCTGACCAGAATTCAATCTCTTCTGAGTTTCTGTATCACAAGTATGGATTTCTCACAATGAAGCAGAATTTCTGGTTAACACCAACCCCAGAACACCCTACTTCTACATCCTGCCGAAAATACACAAAGTTGTGCTTCCCCCTCCAGGGAGACCAATTGTGTCAGGAATAGGATCCCTCTTGGAACCACTAAGCAAATGCTGCGATCATTTCTTACAGCTACTATTAAAGAAGATCCCCTCCTACTTACAGGATACTAGCGACGTTTTTAATTTGATCGCTGAGAGGGACACTATTGATTATATTACTTTGCTGATGACCTTGGATGTAGAAGCCTTATTGAAAAAACATCCCACAGGATGCCACACTCTGTGATTGAGGACTGTTTACTGGCTCAACCATGGACCTCACCAACCCCATAAGTTTGCAACAATTGCCATGAGAGAACTTCTTCCAATATCAAGATGCACTATTCCATCAGGTGCAGGGTATGTCCATGGGCAGTACATTTGCCCCAAGTTTAGCATGTACATGGCTTAATTTGAACGTCTCCACATTAAGAACACCACTAACCTGTTTTTGGCTAACATCAAAACGTTGCGACGTTACATAGATGACATTCTGGTCTTTTGGAATGGCGACCACAGTACCTGTGAAGTTTTTTTTGAGTGGGTAAATTCCCTTAACCCCTTCCTAAAATTTTGAAAAACAGTCTGACAAAGATCACGATCAATGACTGACACCTAACCACCACCACTTTTAAGAAACCTACAGACTGCAATAACCTGTTACGTTAGAACAGTCATCATCCTAAGGCCCTTCGGGACAACCTCCCATGTGGCCAATTTTTACATCTACGTCGTAACTGTAGCATGTCTCAAGATTACGAGAAAGAAGCAAGGACCCCAAGCAAGAATTTGTAAGCACGCAAGTACCCTCAACATGTTATCAAGTGGGCACGTAGAGGGCCAAAAACAATCATAGGGAGGCCCTCCTTGAACCCAAAATCAGACAGGAGGAGGATACTGCTGTTACTTGTGCAACTACTTTTACACCGAACTCCAATCATATCAAGAGAATAATACGCAAACACTGCCGTATTCTACAGTCTGGATCTCTGAACATGCTTATGCCATGCTTTGCATTTAAACGCACTAACAATCTCCGAGATCTTCCTGTACATACCAAACCACGCGCAAGAACACCTACTCAAAGAACCTTATGGAATACACCACCAGTTGTCGGATACTTTCCATGTGGTCAATGTGGGGTGTGCCAGTTGACTGGACCATCTAAAACTATCACCTTCGATAACTCCAATTTATTGATCCAAAGAATCCACATGAACTGTAAAACCAGGAATTGTATCTACCTAAAAGAGTGCCCTTGCAAACTTCGCTACATTGGCATGACTATCAGACTGGTGAGAAAAGAAATAACCGAACATCGCAGCAACATTCACTGTAAAAGAGGTTCCACCAAAATCCGCTCTCATTTTGTTGAAAAACACCATACCCCGGATGACATGAGATGGACCATCCTGGAAGCAAACAACCAGTGGAATAAAAAAAAACTTTTCCAGAAGGAACAAAGCTGGATCTTCTGTCTTTCCACCAATGCGGTTGGACTTAACGAGATTCCATGGAATGATCTGGACCACTTATATAGATTACCGTTATGTCCATACTATGAACTGACACTGATATCGATCAGGCATATGAAAAGGACATATTACATATGCCCGAGAGGTTATCTATCAAGCTATTTTAACAATGAAGCTGTTCGCATCCATTTGCATATAATGCTCTTCGCGCTTGTCCTATTACATGCACCCCCACTTGGGCTCATAGTCATTAGAAGCCCAATGTTCAGCCACTCGAAATATCCCACCAACAGAGTTCATGAGGACCAGGTCACCCCTCCCCCTCTTTGATCAACAATATAAATTCTGCTGAATATGACACTCATAAGGGTTCTCAGTGATCTACAGTGCATAGGGCTCACAAGCACTAAGTTACTCCTTTGATTAATGACGAGCAACACCTTTCCAAGATGGCCGCCGTCTTTTCTTTAGTTTCCTTTCACTCTGGGTTTGAGAATACGCGAGTTGATGACGTGCCGATAACTAGTATTGACCGCGACTCGGTATTTGAAAGAGTGATTTAACGATTGACCCCTTGACAAAACGCATAGCTAACCTATATGCTGACCTGACAAGGGCTTTTTCCAACATCACCAATGACTTAAAAAAACACTGCGCAACACTTGCGACGATCAAAGCGAGCTTGTCACCAGGCCCTCACGATCGCATCATGTGATGTTCTTTGACATGCCATATAATCCCCTGGCTCCTCCCTCCCTCCCCCACCCCCCCCCCCTACCTACTGGCCGGCAGAGGAGGGTAGACCCGTGGATACTCTCCCACGACATTCACATGAGTAGTACTCTGTTAGAGTGGACCTGGAAGCATCTTGCTTTACTCGATTTTTATTTATCTTTTAAGTTGATAGTTTATTATGGTCTGTTTTGTTTGATTTCCTTCAGTTTCTCCCTTAGTGATTTGGGAGGACCTCTGCCTTACCTAAGGGGTATTCCTTTCCGGATTGGCGGATAAGACATCCTGGTAAAAATTGTACTGTTCACAAATTCTCCTTACTGTCACAACAGAATTCCTTTTTAGGGATATAAAGGTCGCCTCCATTGGTTTACAATCTTTGACCACCTGCAATGAAATGTTTCTTTTTGACGTGCATGGACTATATGCCTCAAAAATTAAAATGTGTTACCTTCCCTTTCTGTGCACCTCTGTTTTGCACCCCTGTCTACACTACTGAATACACTTGGCTATTGAGAGATGTTGTTTGAGATATGTGGCGTAATGTTTTTTTATTGTTTGACACTCAAATTAGGAGAATATGCTCCAGTAGACTAGGGGGCACGCTAACATATTGACCACGATTATTAGTGGGTCAACAATTGTTGGAAGTCCTGCGGTAACGTCCCCTCTATAGCATTGCATGACTTTACACTCTCGTTCTTTTTTCTTTAGATGGAATCAACCCCCACTGCATTGATTCAGGTGCAGTATGTATTGATCATACGTGTGACTTTGACTCTAAGTTGGGCCCACAGATCTATATACGGTAGGATTTAGTTAATTTAGGTAGTGATGAAACACCACTTGACCCTCCTGGCAACATAGACGTGAAACATGTCGACCCCCACCTTACTTTTAACATTCTAGCTATCACGTTACATTGTGACCCTAGGGTAGCCCTACTGTTTTTACTGGATCAAGGGTCCACTACCCCATTAAAATTCCCCCTGGTTCCCTTAGACTCTATTATTCATCTCCCACACTTTTTCACCACCCTAGTTTTTGTGACTCCCCCACTTGCATTCTTCAAAACGGCATTATAGGTCAAATGTTCTTTGATAAAGAGCCCCCAGGCCTGTCAAGCATTGCAGCGCCGGTCTGACGAGGAGTGCCCTATGATGAAGCATGACACCCTACTGGGTGTGTGAGGGCACTAAGATCTGATCATTCAGATCCCCGGGAATCCCTTTGCCCCAGTTTAAGAATCCACAGAGATTAGGGCCCTTACATTTTCTCAAAGAGGAACTACTCCAGTCTGTTTTGAAATTTCTGCCAACCCATAGACCTAGTTTAGTCAAGTCGTAATATACTCTTTGATGAAATTTAAATTGAATTAGTCTTAATTTGACTTGCATGGTCAAACATCCAACCTTTGTCCTTAAGCGGGCCCATTTTGTTCTGGCTTTTACTTTTCAGCTGTTGAAGGGGCTGGAGAATTTATCATTAAGGGTGAATAGGTACAAAAGATCCCTTTCTCAGCCAGCGGTTCCTGCACAACCCTGGGTTCTATTGCGCCAAACACTGGGACATCCCCCAGAAAGGTGTTCATGAGGTTGAAGTGCATGGCGGAGTTGCTGATAGCGAAACAAATTTGGTCGCGTGTAGCCTGTTTTTTTCTGAAGATCCACACCTTTATTACTACTAGCAGTGAAGCCCAGTGGTACAGGCAAATGTCTGGGATCCCCCAACCCACTGTAGTATAGGATTTAAATGCACTTAATAGGGGAGACTGGGGGCTGTGTGCCCGCCCAAAGAACTTTACTCATTATAGTATTGCTTTCGTTGACTAGGGTTGTGGGTAATGTATAGGGGACATTTTGAAGTATATTTAAAGAGCGTGGCTAAGCCACCATCTTGAACAAGGCTCATTGACCCATGATTAACAGGGACAGCTTATCCCTGTTCGATACCTCCCTGCGTGTTTGAGCCAGTAACGGGGCTATGTTGAGATGCCAGCATTGTTGCATGTTCCCCTGGTTATATTGATTCCCAAATATTTAAAGTAATCCTCAGCCTGAGCAACCTGCGGGAAATCTGGATGATGGCCTGTTATCAGAACATAAAACCCTTTCCAGGTGGTGTTTTGTTGTTTTTATTGCTTCGTCGTGTTTGAGCCTCTGTGTGGGAGGGCAGTATTTTCTATTATCTGGGAGTGCGAAGCAATAGAGCATCTGAGCCATGGAATTGTGATTCGATGCACTGTTGAGCAGACTGGACGGCGTGAAGGAGGTCCTGGACTGCCACCAGACCAGGTTGGAGGGCGCGGAGGAGTGGGTTTCCACATTGGAGAACATCGCTGCCGCTGTGACAAAGTGTCTGGAGAAGCTGGAACAGCAGGTCAAGACAGTGGCTGTGAAGAACGAGGACTTTGAGGCCAGATCCCGCTGTAATGTTCTCTGCATAATTGACATTGCGGAATCTACAGCTGCTGGCAGGATGGATCCATTCGCTGAGAACTTCCTAGCAGATCTATTTGGCGCGAGTCTTTCTCGTCGGAATTCCTGGTGAAACGCGCCCATCAATTCCTAGGACCCAGACCCCGCCCCTTCCGCGCTCCTCTAAGGCCTATTATTGCCCGTATGCTGAACTTCCTCAATAGGGACACAGTTTTGCGCTTGGTGCACGAGCACCAGGGAGGAACTATCTCCTTCTATCATGACTATGCTGCTGGTTCAGGAGGCCCATCGATAGTTTGCGTGTGAGGGCCTCTCTGAGAGAACTGGGCCTACGCAATGGCATGCTGGTCCCCGCCCACCTTTGTGTCGATGTCCAGATCAAAGTGCACACTTTTGACACCCCTGCAGAGACCCAAGCGGTTTGCAAATCCTATGCCAAGGAGCGCCGCAGCCCCTCAGGCACTCCTCCTGCACGTTCCTCGCCGGACCTCTACGCCACAAACAGTTCTGAGCTGTTCCTTGCAGATTGATGTGGTGGCCAAGACATTGATAGGTAATCCTGGACTGTGTACTCCATCCCTGGAGTCGTTGAGTGACCAGCGCAGATCCTAATGCTTTAGTATGGTGGACCTCTCTGTCCGGGCCTGTCCCCGGGAGATGGTTGCTCTGTATTGGACATGGGGGGGGGCAGTTAAGATTGGGCCCCTGCGGGGGTGGTTGGCTTGACTGGAGGACCCCCTGCCTCTTCTCTCCGCTGCCTTTGTAATTTACTCATCCCGATTTTTAAACGTTTGTAAAGATTTTACCGGGAGTTGCTGGCGAGGCGTTGCCTCTCCCCATGGTGTGTATCACTTAGTCTCACTGTTTGTATTGAGTGTTGATTTTGTTTAGTTTATTAATGGGTTGCCGTTGGGATAGGTATTGCCCAGGCTGGGTGGGGGGGGGACTGTAATTGGGTTGTTTATTGTGTTGTGTATACACCACACTGAACATATGATTACACCGCCACATGCTGCCGTTCTGAAGCATTGACAACACGCAATGCCCCTGAATTGAAGCCCCGTACCGGTGGCCTGGAGATTCCATTTATGACTTGGAACATCAGAGGCATCAACAATCCCCGTAAGGATAAATAGGTGTTGCGCGACTTGGTTCGGCATGGGAGTTAAATAGCCTTTCTACAGGAGACACACCTGTCCCCCAGCTCTACCCCTCCTATCCCTCGTCATATGCCTTGTCCTGGGGCCTACATAGATACTTTTCCAATTATAGTTCGTACTCCTGTGTGGTATGCATCCAGATTCACTGCTTGCTTCCCTTCTCATTTCTGTCCATTGTGATTGATGCACAGGGGAGATATGTGGCGGTGGTTGGCCGTCTGGCAGGTCTATACTGCTGCTGAATGTGTACGCCCCAATACTGATTCCTCCAAGTTCTTCCACAGCCTGTCACAACTCCTGGGAAGGATAAACGCAGATCACGTAATAATCGGTGGGGACCTCAATTTATGTTTCAACCCAGGTATAGACTCCACGTTGATGGGCTCCTGTGAAATGTCCCGGGCAACACAGGTGCTGCTCCACATTTGTGACAATTTATATCTCGGATGCATGGAGTCAGCAGCATGCCCAGTTACCAGGCCACACCTTCTACTCTGCTCCACACTGCACATGGTCATGGCTGGACTACTGGTTTTTCTCTCTCCCTTCTTCCCTGGCTTGGTGAGGTGAAGTGCCCTCCCCACACCCTGTCAGATCACACTCCAGTGAGCATGAGCCTACATGTCCCCGTCCCGGGCACTGGAGCCCAGACCTGGCGCTTCCCTAGCCAAGTGTTGCTCGATATGCTCTTCAGTGACCAACTCCAAACTGCTTACATTGACTATTTCGACTTTAACACTGGATCCGTTGCGACCCTGTTGGGGCCTTCAAGGCCTATATCCATGGGGTGGTTGTAGCAAGGCAAAGTGGAATTTTGTGTGATATACGTGGATCCCTGGCACGAGTGGAGGCCACTCTCCAGCGCAAAGACGCGTCCACAGCGGACAGCCCAGATGTCGTCCGTCTCAGCGCTGCAGCCATGGACGAATTCCGTGAACTTGCTGATCATGAGGTGCAGTTTTTAGGTAAATATGCAAGGGCTCGCCGTTACGGTGAAGGAGAGTGCCCTGGCAGCACACTGGCAAGACTGCTCCACCCACAACGGGGGTCTGATTATATTCTGGAACTCCTCTTAGAGGACGGAACTCGGACCTTCAATAATGGCCTAGTGTTGGAGGAACTGCATAGTTTTTATGCCCGACTCTACTCTTCCAGGGGCGCTGAAGATGGTGATGCACTGGCGAAATACCTAGCGGAAGTGGCTATGGTATGGTTGATAGTTCACCAGCAGCAGTTTGAGTGAACCTATTGCAGTAGAATCATAGCTGCTATAGATTCTATGGATTGATCAAAAGCCCCCGGCACTGACGGTCTTACGAGACATTTTTTATAAATCGTTCAAACAAGTATTTGCTCCACACTTAATAGAACTTTATGCCAAATCGCTTGAGTCCGGAGTCCTGCCTCCCACTCTTCGCGAGGCGATCTTAATTTTACTGCCGAAGCCCGGGAAAGATCCCCTACAATGCCAGTCCTACACACCATTATCCCTATTAAACTTTGATGATAAGATCCTTCTGGAAACTATCATCTCCCCCCCCTCCCCCCCTTACAATCTGGTTTTCGTCCCGCATCACTACATCTATAAATTTGCATACACTTTCCTCTGTCTTACAGAGGATATCCCCGGAGGTACCGGCTGTGGTGGCCTTGCTCGATGCCGAGAAGGCCTTCGACTCCCTCGAGTGGCCTTTTCTATTTGCCACTCTGTGAAAGCTCTGACTCCCCCGCGGATTCACCTCACTGATTAAGCTCTTATACACCCAACCCGTGGCCTGCATTCATGCCAATACCTCCCCGTCACTCGCGCTCACCAGGGGTACCAGACAGGGGTGCCCTCTCTTCCTACTTCTCTTTATCATCGCCATGGACGCATCTGGTACGGCATCTGCAGGAGGGGTATCTTTGGAGAGGGTTACTATTTAATACCGGTCTATTATTGCTTTCACTTTTGGCAGACGACATATTACTTTTTCTTAGGCACCCGTCGGAGAATCTGCACCCCGTAGTCTGTGAGATTCAGAGGTTTGGCCAGTTTTCAGGCCTTTTAATTAACTGGAGAAAATCTGAACTTTTTCCATTGACAGATGCCAAACACCAGTTTCAATCTGACCTCCCACTGCATTGGTGTACCAACACTGTCAAATATCTCGGTATTCATATACACTGGAATCTGGAACAGGTCATACACCTAAATTACGGCCCGGCAGTGAGTAAGCTTACCACGTCAATCGAGATTTGGATTAAACAACTGCTATCTCTGGCAGGGCGAGTGGCTATCATCAAGATGGTCGTGCTTCCCCGCTTTCTTTATTTCTCAACATCCCGATGTCTCTTACCAATACTTTTTTTGATATGCTGAGGAGTGTTTTGATGCGCCTGATTTTGGCGGGCGCAGGCCGTGGATCAGGTGGAAGGCATTCATCCTTCCATATGCGGAGGGCTGCTTTTGGTGTGCCGCATTTTCACTTCTACCATCTGATAGCCCAGTGCCATTATATTATTTTTTTATTATTTTTTGAGAGTTCATAGATATTGCAAACATACAATTATATCGTATATAAATACGTATTCCAAAATATTGAGGAGAGAAGATGACAACATTAGTCAAAAGTACAAGCTATTAAAAATTTATAGATACTTATTTCAAAGTATTCAACAGTACAAACATAGTATTCCTGTAATGCAGAAAAAGATCAAAATTAGTTAAAGTGCAAAGTGCTAGATCATAAAAATTACATACCTATAAGTTCTATCTTTTAAAACCAAATACTACAAAAGTACAGGAAAGATCACCCTAAGATAAAATGTAACGTAGGATATCAGAATTAATACACACCTATCTGATCCAACCAATTATACCAACTGCAATACATTATCCTATCGTTCAAACATACTCCAATATTTCTCATACTTTCCCAGTGCCATTATGAGTACCATTGGTATCACGCCGACGCCAGTCTGCCTTACATCCGCATTGCCCGCGATTTGGTGAGGAAGATGCCTTTGAATGCCGTCCTTCTGGTGGGGTACCCATTGGATCCCACAGACATACAGCCGCTCGCCACAACTTGTTAGCCGTGGCGCTGGTTGATGCCCCTGCTGAAGTGGGGGTGACTGTAGTCCCCCGCTTTACCCCTTCAGACAACCGCTGGCTCCACCTTATGACCGAAGCTATAGTTAAGCGAACTCTCACTCGCTATGCACTGTACACCACAGGA
This sequence comes from Calotriton arnoldi, assembly GCA_963921515.1. Lineage (NCBI taxonomy): Eukaryota > Metazoa > Chordata > Amphibia > Caudata > Salamandridae > Calotriton > Calotriton arnoldi. The sequence continues at coordinate 3,018,473 of CAWUFW010000910.1, read as the reverse complement.
GATCTTTTTCCGGATGGACATGCTATTACGTAGGCAGAGGGCACTCGGTTCACCACGACTTCACCTCTAGACGGGTTCATCTTGCACTGCATTCAGAGAACCCTCTGTGCCCAGGTGCCTTCCTATCCCATCGCTCTGGATGATTTTACCCCCCTCTCCGCTCTCATTGCCGATGACAGCGGTGAACATCTGGTTTCCAGGCTCTTCCACACGTGTTAAGACCTGATGCCTGTTACGGACGCTGGGGTGCATGGGGGTGGAGTGCGGATCTGCAACATCCGTTACCAGATGACAAATTCCCCAATAACAAACACAAATCGCTGCACTTTAAGTTTATTCGTCGTGCGTACATAACTCCCAAACTCATGGCCAGGTTAGACCCATCCCGCTCCTCCACATGTCCCAAGTGCGGTACTGACGAGACTGACTTTAATCACTTAGCGTGGACATGTCCACAATTTCTGGCTTGACATTTTCGCACAACTTTCCCAGATGTTGGAGGTGGCGCTGGATCCAGCGCCCCTACTTGCGCTGTTGGGTTATGTTCACAATATTCCCAAGGAGTTCCGACATTTTGCAGCTGTGGCGCTGCTGCTGGCGAAGCGGGAGATTGCGTTGTGCTGGGGGAGCTAAGACGGCGAACTGCCTCAGGAGCCACACGTTTTGTGACACGACGAGTGAGCTGTATGCTCTGATGCAGCCCCCCACATCCCGTCCACAGAATATCTGGCAGATATACTTATCTCCTGCTTAGGAATACCCATTCACAAGATTGATCTATCTGGGTCTGTGCCCCTCCTTTGCCACACAGGTACGCCCTCAGTTAGACTGCCCCTCTGCTTACAGCTCATCTTCACATCCCTTCCCAGCACCACCGGTACACACAACACAGTGCTTTTTTATACACTGACATAAGCCTGGGCTGCCTAATGTCTTCTGTTCCTTGTCATTACATTGAGTTCAGAGCGTGCTGTCCCTTTCTCACTGTACAGGCGGAATCTTCGTATGTTTTGCTATTTCCTATGACATTGCAATGGTATGCTGTACTCATGTCATGAAATGTGGTGGTGGTCTTCTGTTTGTACTTGAAAATGATAAATAAAATATTTAGAAAATAGGCTACATGACGGAAGCTTCACACCTTGTACCCACATTAGATCAGTTGCTACCATAAAGAAATAGTCAAGACTTGAGAATGCCATTTCCTCCAAACTAAACACAATCCCAGCGAACCAGCCTATGATGCAAGTGGTGTTAGTCTAGTTGTTTCCCTGCTACTTGAAGTGTCTCTCAGTCTATCTATCACTGCGTTAAAGTCACAGCCCATTATCAAAACACTGATGGGCATTTGTGCAATTTGAGCAGCTAGGACTACCAGGGATGACTCAATTAATGCCAGCGGGATGCATACACTGATGATGGACTACAGCTGCCACTCCAGTGATCCTAGAACGCTTGTGAAGTGGCCAAACAGATCGTAATGAACTGCCATTGCGATAAGGGGAAGGATTTGCGAAGTAATATAGTCACTTCTCCCACCCCTTTGGTGTACTCTGCGTGATATACCAGAATATAGAGTAATAATTTTGCAGTTATTGCCCAATTAATGCATCTCTTGAAAAAGAACGTCAGAGTCCATGCTCCTAAAATAGCTAAGTACTGCGACCCCCTTAAATGTATTTTTGAACCCGTTGGTATTTCATGTAAGAATGGGGTGTAGCCTGTCAATCCCCGACTGTGCGATGGCGAAGTTGTGTGATGCGATTTAGCGGAGTGTGAGTCCTTAAGGAGTGAGAAAGAAACCTAGCATACATTTATTCTTAGCAGGATACAATTGGCAACTCCAAACAACTCTTCCCTCTCAGATCAAATGCCTGCCATCTCAGAACATGACAACTCTTTCCCCCCCTACAACCCTACCCTTTTTTCCACACCAGAGAGTATTTTTGCCCTAACTTTTAAATTTAAAAAATAGGAAGACCTACATTGAGTAACTTGAACTAACTAGGGGTAGACTGTAGTGCAGAGAGGGCCCGCAATTGCACCTCCTGAAAATGTGCTTTAGGCCATATGGGTAAAAGCAGCATGTGCTATACTTGTATGATCCGTAAACTTTGTTTTGCCTCCAAAAAAGAACAGCACAGCTTCTGGACCCTGAGTGTATAGTCATAGAAAATCATAACAGTGGAAGAGTCGTAGAGAAAGTTGTCTTAGTTATGGGATGCTCTCACAATTGATTCCCTGTCTGCAATATTGAGGATACAGGCAATCCTTGGATGCAGCGGGCCCCATGCAGGCACATGGTCAGTGAACTGTGTGCACACTCACGATGAAGCAAGGTGACACCACCTCAGTCTGGATCCATGATTTCAACAATTCAGCGGCAAACTGTTTGGGTGTCAAATTTTCCTCCCCCTCTGGTATGCCCACAATTTGGATGATGTTTCTCCTCAAATGTCCCTCATCGTATCTTCGACTTGGGACTCCAGCTGATGCACCACCTCCTGGAGGCCCGCAAACATGGTCTGGCATGTGTGGATGGAATCCCTAGTGACAGTGTTCTGGCGGTCCTGGCATAGTAAGGAGAGGTGAAGCTCAACTCTCCGATCTACCCCTTCAGAGATGTCCTTGAGTCCTGTATTGCCTGCATGATGGATCTTGTGTGGTCTAAATGTACTTTACCCGCAAGCTGTCTTACCACTTGTTGCTCTTTGTCTAGAGCAGGGTTTGTTTTTGTATCTGTCTATTTTGCCCTGTGTAGGCAGGCACAGAAGGAAGGGGTTGAAAGTACAGTGCGAAATTAAGGAGCTGGTGACGTATCTACTAACTACAGTTTGTTATAAGTCTCTGTCCTCTTCCCCAGCTGAAATCCTGATATCCAAGATGCTCGCTTATAAATTTAGGGGAGCCAGCTTAATGTCGGTAAACGAGGACCACATCTGTTCCTTGACTGCTAAGGGGGGCTATTGTGCTTTGTACTTTGGCTATGGCACAGCTCAAGGCCCTGGTGGCCCACTCGCATGCACGGTCACTAAAGCCAATCTCGACGAGGGGAGAAAGCGGCCCTATGCATCAGTCTCGTTCCCTCAAGTGCAAAATTTCACCAGAGATTGTATATGAATCTTACCACTCGACTTCCTTCAGGATTTCCGACACCTCAGTGAAACCCCACAACCACTCTATTGATGTCCATGTTGGATCGCACTGGTGCGGTTGGTGCTGACTCCACCTTGTCAGAGAGAGCCCCAGGATCGTTCCTGGGCTGCAAATGGTCACCAATACCCGCTCGCCATCTTCCGCCCACTGAGCCAGCAGGGGCACAAGCTACTGTCTAATATGGGATGCTGGCATTCTCAGATGCGGGCTGTCTGCCATTATGGAGGCACCAATACGATCCGCTCTTTATCTGCTCTTTATCCGCCCAGGCGATCCTCCATATCCACAGATCAGAGTTGTCCTACAATGTATGCTGGCCCCTGGGTCCACAAGCTCTACTGCCCAGCTCAAATGCTCTGGTGGCCATCTCGGCCTCATTGCCTGCTCGGTCATAATGCAGTTGAGGCCCTCTGCCACGTCTGCAACTCTGTACTGCCAGACTTCGGTTGTTTTTGGCATCCTTTACGGAGACTGCATGAACTGAGCTACTGTTTCAACACACCAGGGAATGGCCCACCTGTTAAGGCATCGGATGATGACTAATTTCGCGGGTTGAAGTGCGGAGCTCGAAAGTGTCCACTATATTTGGCTGTAAGCCACTCTCCACCGAGGTCATCTTCAGTGTTGCCATCTTTTTCTCACACAGATTATAGAGAGTCAGGATCTTTATACGCACACATGTACGACAGGCTTACCTTCAAGGATCTGTCCAGTGGATGACAGCACCACATTTCATGATATCTTAGTGCAGGAAGCCTCAAAATGAACCATACCTATGGATGCACCACATACATTGGTGGCAGTGATAATTCAGAGCCTTCAACCACGGGTCTCTTTAAGGCCTCTTTTAGTGTTGGTGCTGGACTTTTTAAAATTGACAAAAGACAACTTCCTCATTCCGCCAAATATGAAAGCAGCAATTCCCTATCTGCTGAAATAGTATAAGACTCTTCAACAAGACCTGTTTTTCATGGAGATAGATCCCAAGCCAGACTCTTTTAAGCTATAAGAAGGAGGCATGAAACTCCCCAAGACATCTGCACCCCTATAGAGAGCCAAAGGATGAACAAGATTGGCTAAACGATGTGTATAACCGAAGCCGAAGCACTAAAAAACAGCCAGTGCAACTGCTTTTGCTGTCCGTTATGGCAGTGAGATGTGGACATGCCTTAGGACCTTCACCAGTGACCTTCCAAGACATCATAAGCAGAATTTTGACAAGATGGTTCGCAAAGGCCATCTAGTCTCATACCAGATAATCAATGCGGCTATTAATTTGGCAGATTTTACAGATCTAGTAACTGCCATGGGAACAGCTTGTGGTGTTTTTTAGTTGCACCTGAACCCTGATGCACAGCTGAAGATACCTTGGTACGTCATTCTTTGACTCACATACTGTAAAAGGTATGATGAAGATAAAGTACAAAGCGAAGTCTCTAAATGACGTGGGACTTGAGGAGAAGAAATTATACAAATCCCTATAGAGGCACAGAGTCTGCAATTACTGGTCTTGCAGGGTCCATTCCTTTTGCCCTATCGGCAACAACACCAGGGCAGCCAAAAACACCCTTATCCAAGGAAAAGATCTAAAAAGAAATTGGCTGTCACAGCCTGCCAACTCCTTGGGGTGGCAGCCCTCCAGTAGTAGCCAGTGACTCCTCACCCTACCCCCACTCCCTAAAGCTACTGAGCCTCTCCTGTGCCGGCAGTGGTATCTCGGCATCTAAAAAAGTGGTCAGAAATCACAAAAGACAGGTAGTTAATGACTGTATCAAGAGATGGCTATTCTGTGTTTCCTGGCAACTCGCACCAGAACCAGCATCAAAATTCCAACAAGCCAACTTGTGGAATGAGACCTGAAAAGTTTGCAATGGAACCAAACTCTTACTCCACAGCAGAGGATACAAGGCTAAACAGGGAGTGCAGTTCAGTCTTGAATCTACACATGGCCAATAAGTAGATCAGAAGGTTAAAAATGCAAATGGATTTCAGGCATGTGCAGATCAAAGGTTGGACTTCGGGTTGTATGTGTGCTGTGGATATACAAAATGCCTACTTTCACATCCTTGTAGCAAATAGACATAGTGCCTACCTGAGATTCGTAGTGGGAACATCGCACTACCAATGCAGTGCTGTCATGTAGTCTGAAATTCGATCTTCTGACATGTTCCAAATGCATGCAAATAAAAGTAGCACACTTTCAAAGTCATGGAATTTTTATCTACATTTAGATACATGGTTGGCTGATAAAGGCAAATGGCTCTCAAAGTAGAGTACAATTTCCAAACAGCAAAGTGTTTTTTGTACAAACCAGGATTGCAAATAAAGCTCCAGAAATCAGTGACTTCTCCTTTTCAAGTTAGGATATCTTGGGACAGCTTTAAGCACAGTACAAGGAAATGTTTCCTTTGTAAGAGACCATGTCCTCAAATCTGTGAGAAATTTCAACTCTTCTAAAAGTCTCTCAATCCTACACCGTCCCAACTCTACATCATACTAGGTTTCATGGTATCCTACTTTTGTACTGTTCTCAATGTAAGACTACTCAAGATACCTCTCCAGGGGAAACATCCTTTACCACGCAACCATTACAACGTGGTATGGTTACATCGTGGTTTTGACAACGCAAGTCGTTACATCGACTTGCACTGGAGGGCGCTCTAGACTAAGGAATAGTGTGAATTACTATTCCAACACCTTCCCTACTGTACATAGACTGGAGTTGGAATAGTAATTCACACTATTCCTAAATCCAGCGCCCTGCAACGCAAGTCGATGTAACGACTTGCGTTGTCAATACCGCGATGTAACATACGCGTTGTACCATCATACATTCCTCTCCAGCCATGCTTAGATGATCAGTGGTCTCAGACAGAACTGGGATGACATACTCTTCATCTTGATAGCAGTGAAAAGGTCTCTCTTCTGGTAGTGCAAGATAGTCAATTTGCTACAAGGCCTGGCTTTTCAGAAGCCACCTCCAGTACTGTAGTTTTTATCAGACGTATGACTCATGATGGGGATCCCAACTAGGATCTTTCTTTGCAAAGTCCTTGATCAAGGAAAGTGAGTCACCACTTCAATTTGCACAAGCTAAGCATAGTCCACTTGACTCTCAAGGCCTTTCTAATGTCTGACAATGATCAAGATCCATATTAAGACAGTCAACACAACAAATGTACCAGCAGATGGTGACAGTCTTGAGGAAGAGCAAGAATAATGAGTGTCTGGATGAGAAAGATCAAACTGGTCTCATCAGTCTCATTAAGACAATGTAATTGGTGATGTCACAGAACGTTTGCAAGAGGAAGGTCTAGGTGGCAGTGCTTTCAGAGTAGTAAACGTATTTGAAAATCCTAAATGGTTACTTGGATTTTCCTTTTTTTGTTTTTTGTTCATGCGATTCAAGTACAAGGTTTGCTGTAATACAAACATTACAAGTAAATGGTAACCCGTTCCATATAAACATTACAAAGAATCCTTCTTAAAGTATATAGGGAAAGAGGACATAAAAGTAGGGGGCACCATAATACGAAAACTTAAGTGGGAGTAGATAAAACAAGGGTTTTGCATAGCAAAGGGTTCCCACATTATTGGATGTTCGTTATGGAGTACAAGACACACCTAAAGTATTGCGTATATCAGAAAAACACTTGTAGGAAGGAATTGTAAACCATTTAGGGGAACAGGGGTGTGTGTGTGTGGGGGGGCTATTCAAGAGCAAGTGAGAGGGTTTGGGTAGATCCTAGGTCAGTAGTGCGTATAAGTTATCCAACTTCAATGTTCTCCTCAATGAAGCTATCTAGAGAGCGACAAACAGCACTGGATTGTGAATGGAGATGCAGAGAGTGTGCCCCTCAAAGGTATGAGACCCACGCCCACCAAGTGTGGTGAGAAAGATGATTGAATGATTTCCACTCGGAAAGAATAACTTTCACTGCAATATTAAGGAGCAGATCGAAAAGAGCCATATCGTTAGCATGGAGTCCTAGAGCTTTCTCGGGGACCTAAAGCCATCACAGGAAAGCATAAAGTTATGGTGAAGTGAAATATCTCTGAAAGTCTCTCCTGGATTGCACGCCAATATGGGACCTAAAGTGGACAATCAAAGAACATGTGTTGGTGTGTGCCAGAGTTTTGGTTGCAGTTCCAACATTTATCAGAATCTTGTAAGCGCAGTTTATGAAGTCTGGCAGGGGTCCAATGGAGTAGGTGCCTTGTAAAGAGTTTGGATTGTATGAGAGAGGGGCAATTTTATTGTGTAAAGCAAGAGTACCAATAATTTCGCCATTGCTCATCAGAAATGTGCTTGAAGACATCAGGATGGAAGTGATGAGCCCATTTGGTGTAGAGAATGGAAGGTTGTGTTGCGGACGGGTCCAATAAGGGTTTATAGATTCTAGAGGCAATGTGCCCTGATTGCTGCCAACTTGCCAGGGTTAATGGTAGTGATGGGTTTTTGGTGAGAGTGAGTTTTAAAAGTTTCACCTTTATTTTAAGGAAACTTAAGAAGTCCATGTTGAAGAGACCAAACCTATTCACCAAGGTTGAGAAGGGAAGCGGGTCATCATTGGTGTCATATAGATATCTGATCCATGTAAGGCCGCTGTAGGCCCATGTTTGTACAAACTGACTGTCTAGCTCTGTTTTAATTTTAGGGTTCTGCCACAAAGAAGTCCATCTTGAATTATGAAGAGGTTCAGACAATCTTTTGCCCACCAATTTCAAAGCATTGACAGTCTATAAAGATTGGCCGGGAGTGGGACAGAGGAAGTTTTGACATTGTAACAATAGAGCAGGGACTAAATGGTGAGCATATATTGCGCTCAATCTCCAACCATAATGGGGAATGTTATTATCCTGAGTTAGCCAAAAAGCTCCCTCGGAAGCCAAGAACGCAGATCGGTAAAGTTTCCAATCTGGGAGCCAGACCCTCCTTGATGTGGAGTTTTATGAAGAGGTTTGTAGGAGATTCTTGCACTTTTATTGCTCCAGAAGAACTTTGAAGTTTTTTTATCCATTTCCTGAAGAAAGAGTTTGAGAGTTTTAGTGGGAGCATAGAAGATACAAAGTTCACTATTGGATTGACCATTATCTTGAGGGTTTGTAGCCTCCCCCCACCAAGAGATGAACTTCGGGGACCATGAGGATAAAAGGTCTCTAACTTTGGTAATAGTTTGTGATTCATTATATTGTACTGTCTCCGTTAGGTCTCCACAAAACCAGATATCTAAGTATTTAAGATGTTTAGGTTGCCATTTGAGTCCCGAGTTGCCCAAGTGTGAAGGAAAACATATTGAATTTAAAGGGAAAACCTTCGTCTTGTCTCGATTTAATGTGCACCCAGAAACCTCAGAGAAAGAATGAATGATATTGGTAATGCTTGGAATTGCAGATTCGAAATCTTCATAGAAGATCAGTATATCATCGGCGAAGGCCGCAGTTTTATAGCTTTTGGGGCCAAATTGGATACCTTTAATGTCTGGGGCAGCATTGAGTAAACAAAGTAAGGGATTAATAGCAAGCAAGAAAAGTAAAGGAGAAAAAGGGCAACCCTGTTGTGTACCTTGGTGTAGGTCAAAGTACAAGGATGTAGAGCCATTCATTCTAATGTTTGCTTTGGGGTCGGCATATAAAGCCATGACCATAGTAATGAGTCTCTAAGCTTATGAGATTCCAAAACAGCATGGAGAAAAAGCCATGTGACTTTATCAAAAGCCTTTTCGACATCAAGAGAGATTGCCGCTGTGGGGAGTGAGGACATATGGGACTTTTCCAGTATGTGGCAAAATGTGCGGATATTATTCCGGGTCAGAGGACCCTTAACAAAACTGTTTTGCCAAGTATGTATTAAATCGGGTATAGAACTTTCTAACATATTGGCTAAAATCTTTGCGAATATTTTTGCTTCGATATTTAAGAGAGAGACTGTCCGAAAGTTTTTAGGATCAGAATGATCCTTTCCCTCTTCAGGAATAACCACTATTGTTGCTTCAGTTGCTGAACCCGACACTTTGACCTGGAGTACAAAATTATCTAACATATTTTTAAGGTAGGAGATAATTGAGGGAAAAAATACCTTATAAAAGGCGATGGGAAAGCCATCCGGCCCTGGTGCTTTACCTGACCGCATAGATTTTATGATTTCCTCTGTGTCAAATGGTTGATTCAGTCGTGCCCTATCTGAATCAGAGACTTAGGCCATGGGGAGGGTATTCAGAAATTCAGGACATTTGGATTTTTCGCATAGCGTCTCTGGGGTATACAGTTTACTATAAAAATCCTTAAAGACAGAGTATCTCTTCAGTTTTTAATTTCTGTGAGCCATCACAGGCTAAGATGTGAGAAATTTGGTTGCTTTGGTTATTAAATTTAAGAGTGGCAGCGAGTATTTTTACTGGTTTTGTTACAAAACAAGAGTTGCTTCGATTTTTGGGCATGAACACTGAGATATGCCCTTTTATTGACAATGGTGTTAGAGTATTTCAAATTTCATCTAGTAAGGATTTATAATTTAAGCGTCTAAATGACTCTTCTTGGTCTTAATTTCGGATTCCAGCCTGTGCAGTGATTTCTTAATTTCACCGTTTTTGGCAGCCATTCGTTTTATAATGTGCCCCCTAATTACACATTTAATTAAAAGCATCCCACAGAATTACCAGGGACTGAACCGAATGCTCATTTTCTTAAAAAAAGTGAGCTATTTCAAGTTGAAGATCTTCAATATCATGTTGGTTCTCAAGGACTTCTGTATTCAGGCGACAGATTTTGGCATTGTTTGTATCGGACACGGATCTAATAGTCATGGAAACTGTAGTATGGTCTGAGCTAAGGATGGGATGGATTTTGACATTGGAAGTTTCTTTAAGAAGTGAATTATCCACCTAGAGATAATTTATGCGTGAAAAGCTGGCGTGAGGGGGGAAAAAAGGTAAAATCATTACCTTTAGGATGGTGAAGTCTCCAAACATCAAAGACGGTGTGAAGTGCAGAGACCGAGCCTTTGTTCGTGAGCCCTAGATGTTCTGAACGTAAAGGCCGATAAATTTCTAAAATGGGGTCCATAGGGAGATTAAAATCCCCACCAACAATAAATTTTTAACCTCTTGGGATATCACCTAGTTTTTTGCTAAGAGTACGCCATTTGGGGCATATAAGTTCATGATATAAACATCTTCATCTTAAAAGCTATTATTTAATCTAGTAAGAAGCCATCGGCGTCATGTTCGGAGGCGACTACAATTAGTTTCTATTTCTTCGAAATTAAGCTAAGAACCCCATTCCTCTTCCCACAAGCTTCAGAACAAGTGACATCGGAGAACCAGCCTTTTCCTCATTAAGACGCCTTTTTTATAGCCTATTTTGTTTTCCCGGAGTAGCACTATATCTCCATCCAAATCTTTACAATAGTCTAAAACTTTGGTTCTTTTGACGGGGTGGTTCAGCCCCTTAGTTTTCAAAGAGACCACATTTAAGGATGACGTTGGAACATTTTGAGATATGCTCGAAAGAATACATGTATAGCAGGTGCATATGGAGGTGTGAACAACCTATCTTGGGAACATCTGAATAGCTCCAAGGGGAAACAAAGGAAAGGGTAAGGAGAGGGAACCAGAGCCTTAGTGGGCCCATACAAACTGTATAGAGATCCAAAAATAGGACGGGCCTTATCCCAACAGGGGCTGTCTGTGAAAGACATGTAGCATGGGAGAGATCGTGATGGAACACGAGAAGCAACGGCAGTACCCAGCATCGCCGGCCGACCGGGAGAAAGCAACAAGCTGAGAGTCACCGCAATATGCGAAAAAGTTTAAGCATATTAACAAACTGTAAACGATGTGCTATGGAATATATCTGATAGACTACTAGCCGCAGATTCCTTAACGTAGAATTATCCCCAGGCGTGAGACTGGACCCGGAAAACTTTCTTTGGCCCAGCATCTCTGCGCGCCGGGGGGCGGTACCACGCGACTCCGCCCTGACGCCGTATGCGGGCGTGACGTCAGCGAGGTCACATAAGCCCCACCCCGGCGCGCTGACACCAGTTTCCTTTTCCGCGTGCAACGCGGATCCGGAATCGTGTCCCTGACCTGTTTTCAGGCCTTCTTTTCACGCTTTTGTGCTGTGGAACAGTGTGCGAATGCCTTCGGGCTTCAAGACGTGTTCTTATTGTGCGCGTCAGATGTCGGCGACGGACCCTCACCCTATTTGCATGTGGTGTTTGGGCGAGCACCATGATTCTACGGACTGCGACGCTTGCCAGCATCTGAAGCCGAAGTCCCAGCAGGAGCGCCGGATGAAACTCCTTTCAGCCCGCTTGTCCAGATCGGTGTCGTCACCGCGTCCGTCCCCCGCGGAAGGGTCCAAGAACCGCCGATTCCGCCTCCGACATCGTCCTTCACCGAGGCCCCAGGGGCGTCGCTCGCCCGCCGGTAAGTCTTATAGCTTGTCCCCGAGGCCTGGTCCCCGTTCTGCGGAGGGCGCGGGTTCTCTTCGGGACATGCGGCCTCGTTCGTCGCCACCCTACCTGCCGTTTCCTGGTGTTGGGGCGACGAGGGCCCAAATGGAGGCCTATGCTGTGGCTCTGCAGGCCTCCTTGGCCCCATCTCCTCTTCCTGAGACGTCCGCGGATCCCTTGCCACGTGCGGGGCCTTCCGCGGAGTCGCCGGCGGCTTCGGCCCCGGCGCCGACTGGTTCGGCTCCAGGTTTTGGGGGTGTGGTGTCGTCGAGGTGCGGCCCTACGGGGTTCCCCTCTTCGGCCCACGGCGCCTCTGCCTTGCCGCAAACCCCCGAGGGGGTCCCTGTGGTGTCGCAGGAGTTCGCCGGAACTCGCGGTTCGTCCCAGAGTCCCCCTCGGTCCTCTCGGCAGGCGGTGGCCTTGCCGGAGGCCGAGCCGACGCCGCTCAGGTGCTGACGGCTGTCGGCTCTGGCGGCGCCGCGGGTGCTGGCTAGGGGCCGGGGCGCTTCCCCGGGTCCCTCTCGGCCCTCCGTGCAGGCGGCTGCCTCGTCGGAGGTCGAGTCGGCGCCTTTTCGGCGCTGTTCTTTCGCCGCTCCGACCCCGCCCCATTCTCCTGGGGCGCAAGTGGTGGTGGGGGTCGACTCGGCGTCCCCGGTGACAGCACCAGCGCCGGTCGACGTCGCGCCTGTGGCGGACTCCACGGCGCCGTGCCGGCGTCGGGTCGTCGACTCGTCTCCAGAGGTCCCCTCCTCTCCGGATGTTTGTCAACTTTTTGTCTCCTCTTCCCCGGAGACGGGACGCCGCGTCGTTGCTTTTTCCCCGGCGTCTTCCAGGGAGGGCTCTTCGCCGTCCCCGCGATCACGGCCTTCCCTGGAGGCACCTCAGGCCCCCCACTCGTCCGTGGATCTTCCGCCATTAAGGGGCTGGCCGTTTTTTCCTCAAGCTGGACTCGGGGATGGCCGGCTTAGTTTACAGCCATCGCCCATGGAGGAGATTCTCCCCTTTCCAACAATACCTCTCCCATGTTTTTCGGTGCTCGGGGGGCTGAAATAGCCCCACAAGCACCGAAACTGAAACAAAGTTTCAGTTTTGTTTTCATAGTAATGACGACAGCGCGCCATGCGCGCGATCGTCATTACAATGAAAACACACACTATGCTTTGGGAGGTTGGGGAAACTCTTCTCCACCTCCCAAAGCAAAAAAAAAAAAATGGGAAATCCCTCTGCTGTTTACAGCAGAGGGATTTTTTTGATGTGTGCTCTTGACGGAATGGTTCAGTCATGAGCACACTGGCACTTATGCTCATGACGGAACCATTCCGTCATGAGCATAGAAGGGGTTAAGGCATGATAAGGCACAACACGGGCAAATAAGTGTTATAGGAGGTTACACTGAAGTAGTAATAATGAGACAAAAAACATGAATGGTACCGACAAGCTTCAGTGAATATGAGCGCAACAGTGGTGAAGTGTAACGACGTAAATGTAAAAGTATGTAAAAATATATCGTAAGACCAGAAATAATGGGTAACCCAGACCAAGGCGGGACACATGGCACATAAAACATGGCATATAAAACAAAGCGATAGCAATATATCAGGCAGGGAATAGAGACCTATGACAAACAAAATATACTACAAATGAAGCCCACAGTCCAGGGAACATACAAACCAATGCCACATACGATACCTGCAGCATGTTAGGAGAAACAGGAGGATGCACAATTACCAGCCACCAGATGTGGATACAGTAGCCTGAGCATACGGAAACAGTTGGATAAATAAGCTCAGGAGGAAACAGACAAGGGGGGTCTCAATGAAGTGGAGGGAATAGATTCAGAGTCCATATGGTGTTCCGAGTTATTGTTCAAGAAAGTTTCTAGATGTAGTGGCTCTGTAAAGACTTTTGGTTGCCCCTTGAAAAAGATAGAGAATTTGGATGGGCCAGTAAATGAATAGGGAATACTCATATCTGACAACAGTTTCCTGAGATTCAGAAAGCCTTTACGACAAATGACTGTATGACGTGCAAAGTCTTGTGAAATAGAAATCTTGTGATCTTTCCATTTTATCATCCGAACTCTCCGCATGTGGGCTAAGATTTGTTCAGTATGTTGGTGGCGCAGTGGTTTAAAATGAGGTCGGGGCGTGACTTGGTGAGTTCCATGGCGGACGCTAACTAATAGCACTCCGGTCCACCTGACCTTCAAAATCCGGCATAGTCCTTCAAAAACACCAACCCCCACCCCCTCATCCCACCCCACCCCCGAGAGCGAGCCCGTCTGGGTCTGGTGGAGACATACTTGAGGAGAGTGACGGCGACGGTGTGGCTCCGGGGGACATTGCCAGGGCATGCAGCCTTGTTGCGTGCCTGGTTGACCAGGCCCGCTTCCGCCGACCACTTCGTTTTCCCGTGCCGTCTGCAGGCTTAGTAGATCCCGCGACCAGGTGGCCGTACGAAATCCTGGGGGCTGCGGGTCCGGTGGGGGTACACGGAGCCTGCCAGAGAGGGCCTACAGGGCGACGCAACGGAGCTGCTTTGCCGTGGGGGCGGGCCCTTTGCCTGCAGAGCCTGGGGCCGGTCGGAGCCCGCCCCTGGAGCCCTGACAGCGAATCGGGAATCCTGCGGGATTCGAGGTGGGCGCGCGGCCCGGAGAAGGGGACGGGGCTCCCCGGCGACCACGCTGCCTGTGACGCTGGGTGGCTGACAGCCAAGCTGTGTCCTGGGAGGCCTGTGGGGCTGCCATCGTGCGAGCGGCGCCCGCGACACATCAAGGCTGTGATCTGGAGTCCGCCATCGGGCGGCAGTGAACCCGGGCACAACCGACTGCACCGCTTCAGACCTGAGAAGGTAGGCCTGCTGCGAGCTCCCGCACTATTGAGGGAGACGGCCCCCCCTTCTTGATTTGCCTAGAGCCCCCTCTGCAGCACTTGGACTCAAACATTACTACCTGGGGCTACCCCCAGATGGCACATTAGCCCACAATTGTGCCTGTGGCTTGCACATTGTGAGAGGGACTCCGACGCAGAGAAGCCTGGTTGGAGCCCGGGGGGGGACGCTGCAGGTTGGTGGTCCAGCACATGCGATCCTCTTAGGGGGTCCGCGCTGAGGTCAGCTCTGGGTGGCAGAAGCTGCTGAGCTAGGCCTGGTGCGGCTTGCGGCCCAGGACTGGCTGTGCCCGTGAGGCCGGCCCGTGACGTCCCAACCCACTGAGAGACACGCGGAGTGGCCTGACAGGCTCGTGATAATCCACGGATCCCCACGTGGAGCCATACAGTGCTGCGCCTCCGCTCGACCCAGGGGGAACCCCTGCATCGCCATGATGAAAGACAAATCTCTAGCCCCTCCAACGAAGCAAAGCACCTTAGACCAATATACTACCACAAATACTAGGGTGGCTGGAGGATCAGATGGTGCAGGGACTACCCGGACAATGCTGCCTTGCTCGCTGCCATCACGCGGTCGCGCGACATGCTGGATGCTAAGATTGGCGCAGTTGGGTCAGAGGTCTTGTTTCTTCGACAAGATCTCAGGAAGGCGGTAGACCGTGTCACTGAGACGGAAGCCAGAGTGTCAACAGTAGAAGACACTGTTACGACAGTCCAACAACAAGCCAATAAATTGACCGTGTTGACCCAGGAACTAGCTACACAGGTAGAAGACGCTGAGCACCGTGCCCAGCGAAATAGCCTGCGCTTCCTGGGATTCCCAGAGGGCTGCGAAGGCACCTCCATGGAGGCGTTCCTGACAGTGGCTACGCTCCCTCCTACCGGAAGATATGCTCCCCCCTTGTCGTGGAACATGCCCACAGGGCCCTCACGAAGGAACCCCCTCCCGGAGCAAGGCCCCGTCCCGTGAATGCCAAACTCTTGAACTGCCACGATAGAGATGCTATTCTCAAATTCGCTTGGGCTGCAAAGTCAAGCCCACATATGACTCCCGGGATATTCTGATATTCACTGACTACACTAAAATAGTTCAGCAGCAACGCCAATCGTATGTGGCACCCAAATGCGGACGCCGGGAACTCAATCTCCCAATATATGCTGCTTTACCCTGCTCGGATGCGAGTCATCTACAAGTCATAGTGTGTGTACTTCGACACACCTGAGGCTATTTTTGCTTGGACTGATGAGACTGCATCTTATGCCGCATACACCACCACCGCTGGAATCAGATTCTGCCCATGGAAACAGGCGGACCCGCCTGAAGAAATACACATCGAAATGAAGGCACAGATCGCGCTCCAACTGGCGCTGTCGGATGCAGGGTAAAGACTCATGACTGAGTGAGTCGCCATGAGGTGTGGCTAACCAACCCAGTTTACTGCATCCAGTGACAATCTTGGCCCGCTCTCGTGGGATCCACAGGCCGGTTGGGGCCCCAATGAGTTACACCTGAAGGTTCTAAAGACCCATGGTTGAGGGAGTTGGGAGGTTGTGGAAACATTGGCATGAGATCCTTCCGGGCTCCTGTTGGGGCTCCTGGGGTACCCCGCTGCGACAGATACTTCATGTTCACTGATGTATTGGGGTGGGGGGAGGGGGATGGGAGGGTGGTATTTCGATGTTACATGTTTTGCACTGTTACGGCACAGACATAGGGGTACTGCTACTCTTGAACACTGCCGCGCATCAGAAAGGAGACAGACATGGTCTTCCCTGCCATTGTCCCAGCTTGGACAGTCTGCCATTTTTAAAATGGTCTCCTTACCACGACTGCTATATCAGCTACAGAATTTTCCCCTATGATATTCCACAATCATGGTTTAAGCAGATTATCGAAGTTCTTAATCACTTTCTATGGGGGGTGTTGCAGTTAGTGTTGCCCTCCGCATCTGTATACAGTCCACTTATTGCGGGGGTATAGACGCAGCGGATGTGTACGCTCACTACTCCACCTCCCACGTACTCCATATCAACAAATGGTGGTATAGTAGACAGACCCGGCATATGCAGTGTAGAGACGAGCGATGGGCAACAGGCCACTATCAGATTTTCTCTACAGCCACATAGGAATAGCTCACCTGCCCCCAGCAGAGTGGTCATCCGACTATGGCGACAGATGGTCCGGCGGTTGGGTTGGTGGCGAAGGCTGACTCCGACGACCCCATTATGACATGAAACCTTCGCCCAACTGGTAGCTGCACTTCCAGGGTTTCGAGCATGGGACCTTATAGGCATATCCACGCTGGGTGACATTATGAAGGGGACTGTGCTCAAATCATTCCTGCAGTTGCAGGATGGGTACCAACTTCATCGTAATCAATTTTATGAATATTTACAACTCGCACGCCCTGACACCATATATTAAGGACCTGACGGATACCAGAGTTTAACCCATTGGAGTGCGGCTGTTATTGGGTAACATGGACGCACATAAAATTAGACAAGTACACCAAACCCTGACTACACATAGTCACATTACTCTAGGCGCGTCACAAGCGACTTGGGAAGGAGATGTCGAGGATCTGGATGACAATGACTGGACAGAGGCACTGGCAAGTCTCCGAGGCGCGGCCATCGCATCATGCCAACGTTAACCTCAATTAAAATATTTGCATCAAGCATACTATACATGGTCTTGCCTCTGGCGTATGGGAGTAATATCCTCCCCTGCATTTCTCTGTTGTGGTGGAGAGGAGGGGACCTTCCTACATACAGTATGGAGTTGTTACGTGCTCCTGCCCTTCTGGCGCGGGGTGACCTCCTGCTTGGCTCAGGTGTTGTACTGACGGATCCCCCTTGAATCTAAACTAGTTCTCCTGCACAGCACAGAGGTGATAGGTGGTAACAGAAATAAACAACACCTCTTATTTTTGGGGCTTACCCTGGCCAAGCAGGATGTTGCCCAACACAGAAGGGAGGTCTCCCCACCTTCGCTGGGTGCATGGAAGCGGGCCGGGTGCATGGAAGCGGGCCATAGACAAAAGTATGGGATTGGAACTAGTAGTATTTAAAGCACACGGCTGCCCTCAGAAACACAGTAAAATTTGGAAACGGTGGGTGGAGTATTGGGGTATTGACTTGTCCTCTACACAGCCCTCCGAATCCCTCTTAGACCAGGAGATACGGCCATAAATGTAACAATAGCGTGCAACTTTTCCTACTCTAATGCTGTGGACTATTATTTTGGGGGGTTCGGGTGAAGTATTCGGTCTGTGCCAGGGTTTCTGAAGTTCTATAATATTGGTATTCCTCAGATTGAAGCTATGCTTGATATTGTCCATATATCCGGGCCTTTCAGGCTGTATTGTATTACCAATAAAATTTCAATAAAATATGGTTAGAAAAAAAAGATCTCGGGGAGATCATGTTTTTGGGTTTAAAAGACGGGACCCTATGAACTCTTTCAATCTCAAAGTCCTTCTTAAAGGTGTTTTGAAGAAGATTCGGTATCCAGGGAATTAAAAAGTCAGCAACTGAGTTGGCTGAGTCTTCAAGACCTTCCGGCACACCAAAAATGCGAAGATTGCTCCTGCGACTACGATCTTCCAGCTCTGTGAGCTCTCTTTAGTTCAGAAACGGAGTGTTCGAGAGCATGAATTTGCTTAGCTTGCTTATTAGAGTAATCCTCAGCTGAACTAATTCTCGTTTCAGCATTTGTGATCGTGGAGGTCCTTGTGAATACCAGCAACCTCTACCTGAAGCAGATCTGTATTAGTCTTGGTGCTTTGAGCGATGTCATGAACCGAATTGAGCTTAAGGAGTATGACCTCTAAAGTAGCTGAGGAGTCTGGGCTGCCTTTCACCGGAGATTCAGGAACCGGCGGGACTGTTTAGTGCATTTTAGGGTAGCTTTGACGTTTCTTTCCTTCATGGCGCTGTCCCTGGAGTCCGACATATCGTAAACTGAAGACAAACGTGGTATGGATTCTGAAGCCAGAGATTTGCAGACCTTGTTAGTGGAAGGAGGACTCCTACTAGGCAGAGGCAAGAGGGTAGCACACTGAAGGGCTCAGGAGGAGTCAGAAGGCACTGTTCATCACCACAGGAAGAATGAAGAAAAGCTACCTTGTGAGGACAAGACCTGGCACCAACTGATTCTAAGACCTACAGAGAGCACAATGTACACAATAACACCGGGGCAGGTGTTACTACTGCAGAATCAAGGCCGACAGGTAGACACTACAAAACACTGCAACTTCAACCTTGGCCGCAGACAAAAAGCAGTGCTTGTGAGGCCAGTGTACATATGTAATAGGCAAAAATAGCACATAAACATGCAGGCACCAGTTCTATTGCACGGTGTGCCGTGAAGAGGCGCCCTCACCGCTACTGCAGTCTGAAGGGAATCACAGGTACTTCAGGAACGGTTAGCAGTGACCCCTGTGGTGCACATTGGTAGAGTCAAAGGTAGAGAACTGCACTCAAGATATAGTTAGATGCCACTTTCATGTATGAGCCAAACATGGATATGCAGTGAGTACCACCGTACCTTAGTCGCGGTGAACCAGTCTCGTCAGGAGGAGACCGGACACTGCCATCTTGTGCACATCAGACGCTAAAGGAACAACCTCGTAGGCAAGCACAGGACCGTTTCAAGGTTCGTACCCACTGCCACTGAGGAAAGGTCCCGGAAATAACGAGAGGATATCTAGCCCTTCAATAGCTCCGTGTCTCAGTCACTGTGAGCCGTTCCCGTCAGGAGAAGCCCGGGCGGCGCCATCTGGTGCGAGCCATGTCGCAGGAAAAACGTCCTTGCAGGCGTTTCTCGAGGCTGCAGCAAAATGTCGTAGTCACTCCAACATGTTCCGCGCACCTTCCGCCACTTGTAGATATTGAGAGCCACTTAATTAAATGTGCCTGACTGGTCAGCATGCTGGGGATGTGTCGGAGCTGAAAAGCTAAGCCGCCATCTTGTCCGTGCACCAAATCCCTTGGATTTTTCTTTCACATGCCTGTAAAAATTGATTCTTTTTTGTTTTCTTGATCAAGCATTTGTAGATACTGGTGTGATGTTAGATGCTTCTTTAATTGGCATGGAACCCATTCTTTGAGCTTAAAAGCCTCTGAGAAAGGGCACTAAATATGTTTTCCATTGGATGCAATGGGCAGGACGCAGTCTCTGCCTTTTTTGGGTGTCATAATACGCCTAACAGATGACTGAAACTAGTGTAATGAGCTTAATCTAGAACAGTGTTAACAAAGCAAGCCCCTTTAACCCCCCACGAAAGTGAACACCTCAGCGCCAGTTGTGGGGTTTTGAAATTATATGATAATCAAAGTGCTGCACCAAACTGAATGTAGAACTGACTTGAAGATAAAGAAGAAAATGATTTCAGCATTACTCTAACCATTTATTATTGATTAACTAGTTCAGCGACTGTGCAATTAGCAAGTTTTGCTAATTTTTCCTTTCCCTGGTAAGGTCATCTGAAATTCTTTCAGCTGCTTCCAAGAAGAGTGAAATGGTAGCATTCTGTGTGCTCCTGCCACCAGATTTAGTGACTTTTCGAATTGTCTTTAAAGTCGCACTGATTTTTCCTTGTGAAATTCCCATGATTTTAATCTAAATCGTACAGAGCCGTTCCACAAGTGGCAGCAGCTTTGTCACTGGTTAATAACTTGTTTTTCTTTTTTATTATATAACATGACCTAATGCCCTACAATTTCTAAGCACTATATGTGGTATTATTGTTCAGTTTATGGGTCTCTAATTTACCCACATCAGAATTGTATAAGGCAAAGTCCAGTGTCTTGCTGGATTCTGATCTTGAGTGAAGAACTCCACAAACTTCTGTAGCAACTGCTCAACTTATTGAGCCATTCTACAGTGGAAATTTGATACTGTGCATTCCTTTTTTCTGAGGTAATGAGGCACAGTGGATTGATAAGTGGTCTTGAAGCACCCACCTATTTACACGAGGAGTATACCACCACATGTAGCATGTCTGTGTCCACTTGAGGCCTGATTCACAAATGTAAATATACCCATGTAGTTACTAATGTGTAAATTTTGTCTTGCACTTAGGTGCAAGTCTACGCTTTTTTGCAGTTCACTGTTACCAAGTGTAGATTTACACAAGTGCAGACTATCTGATAGAGACTTCTAGCCGCAGATTCCTTACCTTACACTATTCCCTGGTTGTCAGACTGGATCCGGAAGATTTTTGAGCAGTACCTGTGTCACTCGGCTCTGCGTCGGCATCATCTGTACTGTCGTGTGGGGTACCTATAGAGGGCCCCCTGGCGCGCTGACTTCGGTTCTTTCCTTTCCGCAACGGATGGCACTGATAAGACCTGAGGTACCACTCAGTCACTTTTTGACTGGCTTTTTTGACATTTGGCAAACTGTTTAGAGAATTTTTTGTCTCCTAGTGTGAGGATGTTACCCAAGAAACCGGCTGGTTTCAAACCATGTGGTGCCTGTCGCAGGCAAATGTCGGAGACAGACCCCCACTTGGTGTGTTTGTGGTGCTGGAAGCAGGACCACGACTCAGACCTGCGAGGACTGTTGTGCCATGCATCGGAAGGCTCATCTCAAGCTCCTCACCGCACAACGTCAGCAGACTTCGCATGCTCGAGGTCCCGATTGTGTAGAAGGTTCTGGGACTGCTCGCAGGCCCCTTCACGATGGTTGTCATCTCACTCAAAATTGTCGGGGAAGTCCCACAAGTATCAGAAGTCCCAAGAAGTCGAAGAGGTTTTTGACTTTGCCTCGTCCGTCAAAGTCTTCTGACGAGACGCAGGAGCGTCCGCACTCCAGGCCCCCTGATTAGTCTGAACCTGGGTCTGCTCCGCGCTTCCCAGATTATCCTGGAGCCAAAGTGACCCCCATCCAGCTGAAGGAGTTCTTTGAGGCCATGCACCTCATATTCGGGCAGCACAGCCCATCTGTAGCACCTTTGGTGTCCCACAGGTGTGTGAGGAGCCCCTACTGGACCCGCACATGTGGGTAAGCCCTCAGCACTTGTTGAGCCCCATGGATCCCTTGCTGGATCAGGAGCGCAGCTGCTGGTGAGACCGAGACCTTCCTCGACACCCGCTCCAGTACTGACGCCCCCTGCATGGCCTCCATCATTATTCCTGATTCGGACAGAGCCGGATGGGTGTTGTCCAACTCTAGTGCCGACCGGGTCCATGCTTCCCGGAGCAGAGCCAGTACCATTTTTGTTTGATGGGCCCGATGAGGGAGACATATAGGAGGGGTCTGTGGCCCCTTATGGTCACGAGCTCCCAGATGAGGAACAGGGCAACTGGTACGAGGAACTGGTGGAGGCTAGTGGATTAGACACCTCACCTGACACTGGCTTGGTCTCTCCTACTGTGGCAACGGAGGATGGAGCCTCTTTCGCTGTGGTGGTGCGTAGGGCAGCTGAGGTCGAGCCCACAGTGGCAGTCAAGACGAATGTCTTGGCAGAGGCGCTTCAGTCGGGAGTTTCCCCTTCTGAACCTCTACTCCCCTTCAACTAATCCCTTACAGACTTCCAAGCCCTGCACTGGGGCTCCTGTGCATAAGTCGATTGCCTACTGATAGGGCCCTGCTCCTTGGGCCCCTATTTTCCTTACCCAGCACCCCACCCAGGAGAGTTTGGTTGTCCATACCTCCACATCCGGAATGAATCCCAGCGAGTTCCCTGCCACTCCACCAGATAGGTAATCCAAGAGGCTTGGAAAAACTTTGGCAAGAGAATGTTCTCTTCCGCCAGCCTAGCATTGTGTTGTTGAACATGCGTTTTGGGCGTTATGCCCATACGATATGGGACTCTGTTGCACAAGTGCCACCTAAGGTCTCTTAGGAGGACTGAGCCATACATACCCAGGCTATTGGTGACCGGCAAGTTGCAGCAAAGCTCACCATAAGGTGTGGGATCGACATGACTGACTCGCTGGGCAGAGGGATCTTGTAGTCCGTGGTCTTGCGGCGCCACGCCTGACTAAGAATGACTGGCTTTTCAAGGTATGTCCAGGCTTCCTTCATGGACATGCTCTTTGAAGAGAAGGTGGATTCAGTGCTGGAGTGCTTTAAGGACAGCAGAGCTACAGCCAGGTCCTTGGGCTGGTGTATGGCCCCTCGCTGACCCCAATCTCCCCATTTCATGGCCACGAAAGGGGTCGCCAGACACGCCGATCCCCCGTCAGCCAACAAGCTTCTCAGCCTTTTCATGGCCGAGATCCCATACACCAACTGGGTCGGTCCACCCCTTCCTTTCCGGAAGCTGCTACTTGCAGTCCTCTTGAGGTTCCCCTCCAACCGTCATGGGCACCCAGCAGTGCAAGACAGGATATGCCATCACCTCCCCCTCTGGCGGTCAGTGACATCAAACTGGGTCTTACAGATCATTTAAAGGGGCTACTCCCTCACCATTGCGACTACCCTGCCACACACTTATGATTAGCTGACAGAGGACCATCTCTCCTTCCTCTGTCCAGAAGTGTGGACTCTATTGATGAAGTGAGCCATATGGAGGGTGCTGCATCAGAAGTAGGTTGTTGTCCCTCTACTTTCTGGTACCAAAGAAGGATGGAAGACTTAGTCCTATCCTAGACTTGCGCCTTCTCCACCTCTTCTTGAAGAAGGGGAAGTTCAAGATGCTCGCACTCGCCCAAGTTTTGTTTTCCCTGGAGCCGGGAAACTGGATTGTAGTGTTGGACGTGGAGGACAAAAATGTCCCGTCCTGCCTGCCCACAGACACTACCTGCGGTGTACGGTAGCCTAAGAGCAGTTTGTTTGCTGTGCTCCCTTTTGGCCTTACCAGCGCCCCATAGGTGTTCAGGAAAGTGATGGCGGTGGTTGCTGCTCATCTGCAGAGGTCAAGGTTCCAGTCTTCTGCTACCTTGACGACTGGCTGTTGAAGGTGGGCGCGCCCCAGGCAATCATCTTCCCACCTTCAGACTACAGCGGACCTCCTGCGCTTGCTGTGGTTCACCTCATGGCCTCCTGCATCCTGCTTGTTAGTCATGGCTGTTGGCATTGTTGGCTCTGCAGTGGGACCTAAAGGCCCAGTGGGTGCAGCATCAGAGGTATCTCTCCGACGTGGTCCATATCTCGGAAGGAACTACGAAAGAGCTGCAGTGGTGGTCAGTGGCAGACCCCAGTCCCTTCATTAACCAGAGCTGACTGTAGTGGCAGATGCGACTCTCCAGAGATGGTGCTACCACTTAGGAGAGGTGGAGATCAGAGGACTCTGGTCTCTGGCGGATCCCGAGCTACAAATCAACCTCTTGGAGCTTCAGTCAATTCGCTTGGCATTAAAAGTCTTACTGTCTTCGATCAGGGAAGGCTGGTGCAGGTGTTCATGAACAAGACCACTGCCATGTGGTACTGCAACAAACGGGACGGGCCTCCTCCATGCCTTTCTGCCAATACCACTCCTGCCCAGAGTTCTCAAGAAGATCAGGAACGACCGGGCCCAAGTAATCCTTGTGGCTTGGGATTGGGTACGGAGAGACTGGTATCCCAAACTGGTGAGCATGACCATTGGTCCTCCAGCTAGGCTGCCCCTTTGAGACGAACTTCTGTCGCAACAGGGGAGGGTCTTGCACCCAAACCTGCACACCTTCATGCGTGGACATTGAGCGGCGACAGTTGACTGCTTTTGACCTTCCTTCTGAAGTCTGTAATGTTGTTCTGGCAGCCAGGTGTCCCTCCACTAAGTTGATATACGCCTGTCCTTGGGATAAGTTTGTGTCATTGTTTGCTTCCCACAACATTGACCCCTCTTTGTGCACCTTTATCCAGGGTTCTCTTGTTTGCTTTATCTTTAGTCAAAAACAATTTAGATTTGGATATGTTCAAAGAAGACCTAGTTTCACATCATACACATTCATCCTAGATTCAACCAATGTCACCAAGAAATACTGATAAGTTGTCTCATCCAGTATATAGTTTTATTTCTTAAACAGTATAAAATGCCACTTAAAAATGTTTTTTCTGGCCTATACAATCATCATAACAGAGGATATTTAAAAAAATAAGTTGTTCTACATATAACTTCTAAGTCAACACAAGAATTATTATAAAATACAATAAATTATTCTAAAAACCAACAATGAAAATTCATAGTGTTACAAAGGGAGAATATCATAGACATTAATTTTTGTCATAGGGTCCACTAATCAAGCAAGAAAAACTCTGGTCAAATCACCACTGTGAAAAAGTCTCTCATTTGACCAAGGCTGAAACGATTTAGTGTTTTAATAAATCAGCGACGCGATTCAGTGGATTTAATGAGCCAACCACCTTCTACAGGAAAAGAATTGATGTCTCCCGCAACTTGAAAATCTATCCAGTGATAGAGGTGTAGTGTCTATAAGATTAGCTTCTAGTTGGCTCCTCGACTTCAGATGCCACTCGTGACTTAACTTCGATTTTCGCATCAGTATACGGGTTTCAATATTAAGCTTAGTTGTTCTGTATAATTTGTGCTAAGTGCGGGATTAATCAATCTCCACCACTCACTTTATCCGCCTTGTTATTGCATTAATTAGCGTCCTCCAAATCCCACAGGATACCGGGACGAGGTCTGCGGTCCTCTAACTTCCGCCTTCCGTATTGATTGTATTTAGCGTTAGTCCAGCAGGGCTCTGGTCACATTTAAAATTGATCTCTCTGCCATCTCAGCATTTTTTCAGTTGCTGGACCAACCTTCTCTGTTGTCGCTAGAATCCTTAAATGTCTGCAGCATATGTTTCCCCCTCGCCATTAACCATGCCTCAGTGGGACCTCAACCTGCTTCTCACCTTTCATGTGTGCACCATTTGAGCCTCTGCACAATTGCCCTCTTTATGCTCTTGACCATCAAATCTGCCTTTTTAGTGGCCATAACTTCGGCCAAGAGGGTCAGTAAATTGCAGGCACTCTCTGCACCTTCCTTATACCTTCTCCTACCCGGACAAGCTGGTTCTCGGGACACATGCATCCTTTCGAAGGTTGTGACTCCCTTCAATGTGGGCCAGAACATCACCCTGTCTACCTTCTTTGCTCCACCTCATCCCTCCAGAGATGAGGAGAGACTCCATCATCTGGACTCAAAAAGAGTGTCGTTCTACCTTGATCGCACAAAAGAATTCCAGGTGAACAATCAACTCTTTTTGTATAATGTAGGAGTTAAAAAAGGGAAGGCGGTGCAGAAATGGCCCATCTCTAGATGGCTCATGCTCTGCATTAAGATCTGCTACTCATTGGCCAAGAAGTAGCCCCTTGAGGGCTTGAAATCTCATTCCACCAGAGCCATGGCTGGCACCACTGCGTTAGTGCGCGGCATCCCGATCCGGGACATGTGCCAGGCAGCACCGTTTACTTCAATGCACACACTGACCAGCACTACTGCCTGGACAGTCCGGTCCCTCGTGACGGGCATTTTGCCCTTCGGTCCTGCAGGACTTTCTAAATTAATTGATTTTGTAGTCCCACCTCAGGGAAGGAATTGCTTGGGTATCTATTATAAGGTAAGGACTCTGCAGCTAGAAGTCTCTAATAGATGAACAAGTTACTTACGTTTGGTAACGCCTTATATGGTAGAGACTCCATCTAGCTGCAGTTTCCTTACTGACCCAGCCTCTCAATTCTGCTAAACGATCCCGGTGTAAGGGACACCCTTCTCAGGGCCTTAGCTAGTCACACCCGTGGTCAGTTCTCATCATGGCTCCATGCTGCTGTTGTGGAAAGTCACAAAAATAACTAACATAAGCTTGCCGTGGTGGCATGTATATAGGTCCAGTGCACGTCGCTTCCTGCGCGGACAACGCTGATGACGCAGAACCGAGAGACTTCACCTACCAGCACGCGGGGGTACTGCTCAAAAATCTTCCGGATCCAGTCTAATGCCTGGGAAATATTCTAAGGTAAGGAATGTGTGGCTAGATAGTCTGTTGGAGATAAGGCATTACTGAAGGTATATAACTTGTTCTTCATCTCTCCACTCCCTCAGATCAGGTGTGGAGAAATTGAAGTCTGAATGCATGAATGTTAAGTTATTGCTAGTAACTTCTCACATGTAGGCAGAGATTTGTATCATTGGGCAGAGAGCTCCCTATGGTAAAGTAGAGGGGGAAAAAAGGTTTCAAAATTCTTAAACAAAATTACAAATATTTTAATGTAAAATACGAATTTAAAATGATTGATTAAAATACAAATTTAATTTATAAATGTAATCAAAATGAAAAAACCTAAATGCAGATAATGGTGCACCACATTCAATATTTTCAGAAAAGGTACAATTCAAATTTCAACTTGTTCAATGTCTATTTTTATTTTGCTTTTATAAAACAGAACTCCAAGTTTTACAGCAAACACAGCTAACACGTTTCGTCCACATGGGTGAACTTCTTCAGGGCTGTAACATAATGAATACAAAAAGTGCATGAATCTAAATGAACCTGCACAGTACGTCAAAGATAAACCAAAGGACACTTCTAGTGCATAAACAATACATGGTTACATAACACGAACAAGGCAACACATTCTCTAAGGACAAAAATATAAACACCACCTGTGAATTGAAACCCTAAATGTTTTCACATATTAAAAAAACTATACACTTTAAAATCTTCTATGCAAAAATGCATTTGGAAATAATAAACAAAGAGGTTATCCTTGTTGTTCCAAGTGTGTTAAGTTTTGTGACCAAAGTAGAAAGAACATTGGCAGCAGAAAATAAATGACTGTATAAGAGAATCCATATCATGAGACACCATATCAACAGAGGACACATAAATGTATCCGTGCTGTTTGCATAGACACACATCACCATCATGATCCCAAGTATATGCCAACATATATACATTGCAAAATATCTGGGTGATTCTGGGTAAGAAAACGGTGGGGGATCCAAGCAAGCCACACCTCCCTGGAATTCCCCGGGTGTCTAGTTCTCAGAAATGTTTGTTAGGTAGGTTTCCCTAGATGGCCGCCAAGCCTAGGACCAAAAACGCAGGTGACGCCCCTGCAAAACCAGGTCATTTTGTGATAGATAATTTTGATGTCTCCACAATGCATTTTGAGGCGTTTCCTGTCGTGGGCACTAGGCCTACCCACACTAGTGAGGTAGCATTTTTATCGGGAGACCTGAGGGAACGCTGGTGGTAGGAAATGTGTGCCGGCCCGTTGATCTCACAACTTTCCCACACAGAAATGTGAGGAAAGAATGTTTTTGTCAATGAATCAAATTTACAATGGCTTCTGAGTAAGTAAAACTTGTAGTGCTGTTGATACCTATGCTTAACTTACTCCTGCCCATCAAGTGTAGAGCTCAGATGTTTTTCTTCAAAGGAAGGCTTTCTAGGCATGGGATGCACTGTGACTCCACCCTTGGTTGGCAATGCTCTGGGGTACTGACTAAGTTAGCATGATATTTTCCGCCATGAGTTTCGGAAGTGTACCAACAAGGCTTCAAGAGACTAACTATGCATTGTACATGTTTCTTCAGGTCCGCACAGTGAAAAAAAAAAAAACTGTCATCTGCCTTTATTCTCTTTATCCAAAGACTGACTCCAGTGACCGAGTCCCCGAAAACCAGGGGCCTTGTTCCCCCCCAATCACTCCAACTCCAAACCACCCCGCGGCTATGTGTCCCTGGACAATTTCCACACCAGAGAATGGAAAGTCCCTCAGGTTGTCCTTCCAGTACTGCCCCCGGTGCCATGCAAAGTACTCATGGTTGGACCACTGCGAGGTTTGTAACCCCTGCCTCTCCCCCTACCAAAACAACCCCTCGTGTTAGCTATCATCTCTTTCTGGTCGAAGAAAACTGTACAGAACTGAAGGGAGTGGTGTTGGGTGCACCACAAAATGAACCAGCAGTACACTGTTGACACTTCTGACACCTTCAGCAAACAGGAGCCCTGTAGCGCAGCGGAAGCTGTAGTCGCCAGCCCATAGGGCATTTCTCCCCATCAACAATCGCCCAGCCCAGAGGCAGTCTTCGCCAGAAGCTCCAACATAGAGAAAGAAGAGGAAGCTCTCCCGACCTCCAAGATCAGTAGCCCTCCAATGAAGATATCTGCCAGAGTCATATGTATGGTTGACTGAAACCTATTCCAAGCCTCCAAAGAGGCCTCACTCCTGGGTATAGGGAGACGGGCATCGAGCCCTGTGCACAAAGCACCACAGCATTGAGTGCCCGTCTGACTTCTGCCCCCAGTCAGCACTGAACGAAGGCCTCGGATCTGAAAATGAACCTGACAAAGGCAGTTGACCCCTCAGCCTTTGAGCCCCATGACTATCAAAAAGCCACAACTCCATTTGAAGCCGAAGGCCACTTTGACACCGGTGTCAAAGCAGTTGCCGACTGAGGCTACAGTTGCTGTCAAACACCCTCAACAACAGGCTCCAAAGACTCTGAACAGCCGATCCTCCAAAGGCTGCAGGAGGAGCTTGATGAAAGGCAGAAGCCTTCCTTATTTAATGACCTTACTGAGAAGACTTTGACAAAGCCACTCCTGCCGAAACCCACATTGATTCTCCCTCAGAAGAAGAGACTGGTGTTTGATAGGTCCCTGTTCCGGAGGCCCCCAGGCTCACATACCCAAGAAGCATAGAGAGAGAGAGAGGCACTAACCCTCACCCTTAGGCTTCACCTCCTCCTCCACCCCTACCGCTACCTTTGCACCACCTCCACTGCCACCTCCTCTTATGATCCAGGCTGCCTCTTCGGCCCTGTTGACCCCTATGACACACCTTTCGCACCAGGGCCCTCATGCGACCCTTGGGATGACTGTCAACCCCTGTGTGACCCAGACCTTGACCATTACCTAGTCATGGTATCATCCCCAGATGATCCCAAGGCCTATCATGAGATCATTCAGCGGGCAGCCACCTTTCGGAGGGTGGACATGCGCGTTCTCTGCAAGGAAGTTTTGCTCATCGAGATGATGTTCAAATCGGAACAGATAGTGCAGTTTATGCCCATTTTAAAGGGCACGCTCAAGTCCACTCCGGAGGGGATAATGTCAGACCATCTCCAACGCTTCCATCTGTTGCACACACTAATGTGCAAACAAAGCCTCCCAGGGCGTTAACATGAGCAACCTTATCAGACACCATGCCCTGCTCCAGATCTCTGGGTTTAAGCTGGAGGTCCAACTACCACTCCTAAACCTGCCCATCGATGCGGAATATCTATGTGGACTCCAGGTTGATGAGATGCTGGTTAAGATAAAGGAGGACACTAATGTCACCAAATTTATTGATGGGTATCATTGAAATCCCAGCTGCCAGAGGCTACTTTTGTAGGCTGCAACCTTGATAAGGCTTAGAGTTTGCCTCCCTTCATTCCACCCATTAATAACAGAGGCTTGACTTCCCCAGTTTGGCGATGGCAGGATTGACCTTTTGATATTGACTGACCTTCCTGTTAATTTTGGCACGTTCTACCTTGACGGAACAAGAGAATTCCAGTTGGACGATCAACTATTTGTTGGCTATGTGGGAGCGAAGGTAGGGAAGGCTGTACAGAAGAGAACCATCATGCGATTGATCGTCCTGTTTATTAAGATCTGCTGTGCATTGGCCAAAAAGCAGCCCCCTGAGGGCTTGCGGGATCCTTTCACCAGCGCCAAGGCTGCGACCACTGCATTAACACGCGTGTCCTGATCCTGGATATCTGCCAGGCAGAAGGCGTTTGCATCATTGCACATTTTCACCATGCACTACTGCCTGGACAGTCAGGTCTGTCGTATAGGGCACTTCACCCGTTTGTCCTGCAAATCTTTCCAATCCGATTGGTATTGCTTGGGTATCTATTCTAAGGTAAGGAACCTGCAGCTAGAAGTCTCTATCAGATGAAAAAGTTACTTGCCTTCGGTAATGCTTTATCTGGTAGACACTAGCCGCAGATTCCTTACCAACCCACCCATCCTCCCCGCTCTGCAAAACAATTAGTGTAGGGAACACTCTTTCAAGGGCCTTAGTTCATCAGATCACTGGTCAGTTCTCATTGTGGCTCCGAGCTCCTGGCGTGGAAAGTCGCGAAAGTAACTGACGTCAGTGTGCCGTGGTGGCTCCTATACAGGTACCGCACAATTCACTTCCGGCATGGATGATGCCACGCAGAGCAGAACTACACCACCTATCAGTTTGCAGGTGTACTGCTCAAAAAGTTTCTGGATCCAGTTTGACTCCTGGGGATAATTCTATGGTAAGATTTTTGACTAGATAGTCTCTACCAGGTGAGGTGTTACTGAAGGTAAGTACCTTGGTCTTCAGTGACATCGCTTTAAAAATCTATAACTTTACTGCAGGTCCACACAAGATGGTTGAAGGAAATACCATTCGCTCTGCACCACGGCATATGGCCGACATGCCAGAATAAATTGTACTTGGCTGCACCAGAGTCCGATATGTTCGGTGGAGATAATTAAAATGCATCGGTTTGAATCGTGCATTACAAGAAACTACATGCACCAAATGACGTGCTACTTTCCAGTTTGAATCTGTGAGCTGCTCTCCAAAGTCCCTCTCCCATCCGCTCCTAAATTCGGGTTTGTCTTAATCCACCTTTAAGGCGTTATACAGAAGGGTCACAGGATGCTGTCCCTTGCCAAATGCCTATATAGTATCAATTATGGTTGTGCCAGGAGGTGTATCGGGGAAAAGCAGTCCATATCACCCAGACAGTGGCAGCCAGCTTGGCAAACTGGAGATACTGTTCAAGTCCCATCTGAATGTTTCCTGTGCTTTTTGAAAGGTAATGAAGACCTCTCCATTATAGAACCCTAATGGAATGACTGCTCCCTTTCCGCCAGTGAGTCTTCTGAAATTTTTGTAGCCTTATGCTTAAATAGCTGAAGAACACAGATGTCTAGGTCACAAAAAAACCATGGGGGGTGGTAGGGTACCTTCAGAAGTCTTATTACTGTGTTTACCCGTATCATAACTGTTTGACATATATATGGGTAATTCCTGGGAATATGCTGCCCTTTCATGAGCGGTTCCTGCAGTGGGGTGTCTCCGTATATTCCCTTCAGCGGTCTCTTCTCTCCCAGTTGCCAATTGGTGTTACCCACCTGTCTGGCCTAGTGTACCTGTGCTCCTTGATAGTAATGTTCTATGTCCGGCAGCCCCAAACCACCCTGGACATAATTTTTGTTTTAATGTGGTCAGGGTTACCCTGCTACTTCCACCCAACCAAACCAAAGAGATCAGCATAGTATTACATTTTGTGGAGGGAATTTTGAAAGACGTACAAGCATCTCTGGAAAAACACCACTTTTGCAAGGGCTACCCTCCCCATGGTTAGCTTACCCGATTGAGATGGCTTAATTTACTTTTAAGTCTCTAGTATATGGTACCAGTGGTACCTAGGGCCTGCACGTTAGTCAATTGTAGACTGCAGCACTAGTGTGCCACCACAAGTATGACAAGGTAAATCATGCCTCCCAGACTGCTACTGCAGACAGTTGGAGCGCTTTTAAACTGCTAACTCGACTGTTATTTAAGGCAAATGCAAAGCCCAAACCTTCCTTTGTAATATATAGGTCACCCCTAGAGCAGGCCTTTCGAGTGCTAAGGCAGTGTGCAATATATTACAAAGCCTCAGCAGACATTATACAGGTTCTAATAGTATATGCCCTAAATTGTCTTTTTTACTGGCACGTACAGAGTTGCTGGCTGACACTTAAGCCCTGCTAACTTCTGAATAAAACTACCAAAGTTGGTACTTCAAGGTATCAAACAACTCGTTACATTAAGCCCGACTGAATACCCAAGTTGAAATTAATGGAATTTGTTGCTACATGCAATGTTTGGGAAGTTGCCACGCTTTTGCACAGTTTTCAAGTGGCCATTTGCTGAGGGTGTCCACAAGACGGCCATCTGCCTTTCTGGGGAAACGTGTGAACGACTCCCAGGAAATGTACAATAGAGGCCTGTCACTGGAGGGGTGGCACCTCCTCCTAGCAAGTAGCCATATGGGGTGTTAGTCCAAAAGACGAGCTTCAGAAGGGAAGTAACGCACACACAGAGGGAGGCGCTGCTCTACTGTCTAAGTAGATAGGCTGGCAGTGGGAAAAGGGAGGGAAAACAGTTGCTAAAGGTGTTTTCCTATGGGTGGTAAGACCAGAGGTAGCCACACTTGTGAGAAAATGGGGTTTATTATACGATGTGCTTGTGCGACCTCACAGTGTAATACACTAACAACTCCTTTAGGACTAGTAAGTTTAGTTTGTCAAATCCTAAGCTTAACCCTGGGTAGCGCTGAGCAGCAAGGATTACACAAAGGAGCAAGTGTAAAGCATTTAAACAGCACGAAGACAATTGAAGAAATACACAAGACATTCAGGCAAGAAGACACTGATTTATAAAAATAAACAATTTTTATGCATTTGAAGACCTAACAATTAAAAAAATACAACGGAGTATTCTGGAGATATAGATTTTACAAGGCACAGTAAATATCTACTTTTTACTTAACCACGAACAAGCATTGACAAATTCAGCTAATTTGACACTGGTAAACGTTTTAGCAACGCAATTTGGCTAGCTGTATTGCGGTCAGTTAGTTACTTTTGGCGGTCAGCTCCAACAGGGAGCCAGTCAGGGGGGACCCGCAGGGTCCACAGAAAGTTACCTCTGCAGGTGAAGTAGTCTTTAGTCAGTTCCGGGCACTTTTATCCTTTTCAGGGCTTTCCTGTGGAAGTAGTTCTGATGCAAGGAATGAAGGATGCTGAAGATGGGATGCAGTCACCACTGGTCTTCCTGGGGCTACTCCTCGGTCCATGGAGGGGCTGATGCAGTCCTGACCACTGGGTCGATGCCCCTCAAAGTCCTCTTGGTCCTGGCAGAAGTCCATTTGCCACTGGACTGCCAGTCGCCCCGTATCGTGGTCACAGCCAGATCCTTACCTGAGCAATAACTCGTCTTCTGGGTGACCAAGCTGCACTCTGACTGTCCTGAGTCCCACAGACTTTGGTGCAACTTTGAGCATCAGGTCCTGGTCTCTTGTACTGCATGGCGGCGGTTAATGGCGGTGTGAAGGTTCTGGGCTACCAACTTGCCCCAGGCTTCTTCAGCTGTTGTGGCCCTGTGCTTTGAACAGGAGGTCAGCCTACTGACCCTTGGAGTCCCTTGCTTCAGCTGTGCTCCAAAGACTGCTTCTCCAAGAGCAGTACACAGTAGGCACAGTCCCTTTCCTTTGCTAGCCACCAGGTTCAGTAGGGCAGTCCACAACGGTGCAGCCTTTCTATGCCGGTTCTGTGGTGCAGCATGGCAGTCCTCCTTCTGCCCAGTTGAGATCTGAGTGAAAAGGGTACCCTTATTATGCTCAATTATTTCCCTTAGGGTAGACGTGGACAGTAGCCAAAGGGATACTAGGTTCCCTCCCTACTGATGACTTCTTCCTGGGAAGTATAGCATCTGGCTATCCCAGGATGCACTACTCTGCCCACGCCCAACATGACAGAACCCCTCTCTCAGCCTCCAGAGCTCCGTAGCCCCACCCAGTGCTATCAAGGGGGTTCCTGTCCCTAGTGCCAGCCTGTCTACCTAGACAATGGAGCCGCCGCCCCTCTAAGTGTTACCAATTTGCCCTTCAAGGGTGTCTTGTCCATTGAAGCTCTCCTTTTGGGTCAACACCTGTGTGGCTTCCTGCAGGAGAGAGGAAACCCTTCTCTCCAGTGCACGCTTCTGTTGTCTCCTTTCCTGGGAGTCGTTAGCACGTCTCACCAGGAGGACAGAAAGCGGTCTCCGAGGCAAGCCCCTTGTGCAACCAGTCCGGGCATAGACTAAAGGCAAAAAGTGGCAACTTTCTAAAAGTTGCACACTACCACCGGTTTCATTAGTTTTGAGTAGAGAATCTAGTCTGGCTCAATGTAACAAGCTGTTCGATACCTTGGAGTATCAACTTTGGTCACACTGTTCAGGAGTTAGCACAGCTCAAGGGTCAGTGTGTAACCCTGTATTCCCAATGAGGTGACCACGTTCTACTGTCAAAACATGTAAAGTTCATGTTCTGTCCGTAACATATGCTGCACCCTGCCTTAGGGCTCAGTAGGCTTTCCATGGGGTGACCTATACATATTACTGGTGGAGGCTTGGCTTTGCCATT
The DNA here is from genome assembly GCA_963921515.1 of Calotriton arnoldi. Taxonomy (NCBI): domain Eukaryota; kingdom Metazoa; phylum Chordata; class Amphibia; order Caudata; family Salamandridae; genus Calotriton; species Calotriton arnoldi. Next base: position 2,983,872 of record CAWUFW010000910.1, on the reverse strand, counting down.
GTTGGCAGTGGCAAGGCCAGGCAAGCAGTTGAAAACTGCTCGTCCAGTCTGCAGTGGCATACTGGGAGATAGGTTTTAAGTGGGCCACCCTTATGGTGGCACAACTGGTGCTGAAATCCCTGAGGTGGTCCTCTAACTTACATGCCCTGAGTTCCCTGGGCATCATATACTAGGGGCTTGCAAGTGAGTTGGCGTATGCCAATCTGGTGTAAGCCAATTAAACATGCACGTTTAGGGTCAAGGCACTAGCACCGAGGTCCTCCTTGCACTCTTGAGTTGAAAAACCTACAGCATCAGTCCAAATACTTGTGGGTGACCATACAAAAAGTATTTCCTTGCAAACCTAATTTTTTCACACCATGTAGACCACTCTTCACCTGGGCCCAGAGCCCTGGATGGTGATTGGGGTTTTCTCTTACAGCACAGCACCAGAGCAACCTCCTGTCCTGTGCCAGAACTGGTGCCACAATGGTTCAAAGGACCTTGGGCATCTGGATTGATGAGCTCCTTTTAGGCAGCTGCTAGTCAGTAGGATGCAATCTATCAGGCGGGGCAAATCCAACAGACTGGGTTCGTCTTGCAATCCTTGTGCACCTAAAGCAGAATTTGTGTCCCAGACTTGGTGCTAGTCTGGCAGGGTGACAGCAGTGGAGCAGACTCTGGCCCTATAGCTCAACTATACGGGTGCACATTTAATTTTTTGGTGAGGAGGGATCGGATCCTGGAACAGAAGTACTCGTCAAGCTGACCTGTATTCATCATCAGAGCTGATCAGTCCTCTCTCGTGCTCAGTCCAACATTTGTGACTCCTTTAAACTCTGCATTGCCACTGTATGATAACCTCATGCAGGGGCCAGGGACACAACAGGAGCCTTTCTTGGGTATGTTTAAAAAAAAAAAAAAAAAAAGTACAGATGCACATGTGGGTTCAGTCTAGACAGTAGGACAAATTCCCTTTAGATACAGATCTGACATGGGGAAGAACTCTTGAATATTCATGCAGAGCAGCAATCAATACAGTGAAACAGCACTGACACGGGTACTTATAGAGTTCCAGGTTAGTGAAATATTGCACCTTATTTGGATTTCATACCAGGAGACAAACATGGTGAAGCCAAAGCAGTCCTTCACACTGGTTATAGCTGCATCTGGAGTTAATTCGATGAATGCAGCCAACACAGGCTTCAGGTGGAGGGCACTGATGGCTGTCCTTTGCAGAGACAGTTGGCTGAGGTGCACCTCTGCATTTTCTAATTGTTTCATGTTCGGAACAATTAGTAGGTATCCTAGATACTTTGATGAAGAAAAGTCTTATTTTTTTCCAGCTTAGAACCTGCCAGGAATGCGAACGTTTGCAGTACTGTAGCAGTTCAAGCCAGACGTAGTAGTTGTGTAACTCTAACAAGATACTGAATTTGTTCTCTTGAATCCATGGAGAGTTCCACTACAGCAAAATGTTGGCCCTCTAGAAGGAAATTGAAATGGTCTAAGAAGACTTCAATATAAGGAAACAAGGTAGAAGACAGCTGATTTAATTGGGGTCTTTTCTTGCACTTGTGTTGTGTAATACACATTGTTTACATTGATTAGTCTGTTTTAGGTCCCCTGATTGCTTATTGTTAATGATTGCTTTTAGTTGCATTATGCTGATAACCAGCAAATTGTTATACATTTATGTTTATGCTTGATAATTGTTTGCTTTTAGTTCTTATAGCGTTATGTTGTCTGTTTTAACTAGGACAAGACGATATGTGTTTGTAAGAATTCTTATGAGATGCTTTACGCACGGTTTCAGATATCATGAGGACACTTTGTACATTTTCACTGGGCTGTTGTGACAAATACTTCATCCTTCAACTGTCTCAGATTATGTGATACTTTCTACACTAATTTTGCATACTTTCTGCTGTAGTTTGGCTTCCATGAAAAGCCTCCAATTTTAGTAGTCCAGTTTTTGTGTAGGAGCTCACTCAGGTGATCGGGTGAGGGGTCCCCAGAAATATCCATTTGTTCTGTTCTGTGTTCTGTTCCTTTGAGGTAGGGCTGGGAGGGGTGCAAAGGACATATGTCTCCCCCCCAACTCCAGACTTTTCAGCACTGCTAGGATTCAAGGGAAATCCATCAGTGTGATCAAGATACATTTTTCTGAGGGATACTTCTAACCACAGATTTATTACCTTGAGAATATCCCCAGGTGCCAGACTGGATCTAAAAGATTTATTAGATATGCTCTTATGTGCCGGTAGGTAGCTCTGGGCAGCTCTGTGCCGACTTTGTTCTGTCCTGAAAGTGACTGAGTTGCATGTAAGCTTCGCCCCCCTGCTTACTGATCTGAGTTCCTTTTTTCTGTGCCTTCGTAAGCAGATCCAGAGCTCGCTCCAGACAATTTTTTTTCTTCCGAAATTCTTTTTTCCAGTGAACAAGGGAACTCTGTCCCCTCCTAAAACCACAGTGTATAAGCCATGTAAGGACTATCGTTAACAAATGTCTGTAACTGATTCCCACGAAGTCTACTTCTGGTGTTTGCATTAACGCATGACAACCAAGTTCTGCGAGGAGTGCTCCCTTGTGAACCTAAAGGCAAACTGGGAATTTAAGGCTAAGAGAATGAAACCTCAAAAGTACCCTCGGAAGTGCCACTCTAAGTCAAGTGCATGGACTAATTTTCTGCTCTAGCGGTCGTTGGTTTGTCATGTCGAGTTCCAAGTCTTCCCGTAAGCCAAAGTCCAAACACAAGCACAAAAGGATGAAGTGTAGTTGATCCTAGCTCTCCAACTCTTAACCTGAGAAGTTAGGAGAATGTCAGGGTAGCCAGTAGTCTCACTGTCACTTGCTGAAGAAATTATTCTGCAACTAAGCCCGATGCACCCAGAGTTCGGAGGCTGTTGGTGCTGTCGCAACAAATTGAGGGCTTCAGAGAAACCAAGTGGAGAATTTTTGGCACCCTTCTAGCTCTCTAGAGCGTGCACCTTTGGGTCCCAAAGATTCACGGAGGTCTTGGGACAAGATAAAGCAGGCAGGTCCTCCCTTCCGTGGCATCTCTGCCTCCGGAAACCACCTTGGAGCCTATCTGATACCAGAGTTGACATTAAATCCAACACCAAGATCCACGCCGGTCCCTGTGAAATAGACGCCGGCACGAACGCCGCTGGTAGCAGAGGACGACCCTGCTCCTATTGTCCTCGCCGACTTTGGGTTGAATCCATCTTGGCCTTGACGAGGTAGTGTCTTGATGCTGTATCAACACACCCAGCCCAATCTGATTGAGACAGGCCCATGCCCGTATCTCAGAGCTGCACCTCCGACCTCTAGCAAGTTTTTGGTTTGCGCTCTGACAAGAACCAGACGTGTTTTGGTATGATAATGGTGATGAGGGGGAATATTTTTCCTGCCATTGTGAGGATGACTATTTATATCTGGACTTTCAGGATGCAAGTAGGTTGCACACTTTCTTGGACACTGGGTTTGTTCTCCATGTGGATCAGTGACAGAGGAGTGCCTCCCTCCCCATGGTGAGGAGACCTGTGGTGCAAGGTTTAGAATGGTAATTGCCTATTATGGAGGTCAAAACCAGTGTTCTAAAAGAGGTTTTACAACTTGTACAAGCTTCACCGGATCGTTTGCCCCAATTTAATGAGGGACATTCTTATGGGCAGCTGGTTAAAGCCCTGTTGCTGCCCTTCAGTAAGGTTGCCAGATGCTGCAAGCCAGCATTAGGTCACCCTATATTTTAAAACAGCACCCTACACCAGAGAGCTTGATGGTTGAAGCTTCCACTAGTATGGTGAACCCCAATTCTTTCCCCACAGAGTCGAAATGACTTGAGACTTTTAGGAAGCAGATGTTTTACCCAACTGGACTAGTCCTCTAGCCAGTCAGTGCCACTTGCTTGCTGGGGAGGTATTCTATCGCTTGTGAGACATGGTTGGCGAGATGTTGCCAGCAGCCCCCCAACAATGTTGTGCTAATTTGACTTAAACCATCCAAGATTGCTAAGACTCGGCAATGTGCATTGTCCACCCTGGACTGGACACTGCTGACTGCTTGGGCGGGGCAGTTGGAAGTAGCATGGAGGCTGGCGGCACCCTTGGATCCAGTTGTTCCTCTGGATCAAGCCTCCTTAATGGACATGTCATTTGATGGGTCTTGCCTTTTTGGCATGAAGACTCATTTGACGTTGAACGCTCTAAATAGAGCTGAGCCAGGGCACATTCGCTAGGCCTTTCTCACCAGTTTCGCCCCTCTCAAGGTTAGTCCACGAGATTCGCGTATGCCAAGGCCCACTGCCCCTGCAACAGGCACCCCAGTCCCTTCAGGGTCTGGGACAGGGATCAAGCAAAAAGCACGCAAACATTCAGAGGCTGTGAAGTTCCCTGCCCATACACCATTTAGTTAGCGGTTAGCGGCACACAACCATCCTGTGGACTACTGGATCAAATACTTTCCTCAGGAGTGGCAAAGTATAATATCCAACAGGTTGGTCCGTCAGATCGTCCAACAAGGCTATGACCTGCCATTCCTTTCTGACTCGTTGCATCTCTTACCCACATCTGAACATCTGTCAGAGGAGCACTTATCCATTCTTCTCCAAGAAGTGCAGGGTTGTATGGCCAAATGAAAAATGGAGCGGATTTTGACCCAGGAAATTGCGACTCGCTGTTACTCCCTTTATTTTGTCATGCCGTAGGATGCATGCCTTTGTCTCATGTTAGATCTCTGCCCTCTGAATTCATTCTTGTTGAAGGACAAATTCAAAATGCGAACGCTGGCCCAGGCTCGGACTACCCTGGATTCAAGGGACTGGATGGTAGCTTTGTACCTGCAGGATGCTTACTTTCATGTACCCATCTGTAGACCCACAGATGCTACTTGCAGTTCAAGTTGGAGCAGGATCATTCTCAATTTACCATGCTTCCCTTTGGCCTCTTCAGTGACCTTCAGGAGTTCATGAAAGTGATGGTCGCAGATCACCTTTGGAGCTCGGAGATGCCAGTTTTTCTCTACCTGGCCGACTGGCTGTTGGGAGGCGGGCTCGCAACAGTCAGTTGCTGACAACCTCCAGATGACGGCGAACCTACTGACTTGATTGAGATGCACACTCAACATGCTCAAGTCACACCCGTCTCCTTTGCAGAGGCTCCCCTTCATTGGAGCCATCCTGGATACTGCGCAGTTTTGGGCCATCTCTCCTCCACAATGAGTTCAGGACGTTTGGCAATGATCCTGATGTTTCATCTCTATTGGGTACTGTATCCTGCTAGTCGATCATGCCAAGTGGCATATGCGGGCTCTGCAGTGGAACCTGAAGTGTGAGTGGGTCCAAACCCAGGGGAACATGCCAGATTCCATCCATGTTTCGGAGGAGACAGCAAAAGACCTGCAGTGGTGGCTCATCTGCAAATGGACCGGTGACACACTCCTTTCCCTGCCCACGCAGATTTGACAGTGGTGACAGATATGTTACTGCTGTGATGTTCAGGTCACTTGGGAGAGGAGGGGATCAGAGGACTCAGATCTCCAGTGGAGAGCTGTCTCTACAGCAACCTTTTGAAGCTGCAGGCCATTAGCCTGGCACTGAAGGGCTTCATGCAGACCATAAAAGTGAGGCTGGTTCACGTTCTCATGTACAACACCTCCATGTGGTACTCTAACAAGCAAAGTGGGGTGTGTTCTTGTGGCCTTTGCCAGAAGGCTCTTCGCCTCTGAAGCTGACAGGAGCTAAACTGCATTTGCTTGGTCGTGAACCACCCGGCAGGATCTTCAAACACCAGGACAGACTAACACAACCGGCAGTGCCTGGCAGATTATAAATATAGTTTACTCTCTGAGGTGGCACAGGGCATCTTTCATGGGGAGAATTCAGGCTTGAACTCGCAATGTCATACATTTTGCATACTGGAGTTTCCAAAAAGGCTTGCGCTCTCTCTCTTTCTCTCGCTCTCTCTCTCTCGCTCTCTCTCTCTCTCTCTCTCTCTCTCTCTCTCAGATGCATTCTGAATAGAGTTAAGTACTCCTGTGCACCTTTCCACTGCTACCTCTCCTGACCAGAGTGCTGAAGATCAGGAAGGGCTGGGCCCAAGTCATCTTAGTGGCGTCCACTCTGGCCAAGGGATCTTCAAGGGGGCTGGGGTGGATCAGAGGATCGTTAAGGCTACCCTGATTCCCTTGAAGATCCCTAGGCCAGTGTGGAAGACAACTGGTGTGGCCTGGACACCTCAGCAGACAGTGGTCCGGTCTCTCCCAGTGTGGCTACAGAGGTAGGGGTATCTTTTGCTATGGTGGTGAGGAAGGCGGCCGAGGTTCCCTACCTCCAGCTACCCACTGTGGAAGTCAAGACCAGTTTCTTGACGGAGGTGCTTCAACTGGGGGTATCCCACACAGACCCCTTTTCTGCCCTTCAGTGAAGCCCCCTCTGATGTCCAGCTCGGGGCCTGGGCCAAGCCCTGCATGGGCACCCCCGTGCACAGAACGACTGCACGTTGCTACCATGCCGCTCCTGGGAACTTAGCTTTCCTAACCCAGCACCACTCCTCCGAGAGCCTGGTGGTGCGGGCCCTCTTCTTCCAAACTGAATCCCAGCGTGTTCCCTACCACTTCACCACACACAGAATCCATGAGGCTGGATACCTCTGGAAAAAGGGTTTTCTCTTCAGCCAGCCTTGCACTGCGGTCGGAGAACACCACGTGCCTCTTAAGCCGTTATAGCTACACTCTGTGGGACTCTGTTGTTTAAGTGCTCTATATGGTCTCGGAGAAGGCCCGAGCCATCCTGAATCAGGCTATCTCAGATGGTAGGGAAGCAACAAAGTTCACCTTGTCAAGACCGACTCGCTAAGCAAGGCTGTTGCTTTGTCTGTGGCACTCCGCTGCTACGCCTGGCTGAGGTCAACCAGCTTTTTGGTTATGTCCAGGCATCCCTGATGGACCAGCCTTTCGATGGCACTCGTCTGTTTGGCGACAAAACCAATTCAGCGCTAGATTGTTTTTAAGCAGAGTAGGGTCACCGCCCAGGCTGTGGGGCTTGCCATGGCCTCTCACCAGCCACACTCTTCTTTAGTTCCTTCGTGGCTTTTGTAGGGGCTACCAGCCATGTCGTTTCCAGCAGAGCCGCCTAGGCCAGTAGGCTTTCCAGCCTTTGTGTCCATGGACGCATCTCTTCCCCCCCCCCACCTCCCCAAGTCCTTTGGGAACCAAGGCCAGAGATCTGCCCAGTCTACCATCAACCCCTGGCAGCCTCAAAACCCCTTTAGTATGCCCTCACAATAACACGGGCCCCCTGTGAAGGCAGGATCAGGCACCACCTGCCCCAATGGCAAGCCAAAACTTGGGACTAGTGGGTGCTCTAAATTATCCGGCGGGGTTACTCCCTTACACTACTGGAAATCCCACTTCCCCTGCCACCATCCACAGATCGGCTGAAGCTGGACCACCTCTTTTTGTTGAGCCAATAAGTGCAGGCTCTTTTGGTTAAAGGAGCCATTGATAGGATGCTTAAACAACAGTTGATGGACAGAATGCAGAACAATGTCATACATTCACCCCAGTACAGAGATCTGGGCCTAAATCCATCGTTTTTTTGCTTGTCATTCCAGTTTGAACCCAGCCATATGCAAATCAGTCTTGGCCCTGTGCCTCATGGGAACAGTCCAGGCCGAACTGCCAAGCCAGGTCCTCCCTGGACTGGAAACCAGCATCCTAGGACCGGTTTCGGGGTTTCACCCCTCTTCAGCCAGGATAGCTTGATTCCAGTGGCATGGAGAGCACGGCACCCACGTCTGGGCATACCCGTCCCACTCGGGGTGACAAATGCAAAAACAACAATTGATGGACAGAATGCAGAACAATGTCATACATTCACAAGTAGGTCGTAAATTGCTATTCCTGCTACCTTCTGGTGCCAAAGGAGGACAGAGGCCCCCACCCTATATTAGATCCGCACCCTCTCAATGCCTTCCTGAGGAAGGAGAAATTTAAGATGCTGACAATTGCTTTGGTCCTGTCTTCGTTAGACCCTGGAGAATAGATGGCATTGGACCTGCAGGACACCTATTTTCATGTCCCAGTCCTGCAGGTCCATTGGCGTTGCCTGCGGTTCATGTTGGGACAGGAGCATTTCCAGTTTGCTGTGCTCCTATTTGACCTTACCAGTGCCCCATGGGTGTTCACAAAGGTGATGGCGGTGGTTACATAACATAACTGCACATCAGAGGGAGTACAATTCTTTCTCTACCTTGAGGACCATGTGTTGATGGTTGCTTGTAACAGGCATTAGTTACCCTCAGCCAGACTACGGAGACCTCCTGTATTCGCTGAGTTTCACTATCAATGTGCCGAAGTTACACCTAACTCCTCAGATGCTCCCATTCATCTGCGCCTTTCTGGAATCTGTGCAGTTACTCGACCAGTCCAAGACATTCAGACTATGATCCTGATGTATCAACCTCAGTCTTGGATTTTGGTGAGACTGACTCTTAGATTGCTTGGTCTGATGGGCTCCTGCATCCTGCTGGTGAAGCATGCTCAATGGCATATCTGGGCTCTGCAGTGGGATCAGAAGTCTTAGTGGGCACAGCATCAGGGTAATCGCCCCGACCTGGTCCTGATTCGAAACAGACTACAAAAAACTTGCAGAGGTGGCTCACGGACAGATTGGGTCAGCAGCAGATCCTCTCCCTTCCTCACCCAGCGTTAACAGTGGTTACAGATGTATTGCTTCTGAGCTGGGACAGTGATCTCGGAGGGGTGGTTATCAGAGGCCTCTGGTCTTTGGCAGAGACTCTGCTCCACCTTAGTCTTCTAGAGCTGAGGGGGATTCGCTTGACATTAAAAGTTTTTCTGCCTTCAGTCAATGGGAAGATGCTCCAGGTGTTCATGGACAGCAGTACTGGCATATGGTACTGCAACAAGCAGTGCGATGTGGTGTCTTGGACCCCATGTCAGAAGGCTCTGCACCTCTGGGCATGGCTGGACCGTCAGGACATTTTCCTCGCCGTGTAGTCCCTAGTGAGATCTCTGAGCGCCAGGGCTCAGCTGTCGATGCCCAGCGGAGCACAAAGAGCTTGAGCCTGCCTCTGAAGTTGGCTCAAGCTCTCTTTGAGGACTCTGGAGAACCTTCGCTAGATATATTCATGTTGTAACCGGCAGTGTCTGGTTGGCTGAAGGGGGTGACCTAGCCAGGCAGAACTACCGCTCCCGTCATGGGCAGGTGATTACACTTGCTGTATAACCTGTGCTCACCCTTGGGTAGCTTGGCACTGAGCAGTCCGGCTTACTCCAGAGGCAATGTGCAAACCAAAGGCACAGCAGTCACGCGCAATAAATACACTGAGCATCACAAAAGAGACTACCACTAGATGTATGTATAAATGTTTAAATCCAACACACATTCACTCATAACATGACCATTGTGTACTTTTGGGCATAAAACACATTTGGAACTATTACTAACAGTACTAGGCCCACTCGTATTATGTTATCAATAGTATGCACACTGTTGAAATTCCTAATCTAACCCCACCCCCCAATTGAGAGAGAGCGCCCTTATGCGGTGCACCATATCAAAATGATGTCCAAACATGAAAATAGAACACTTTTTAGAAGCAACGCAGGCAGGAGCCACGCAAGGAAACCCAATGTTCAAATGTATTGTGCTTTTGGCAACAATCAACGTATAAAGCGAGACTGCTGGCCAGTGTCATGAATCACAGGCGGTCAGCACATGATCACTCCCACTCACACACACACACTCACTCCGCACCACTACGTGGTGCGAGAGGTATCAGCCAGTCCGTAGGGCATGTTCTTACACACACATACGCACTCCGCACCCTAATGTGGTGCCACTGGTACCCAGGAGGTCAATGGTTCCCCCTCTGCAGACTCCGTGGCCCCTGCCTCCCGTCACCCTCAAGTTCACCCCAATTGTCCTATACCCCCGGATGCAAGACAACCCACCTTGCCTCCCAGACACTGGTTCGCACGCGACCGAAGTGTCACTTAGTCTGGGTCCTTGGGAAGCAGGTGGGAATATGTCACAGTTTTAATTAGAAGGTAGACATAAACAAGGGAGAAGTTCGCAGCCACTCGGGAAGTTCACCCACAAGTCACAAAACACAAAGGAGTCATGCAGTCTCTTGACCCACTTCCGCACTGTCTCAGAAGCATTACTTCAGCCCAGTCAGTCTCTCTTGCTACTACCTGGCGCCAAGATATCTTTGGGAGGGGTCAGGACTGGAGAGGGCTGATGGTCCGCCACGATGAGGGTCAGAAAGGGGGAACAACTGATGAATTGGTAGTAGCTCAGGGGAGCCTTTCAATAGGATGAGGTGCCCCGATCAGTACACGATCCGGGTCATGCCCACACAATACAGGCACAGCATCTGGTGCGCATAGAGATGAGTCGCACCAGGCATTTCACATTTCAAACATGATGAGTTGCAAATACCGCACCTCCCTGGAAATGAGGCACAATGACCTGTGCACCTTGAGTTGGGTTGCACCAGGCAATTCCGGTCGCACACAGCAAAGAGTTGCAATTCCGTACATCCCTGGAAATGAGGCACACGGTCGGGTACGCTATGATGCAGGTTGCACCAGACCTCTCTCTCTCTCTGTGTGTGTGTGTGTGTGTGTGTGTGTGTGTGTGTGTGTGTGTATATGTATATGTATATATATATATATATATATATATATATATATATATATACACACACACACACACACACCACATGAGGTAGAATGAGACGCTACTGTGGGTACACCCCCACCTCCTAGGGTCGCACCCTGTGAATCGGACACCGCACACAATGAACATGCAGTCAGCATGTTGCACGAGAGAGATGCAGCACGAATCGATTAAATGGGCAGCTCAGGGTCCTGCAAGCGTTGAATCTGCTCACCACCACTAGACGCTTATGAGTGTTGTGGCTTTAGATGTGAGCGAGATTTCTGGGGTGCCACACAATCCGGTCTTCAGACACAAGTTTTAGTACCATGCTCAAACCACGCTACCAGTTGGAATTTAGTAGCCAACGTGGGCGCTTGAGAGGGCACAGCTCTCCAGATGTCACAGGTAGATGGTGTGTAGATCCTTCATGGGAGATCTTTGTCCCTGAGAACTCTGGGAGAACAGGAGGCCCGCAGACGGGACCTTGAAGAGCACAGTTCAGTGCGCCACACTTCAGCAGGTCCTCGGCACAGGCCGGCCTCTCTTCGGAAAGTTATTCTCCATGTGCCAACAGTCCTCTGAGAATGTGCACCACGCAGTCTCTGGTCCCATGTCCTCACAAGCATATCTCACCTTTTGCTGCAGGATGGCACCTGTAGTTATACTGTTGTCTTCGAAGATCGGGGTGGTTTAGGGGGTTTTCCCTTTGAACCACAGTTGTCGCCCCTAAATTGTAGCCTTGTCTGCCATGGGGCCGTAGAATGCAGATCTTAATCTTTAGTGGGGCTATGATCCAGCCCCTAGAGGCTAAGTGTCAAAACCTCCATCTTCAATCTTTCCCATTCAGCACTCAAATGGCGTTCCCTTGGGATGCCCATATGTTATGATGAAAGGAGGAAAGTCCAGTAGCTGCGGTTGGGTTATTGTTGAAGCTTTTATTGATCTTGGTTCTTAGGAAAGTCTCCTAGTAATCTCTGAAGAAAGCTTGTAGGAATCAGCCCCACCAGGAGCAGCCTCTGCTGCTCAGCTCGTGTTCCAACTGACACTCCACATCACAGGCATCCTCACATTCCATTACATATTATGCACATCAACAATCTACACAGCACATTCACACTGACTGAGCAGCAGAGGCAGAGAAACCTAAAGATGCATAATATCAAAACCCAGATATAACACACTTCCCCCTTTACAGAACACATAAAATAGTAGTGAATATAAGCAGGAACATCGAAGTTACACAGAAGAAACTTGCATGAGAAAATCTTGCAAATGCAAGTTGTAGACCGCATTTCATAAGAAAACACAAAGCACTTCAATAGTGACTATGAATAAACATGCTGAAATATGCAAGATGGAAATAAAATACATAAGAGAACATGCATAGAAATAAGTGACAAACACAAAATGTAAATATTGCATACATATACCAGATGCGACACACATCTCTCCCCTTTGCAGAGCAAAAGAAAACAAGAATATGCAATAAGTAAGGATGCTGTCCATTAACAACATCAAAATAGGAAAGAAGCATATGAAAATACGTAGAACTCCTCCACACGCATATGAACAAAATGCTCCTAGTTACCACCACAACACACCAGCTGGCCAGACTAGCATGGAAATGAGAGATAACACGGAACACAACAATTAAAAAGTAATGGACACAACCTAGAACAAAACCAGGTACTACCAAATAAAATACGCTACACCGGACTCACAAACTCTCACACGCAAACAAAAACTGCTAAACCTGAAAAGCAAGCAGTGGGTGGCTTACACCCAACACATCATCCCTGAAAAATGGCATCTAGTGAAAAGTAATGAATGGGTGAACTACACCCCACTAGCGAATCGCCAAGCAGTAAAAATGAATGGGTGAACTTCACCTCACTAGCGTATAAACCTGAACTGCACCCCCTTAGGGTATCAAAAAGCAGTAAAAATGAATGGGTGAACTACACCCCACGAGTGACTCACCAAGAAGAAAAATCAAGCAAGAAAGAAACGGGTGACCTACACCCCTCTAGTGCGTTCACACCTCAAACAAGACCAAACATGACAATAAACAAAAGAAGATTCCACGTGCAAAAACCTGCGCACAGGTGGAAAAGTACACTGTCATTGGAAGTGTTAGATTGTAGCAGAAAACAAAGTAGGATTCACATGACAAATAAGTGAAAGAAATAAAACATCTGAAAATTTGCGTGCCAGTAAAGATACACACATACACAGCACCACCGCATGTAATGACAATATGGTAATAGCAAACATATCATTAATAAATCAAGGCAGAAATTGAATCAAAAATCATATGTAGCATCTTGAATATCATGGCAGTAATCAACATAAATAAATCAGCATTAAAACATTCTTTCATACAGGAGACTGGTGCCTCACCCCGGTGGCATGCCAATAACAGAGAACAATGTCCAGGTACCATGAGATGCTGAATAACAAAGTTAAAATGATTACAAACTTTTGACTGACCATAGGATTTAAAGAAAACGCTTCCACAATGACATCTCTGAATAGTGAGGTGACCTAAAATGAAGAAATTACACCGAGAAATAGACAAAACCTATACCTACAACACGCTACAACCAAAAGTTGTGGCACCGTTGCTAGAGGGGAGCCAAATGATAATGGCAAAACTCCGTAGCTTCAATCGTGAAGCATTGCCCTGGAGTTCAACAAATTAGCGTGATGTAATAGAATACAGCAATGTACACACCATAGCGTCCCTGAGTTTAGACGGCAGTAGGACGAATAAGAAAGGAGCCGCTCTTTAATAGTATATGCCCCAACACACTTGACGCTCATCTGTCTCCACAAACGTCCTGCCACACCAACTTCAGAGAAAGTAGATCGCTGGGAAGAATCCAGGCTGGAGCTGGACAGTTTGCTCCAAAATTAAAATGGCGGTATGCAGGGATGACGCACGTCGGATTGCTCTAGGTGCGTCGGTGTTGAAAAGCGTCTCCCAGCAGCGTTTCTGGCTGGCAGCAGAAAGACGTAAGAACATGCTGCAACACCTTCGCGTGACCAGGTATGTGCTCCGCAACTATGAACTCCTCGCTGACCATTTGAATGGCGCACATTGGTAACGGTAAGGAAAGCTTACAATTCACACATCGCGCCGTCCAAAAATACTATCTGAAAGAGACAATTAGTTATAGACTCCTTATCTTAGAATTACCCCCAGGCGTCAGACTGGATCCGGAGAATTGTTTTGCCAGCAGTACCCCAGCTCGTCGAAAGGTGGCGTCGGTCGGCTCCGTGTTCGTCGTTGGTGTCGTGGTCGCCGGGATGACGTCGCGGTAGCTACTTAGACGCCGCCCTTGCGCGCTGACGTCAGTTCTTTCTTTTTTCGCGCCAGCCAGCGCAGATCCGGAGAGAGCGGTACCTCCAGTCACTTTTTGACTGACTTTTTTGCGACTTTTGTCGACACCGTTTTTTTAGTCTCACGACTCCTGGTGCACGCAGGGATGTCCAGTCGTCCTCTGCCCAGCTTCAAGGCTTGCGACACCTGTCGCAAGCTGATGTCGGGTGCGGACCCGCACTACGTGTGCCTGTGGTGCCTGGAGCGCGACCATGATCCCAAGTTGTGTTCTGACTGCCGGACCATAAATCCGAAGTCTTTGCGGGAGCAGTCCTGAAAGCTTCTCGAGGCGGAGCGGACTGCTGGGCGCCGTTCGAGGTCCCGGTCGCGTGGGAGGTCGCGGAGTCACCACCACTCACCATCGAAGTCTTCGCACTCCTCAGGTAAGTCGAAGCACAAGAAGAAGTCGAAGAAGCATCGTTGATCTTCGACTTCTCCCCGTCCGTCGGCCGACGAGAGATGCAGACGGTGCCTGTCACGCGGCTCCGCGTGCGGAGCCTGAAGGGTCGACTCGGAGTTTCCCTCCCTTTCCGGGAGCCGGAGTGACCCCTGCCCAGCTTCGGAGTTTCTACGAAGCGATGCATGCCATCTTTGGGCAGCCCGACTCCGCCGGTGCGCCTCCGGGCCCCGCGGATTCGGCTGGGGGCCCTGGGCCTTTGACGCCTGCGGCTCCAGCCCCGGCACCCAGGGTCCCCTTGGATTCAGGCCTAGATCCGGATCGGCGCCGTCGACCTTGTAACACCTCCCCCAATGCCGATTCCACCGGCACCACATCCGCCCTTGACGCCGGTTTTGTCCCAAGCCGGCATCGACCCCGGCCTCCACCCTAACTTGGACACGGAGCTGGACCGGCGCCGAGCGGTACTTTTGTCCCTCTGTTCTACCCTGGTGTTTCCTACAGGCCAGATTGGCAACCAGAGGAGGGTGAGGGGGACTGGGAGGGGTCTGTAGACCCTTTCGCTTACCAGTTGGATGAACCGGACTGGAGAGAGGATTTGGGGGAAGCCAGTGGTCTGGATACCTCCCCAGACCTTGGCATGCTGTCTCCTCCTACCGTGGCTACGGAGGAGGGTGCTTCATACGCAGTGGTGTTGCGTAGGGCGGCTGAGGCCCTCAACCTACTTACGGTGGTGGTCAGGAGGAATCTCCTGACGGAGGTGCTTCAACCAGCAGCGACCTCTTCGGAGCCCCTGCTGCCTTTCAATGAAGTGTTTACTGACATCCTCTTGGGTACCTTGTCCAGGACCAACACAGGGGCTCCTGTGGATAGGATTATTGCCCAACGCCACCGCCCGACTCCGGGCGACCCCTCTTTCCTCTCCCAACACCCCACCCCTGAGAGCTTGGTGGTCCAAGCCTCTACATCCAAAGGCGCATTCCCTAATGCACCACCTGATAGGGAATCCAAAAAGCTGGACCTTCTTGGGAAGATGTTTTCTTCCTCCAGCTTGGGACTGCGGTCGGTAAACACGGCATGTCTGTTGGGCCGTTACACCCACTCTGTGTGAGATACGGTAGCGCAGATGCTGCCAAAGTGCCCGGAGGAGGCCCGGGCCGTGCTCTCCCGTGCAGGCGCCGAAGGGAGAGACGCAGCCAAGTTTACCATCAGATGTGGACTGGACACCGCCGACTCGCTAGGCAGGACGATTTCAACGTCGGTAGCCCTTCGACGCTACGCCTGGCTGAGGTAGACTGGTTTTTCCGGGGATGTCCAGGCTACCTTGCTGGACATGCCTTTTGATGGCCGTCGCCTGTTCGGCGACAAAGCAGACAGCACACTAGAGCGCTTCAAGGACTCCCGGGCTAAGGCCAAGTCCTGGGCCTCTCCACCCACCCTGCGCAGTCTGCTTTTCGCCCCTTTCGTGGCTACGGCATGGGTGCCCCGCCACGTTCCACCCAGAGCCACAGGCCGACGCAAGCTGCCCAGCCCCTGCGTGACCGGGGACGTGAGACCCACCGTCGTGGGTCTGGGGGCCAGCGAGCATGCCAGTCCACCAGCGCCCCTTCTGCAGCAGCCTTCAAACCCTCCTAGTCCGACTTTTCAGGGCCACCAATCGCCAGTGGGCGGCAGGATTCGCCATCACCTCCCCCACTGGCGCACCATCACGTCGGACAGGTGGGTTTTGCAGATAGTCCGAAGGGGCTGCTCCCTCCCCTTCGAGACTACCCCTCCATCCATGCCACCTCAGTACCATCGCATGTCGGAGGATCATCTGGCCCTTCTCCAACAGGAAGTTACGGCTCTCTTGGCCAAGGGAGCTATCAAGCGAGTTCCTGTCCCAGAAGTAGGTCGTGGTTGCTATTCCCACTACTTTCTGGTGCCCAAGAAGGACAAAGGCCTGCGTCCTATCTTGGACCTCAGGAACGTCAACCGCTTCCTCTGGAAGGAAAAGTTCAAAATGTTGACGCTAGCTCAGGTCCTGTCTGCCCTTGACCCTGGAGACTGGATGGTAGCGTTGGACTTGCAGGACGCTTACTTTCACATCCCCGTCCTGCCGGCCCACCGGCATTACCTGCGGTTCAAGGTAGGCCACGAGCACTTTCAGATTACCGTGCTCCCCTTTGGCCTTACCAGCGCCCCTCGGGTGTTCACGAAAGTGATGGCGGTGGTCGCAGCTCATCTGCGCAGATCAGGGGTTCCAGTCTTCCCCTATCTTGACGACTGGCTGTTGAAGGCAGGCTCGCCCCAGGCAGAAGTCTCCCACCTCCATACTCCGGCGGACCTCCTGCACTCGCTGGAGTTCACTATAATCGTGCCGAAGTCGCACCTGATTCCCTCTCGGAAGCTCTTGTTCATTGGAGCGGTTCTGGACACGACGAAGTTTCGGGCTTATCCTCCTGAGCAGCGAGTCCGGGATATTCGGGCTATGATTCCGATCTTTCAGCCTCTATCCCGGGTTTCCGTCAGAATTACCCTGAGGCTGCTGGGCCTCATGGCCTCCTGCATCCTGCTGGTAGATCATACCAGGTGGCATATGCGGGCTCTGCAGTGGGACCTGAAGTTCCAGTGGGCACAACATCTGGGAAATCTGTCCGATTGCGTTCAGATCCCGGAGGGCACTGCACGACAATTGCAGTGGTGGCTAACGAACCAGGATTGGGTCAACGGCAGATCCCTCCCCCTTCCCCAACCGGAGTTCACAGTGGTGACGGATGCATCACTTCTGGGGTGGGGCAGCCACATGGGAGAGGCGGAGATCAGAGGCCTCTGGTCTCCGGCGGAGTCCGGGCTCCACATCAACCTTCTGGAGCGCCGGGCGATCCGTCTTGCACTAAAAGCATTCCTTCCCTCTATCCGGGGAAGAGTAGTGCAGGTGTTCACGGACAACACCACTGCCATGTGGTACTGCAACAAACAGGGCGGGGTGGGGTCGTGGACCCTATGTCGATGGCTGGAACATCAGGGCATATCCCTGGTGGTTCAACACCTGGCAGGTTCACTGACCGCCAGGGCGGACGAACTCAGCCGCAGGTGCATGATGGATCACGAATGGCATCTTCACTCTGAGGTGGTGCAAGGTCTCTTTCAGCAGTGGGGAGAGCCTTGGTTAGATCTATTCGCCACCGAAGAGAACGCGCAATGTCAGCAGTTCTGCGCGTTGTAATTTCCAAGACGGCACTCGCTAGGCGACGCTTTTTGTCAAGAGTGGAGTTGCGATCTTCTGTACGCCTTTCCGCCTATACCACTTCTGCCCAGAGCGCTGAAGATGATCAAGTGCGACCGGGCCCAAGTCATTCTTGTGGCTCTGGATTGGCCACGAAGAGTCTGGTATCCCGAGCTGTTACACATCGCCATCGATCCTCCGATCAGACTGCCTCTTGGGGAGGATCTTCTGTCGCAGCAGCAGGGGACAGTCCTCCACCCGAAACTGTCCAGCCTCCACCTCCTTGCGTGGAGATTGAGCGGCGGCAGTTGATTCCTTTCGACTTGCCTCCCGAAGTTTGTGATGTGATTCTGGCAGCCAGGCATCCGTCCACTAAGACGGTATACGCCTGCAGATGGAACAAATTTGTGGCGTGGTGCGCAGCAAAGGCTGTGGATCTCCTTTCTGCCCCTCTTTGTGAGGTTCTCTTGTTCCTCCTTTCTTTGGCCCGGCAGGACTCTGCTCTGGGTACTCTTAAGGGCTATCTCTCAGCAATTTCAGCCTTTCTTAGGCTTCCTGATCAGCCTTCTCTTTTCAAGTCCCCTGTTGTAAATCGCTTTCTTAAGGGCATTACTCATCTTTTTCCTCCTGTTCCCATCGTAATGCCTCAGTGGGACTTGAACTTGGTTCTTACGTGCGCTCCCTTTGAGCCGCTACATAACTGTCTTCTCAGACTTCTCACTTTAAAGACTGCCTTTCTGGTTGCCATCTCCTCTGCTCGCAAGGTGAGTGAGCTCCAGGCTCTTTCTTCAAAACCTCCTTTTCTGGGGGTTCATCCGGACAAGGTTGTCCTTCGAACTCAAACCTCTTTTCTTCCCAAAGTGGTTACTTTCCACATTGGTCAAACCATCACTTTGCCCACCTTGTTTCCGCCTCCGCATCCTTCTAAGGAGGAAGAGAGGCCCCACCGTCTGGATCCAAAACGTGCGCTTTCCTTTTATTTGGATCGCACCATGCAATTACGGGTGGATGACCAGCTCTTTGTTGGCTACGTGGGCGCCAAAAAAGGTCGGGCTGTGCACAAACGGACCATCTCCAGGTGGGTCGTTTTGTGCATTAAAGCTTGTTACTCTTTGGCAAAGAAGGAGCCTCCAGTGGGACTGCGCTCCCATTCCACCAGGGCGACGGCAACTACCACTGCTTTGGACGTGGAGTCTCCCTCAATGACATCTGTCAGGCAGCTATGTGGGCATCTCTGCACACGTTCACAAAACACTACTGCCTGGACAGCCAAGTCCGGAGAGACTGTTTCTTTGGCCGTTCTGTTCTCCAGGACTTTCTGGTGTGAACTTGTTTCGCAGGCCCACCTCCGGGGTTGGTATTAGTGGGGTATCTATTCTAAGGTAAGAAATCTATAACTAATTGTCTCTTTCAGATGAACAAGTTACTTAACTTCGGTAACGATATTTGTGTAAGAGACATTGATTAGTTATGGATTCCTTACCGCCCCACCCATCCTCCCTGTTCTGCGAACTGACTTCTAGGGTCCGGGAATCCCTTTCAGGGCCCTAGTTTTGTGCACCAGTGGTCCGTGTCTTGCGTGACTCTGCGCTTCTGGCGTGGAATGTCGTGGAAAAGAACTGACAGCGTGCGAGGGCGGCGTCTAAGTAGCTACCGCGACGTCA
This sequence comes from Calotriton arnoldi, assembly GCA_963921515.1. Taxonomy (NCBI): domain Eukaryota; kingdom Metazoa; phylum Chordata; class Amphibia; order Caudata; family Salamandridae; genus Calotriton; species Calotriton arnoldi. The sequence goes on along the minus strand of CAWUFW010000910.1, from coordinate 2,964,555 downwards.
TCCCGGCGACCACGACGCCAACGACGAATGCGGAGCCGACCGACGCCACCTTTCGTCGCGCAGGGATACTGCTGACAAAAAAATTCTCCGGATCTTGTCTGATGCCTGGGGTTAATTCTAAGGTAAGGAATCTGTAACTAATCTGTCTCTTACAGATATATCGTTGCCAAAGGTAAGTAACTTGTTCGTTAATCCCAAACGTGCAGATTCGAAATAGGATCTTGGCATTCAATATTGAACAGTCTTTCCGCGACAAGGTCGACTGCCATATCGTGAGATTTTTTTAAGGGAAAGCCTTAAAACGTGGTTGTCCATATAAGTGTTAAAACACAAATAAGGCTGTCCCTAGTAGGGTTTCCTACAAGTACCTACAGAATCTCTAGAGATGTATATCCACAAGGGGCATCTCAAAAAAGGTGAAAGACTGGCCTCACACACCACCTGGTGTCATGCTTCATCATAGGCCGTCCTCGCCCTCTAAAAACTCCGTTTGATAGAGGGCGGGCATACACCTGAAGACAGGGATGCACTTCTAAAACTAAGTGGTGGCCCGAAAAGTGAGTGAAAGTGTAATTTAAAAACCATTAAACTTGTCCCCAAGAAGTTTAATTAAGGGGCAGATCTATGGTATTAAAATAAGTGAGCGGTAATCTGGGAATACAATATCCCTTTACCGAAATAGATGGTCAACATGTTTCTGCTCTGCGTCCCATATGGGTACATAGCATTCGTCAGGACCGAGATGGATATTGGGCTCTACCTTTATACACAATGTGCATGAAAGGGTTACCACTCTACCAAACGGGGTGCAATTACCAACTCCCCATATAGTGCAAAATCTAAAATATGAGAGTATCTGTAGGGAAAGGAAACAAAAGGAACAAACAAACCGGACGTGTAAGTAAGTTGAAAGCACACTATGCTGTACGGATAACAACACACGTTATGCTGCGCGTGGTAGAATCTAAGTGAAACACGTGTCAATCATACGTGTTCACACTTAAATAGAAAAGCACTTAATGATACTGCTTACCTAAGGACACTATCCTATAAGCTTCATGGGAGGTCGAGGGTGGAAGAGCCTACTGTGGCTTATTCTGTAAAAACACACACAACGCATGAAACACTAGGCTGCAAATTGTAGCCCAAATGGAAGTATTACTAGCACACACTCGTACAAATACATGCCTTAAAATAAGTGCCTGCACATAAGGCGTTAAAGGCACTTCAGCATTTACACATGACACTCATACTCTTACTGTCATATTCAGCGCTTCCAGCAGTTCCATCTAGGTTCATCCGCTTCGCCTCCCCGCCGGTAATGTGGGTAAGTGGGGGGCGGGTTTTTATACTCATGCGCGCTGGCTCTTTCGAAAATAATTGAAAGATTAGATGATTGTTACCGCCTGTGCGGGTTCCGGTGTGCGCTTAAACAACTGCCTGGTTGCCTGTTCGTGGGCGGACCAAAGGGACTAAAGGGTAAGCCATCGTTGGCACGCCCATAGTACCAAAGAACGCGCATGCGCTGACCTCGCTCCACCGCTCTCGTCCCCTTAGTTAAAACGGCACTATACGCCCTAACCAGTAGCACGCCCATCGTCATAAGGGAGCATGCGCTAAACTCGCTCCACCGCTCTCATCCCTCTAAATGAAAAGGATGGCACACAACAGCAGCGCTCTACCGTGGAACACAACCACGCCCATATCTAGCGGTTAGACACTGCGTGCATGTCTCCCAAGACCACCAAATTATGCCAAAAAGGTCATCAAGTGTCAATAGGACACTGCATTATATTAAAATAATCAGAGCACATAGTGCCACATAATGAATCACTCTAGGTGACAAAGGTTACCAGAGGTGGTAGTCGTGACTCAATATAACAAGATATTTACAGGCACATACTATTAAAACAGTAGGCCATCATAAAAAACATTCAGTATATGGGTGATAGTTTTGTAAATGTAATGGTCACGCCTCTATCAGAACTACTGATGGTCAATATATATTAGCGAGATAGTTGCAGCCAAGGTATTTCATCATTGAGCCCGGTGTCCCATGAGCGCAACCGGTACACCCAGCGTTGCTCCCTAACATGCAATTGTTGACTTATGTCGGTTTTTTGTTTTCGCATCACCTCCATGACCACCCATCTCAGATCGGATTCAGTGTGATTCTTTTCGAGAAAATGTTTGGTCAGTCTGGTGTTAGATTTTTTACATCGAATTGTACTGCGATGTTCATTAATACGTGTTTTCACCTTCCTTGTGGTCATCCCAATGTACTTCAAATTACACGGGCAGTTCAGCATGTATATCACGTTTTCAGTGTTACAATTACTGAAGTTTTTTAATGTCCATGGTCTATTTGTGCCAATATCTACTTCTTTAGTGGTGGCAGTGAACTGGCAACACACACAGTTACCACATGGGAAATGACCAACTGGTTTAGGTTGGCTCCAGAGGGTAAATTGATTGTCCTCTTCCTCACGTATATTTTTTGAGTGTACCAGGTCGTCTCGTAGGTTTCTGCTTCTCTTAAAAGCAAAAAGGGGAGGTTCCCACTTTCTTGTTCCGCTGTTAAGTATCGCCCATTTCTTTTTAATGATATTCTGCACTTTGTTGGACACGGGGGTATATGTAGTCACACATACCAAACGGTCGGTTTGTTCCTTTACTGTGGTGTCAAGTAGGGCTGCTCTATTGTTATTTCTCGCCCTTTTCTTGGCTTTCCTGACCATACGTTTTGGATAATGTCTTGCCAGGAGTTTGGATTCCAGTTCTTCTGCCTGTGCGTGAAATGACTCTAATTCTGAGCAGTTTCTTCGCACTCTTAAGAATTGGCCCACAGGCAGATTTTGGCGTAGTGCCCTTGGATGGTAGCTCTCGTATAGTAAGAGACTATTCCTGTCTGTAGGTTTTGTGTGTACTTTAGTGGAAATCCCTCCCATTGTCAAGGTGATATCCAAGTCTAAAAAAACAGCATGGTTCTTTTCAATAGTGTGGGTGAATTTAAGATGCAAGTCTTTACTGTTAATCCACTCCACAAAAGTACTGGCTTCCTCCATTGTGCCGTGCCACACGACAAGAATATCGTCTATATATCGTTTCCACGTCTTCATCTGATGGTTAAAAGGGTTGTTATCACTGAAGATATGATCTTCCTCAAACTGGTGGACGTACAGACACGCCAGACTCGGCGTGAAGGTACTGCCCATTGATGTGCCTTTGATCTGCCGATACAGTTTATCTTCGAACTCGAAGAAATTTTCAGTAAGAGCCAGCTCCGCACACTCTAAAATGAAGTGTGTTGGTGTGATAAAAGACCAATCTTGATTTAGGAGGATTAATTCTACCACCTCCAATGTACGTCTCTGGGGAATACTTGTATAGAGTGCCTCAATATCCATAGTTATGAGCAGGTCCTCCTCGACGTTGATATCCAGGTCCCTCAAAAGGCATAAGACATCCTTCGTATCTTTTAGATATGATGGAGATTTTTTTACGATGGGTCTTAGGAACCAATCGCAGAATTGGGATAAAGGTTCCAACGCTGATCCGATGCCCGACACTATCGGTCTCCCTGGTGGTGGTGTCTTGTTTTTATGGATTTTGGGGAGCGTGTAAAATCTTGGTGTTCTCGGTTCTGTGTTTATGAGGAAATCAGCCTCGTGTTTCGTGATCCAATCACATGTCAGTGCTTCCTGAACCATGCTCTTGATTTTGTTCATAATCCATGTAGTGGACGTACAGACACGCCAGACTCGGCGCGAAGGTACTGCCCATTGATGTGCCTTTGATCTGCCGATACAGTTTATCTTCGAACTCGAAGAAATTTTCAGTAAGAGCCAGCTCCGCACACTCTAAAATGAAGTGTGTTGGTGTGATAAAAGACCAATCTTGATTTAGGTCTTCGTAATAAATCTACATTTACTCCACCCATCCAAAACATCTCTTGTAATGTCCTTGCGTTCGAACAGGCAGTAATGAAGGAAGTCGAAGCAATCGACTTTAATAACACCAAAGGATTCCAGAATTTGACAAAAGGGGAGAGAACAGCACTCCAGAAACTGAGTAACAATCAAGATCTGGTAGTTAAGCCAGCCGATAAAGGCGGGCCATAGTCCTCATGAATTATACCATGTATAGAGATGAGTGCCTCCGCCTTTTATCTGATACTATGAGTTACGAGGTACATCTGAATGATCATACTACATGGATTATGAACAAAATCAAGAGCATGGTTCAGGAAGCACTGACATGTGATTGGATCACGAAACACGAGGCTGATTTCCTCATAAACACAGAACCGAGAACACCAAGATTTTACACGCTCCCCAAAATCCATAAAAACAAGACACCACCACCAGGGAGACCGATAGTGTCGGGCATCGGATCACTGTTGGAACCTTTATCCCAATTCTGCGATTGGTTCCTAAGACCCATCGTAAAAAAATCTCCATCATATCTAAAAGATACGAAGGATGTCTTATGCCTTTTGAGGGACCTGGATATCAACGTCGAGGAGGACCTGCTCATAACTATGGATATTGAGGCACTCTATACAAGTATTCCCCAGAGACGTACATTGGAGGTGGTAGAATTAATCCTCCTAAATCAAGATTGGTCTTTTATCACACCAACACACTTCATTTTAGAGTGTGCGGAGCTGGCTCTTACTGAAAATTTCTTCGAGTTCGAAGATAAACTGTATCGGCAGATCAAAGGCACATCAATGGGCAGTACCTTCGCGCCGAGTCTGGCGTGTCTGTACGTCCACCAGTTTGAGGAAGATCACATCTTCAGTGATAACAACCCTTTTAACCATCAGATGAAGACGTGGAAACGATATATAGACTATATTCTTGTCGTGTGGCACGGCACAATGGAGGAAGCCAGTACTTTTGTGGAGTGGATTAACAGTAAAGACTTGCATCTTAAATTCACCCACACTATTGAAAAGAACCATGCTGTTTTTTTAGACTTGGATATCACCTTGACAATGGGAGGGATTTCCACTAAAGTACACACAAAACCTACAGACAGGAATAGTCTCTTACTATATGAGAGCTACCATACAAGGGCACTACGCCAAAATCTGCCTGTGGGCCAATTCTTAAGAGTGCGAAGAAACTGCTCAGAATTAGTCATTTCACGCACAGGCAGAAGAACTGGAATCCAAACTCCTGGCAAGACATTATCCAAAACGTATGGTCAGGAAAGCCAAGAAAAGGGCGAGAAATAACAATAGAGCAGCCCTACTTGACACCACAGTAAAGGAACAAACCGACCGTTTGGTATGTGTGACTACATATACCCCCGTGTCCAACAAAGTGCAGAATATCATTAAAAAGAAATGGGCGATACTTAACAGCGGAACAAGAAAGTGGGAACCGCCCCTTTTCGCTTTTAAGAGAAGCAGAAACCTACGAGACGACCTGGTACACTCAAAAAATATACGTGAGGAAGAGGACAATCAATTTACCCTCTGGAGCCAACCTAAACCAGTTGGTCATTTCCCATGTGGTAACTGTGTGTGTTGCCAGTTCACTGCCATCACTAAAGAAGTAGATATTGGCACAAATAGACCATGGACATTAAAAAACTTCAGTAATTGTAACACTGAAAACGTGATAAACATGCTGAACTGCCCGTGTAATTTGAAGTACATTGGGATGACCACAAGGAAGGTGAAAACATGTATTAATGAACATCGCAGTACAATTCGATGTAAAAAATCTAACACCAGACTGACCAAACATTTTCTCGAAAAGAATCACACTGAATCCGATCTGAGATGGGTGGTCATGGAGGTGATGCGAAAACAGAAAACCGACATAAGTCAACAATTGCATGTTAGGGAGCAACGCTGGGTGTACCGGTTGCGCTCATGGGACACCGGGCTCAATGATGAAATACCTTGGCTGCAACTATCTCGCTAATATATATTGACCATCAGTAGTTCTGATAGAGGCGTGACCATTACATTTACAAAACTATCACCCATATACTGAATGTTTTTTATGATGGCCTACTGTTTTAATAGTATGTGCCTGTAAATATCTTGTTATATTGAGTCACGACTACCACCTCTGGTAACCTTTGTCACCTAGAGTGATTCATTATGTGGCACTATGTGCTCTGATTATTTTAATATAATGCAGTGTCCTATTGACACTTGATGACCTTTTTGGCATAATTTGGTGGTCTTGGGAGACATGCACGCAGTGTCTAACCGCTAGATATGGGCGTGGTTGTGTTCCACGGTAGAGCGCTGCTGTTGTGTGCCATCCTTTTCATTTAGAGGGATGAGAGCGGTGGAGCGAGTCTAGCGCATGCTCCCTTATGACGATGGGCGTGCTACTGGTTAGGGCGTATAGTGCCGTTTTAACTAAGGGGACGAGAGCGGTGGAGCGAGGTCAGCGCATGCGCGTTCTTTGGTACTATGGGCGTGCCAACGATGGCTTACCCTTTAGTCCCTTTGGTCCGCCCACGAACAGGCAACCAGGCAGTTGTTTAAGCGCACACCGGAACCCGCACAGGCGGTAACAATCATCTAATCTTTCAATTATTTTCGAAAGAGCCAGCGCGCATGAGTATAAAAACCCGCCCCCCACTTACCCACATTACCGGCGGGGAGGCGAAGCGGATGAACCTAGATGGAACTGCTGGAAGCCCTGAATATGACAGTAAGAGTATGAGTGTCATGTGTAAATGCTGAAGTGCCTTTAACGCCTTATGTGCAGGCACTTATTTTAAGGCATGTATTTGTACGAGTGTGTGCTAGTAATACTTCCATTTGGGCTACAATTTGCAGCCTAGTGTTTCATGCGTTGTGTGTTTTTACAGAATAAGCCACAGTAGGCTCTTCCACCCTCGACCTCCCATGAAGCTTATAGGATAGTGTCCTTAGGTAAGCAGTATCATTAAGTGCTTTTCTATTTAAGTGTGAACACGTATGATTGACACGTGTTTCACTTAGATTCTACCACGCGCAGCATAACGTGTGTTGTTATCCGTACAGCATAGTGTGCTTTCAACTTACTTACACGTCCGGTTTGTTTGTTCCTTTTGTTTCCTTTCCCTACAGATACTCTCATATTTTAGATTTTGCACTATATGGGGAGTTGGTAATTGCACCCCCGTTTGGTAGAGTGGTAACCCTTTCATGCACATTGTGTATAAAGGTAGAGCCCAATATCCATCTCGGTCCTGACGAATGCTATGTACCCATATGGGACGCAGAGCAGAAACATGTTGACCATCTATTTCGGTAAAGGGATATTGTATTCCCAGATTACCGCTCACTTATTTTAATACCATAGATCTGCCCCTTAATTAAACTTCTTGGGGACAAGTTTAATGGTTTTTAAATTACACTTTCACTCACTTTTCGGGCCACCACTTAGTTTTAGAAGTGCATCCCTGTCTTCAGGTGTATGCCCGCCCTCTATCAAACGGAGTTTTTAGAGGGCGAGGACGGCCTATGATGAAGCATGACACCAGGTGGTGTGTGAGGCCAGTCTTTCACCTTTTTTGAGATGCCCCTTGTGGATATACATCTCTAGAGATTCTGTAGGTACTTGTAGGAAACCCCACTAGGGACAGCCTTATTTGTGTTTTAATACTAGATAGGAGGCTGGCTCGTCCCTAAGCCCTGTGCCTCTAGTTCCCTCCCCTAGTTGTATACTAGGGCTAGTGTGTGTGTGTCCATATAAGTGCACAACGCACAGATGCCCCCATAGACCGAATGAGTATTGTTAGATCTGTCGGTTGTCATCCTCATTTGTAGATAACAGGTACAACAATGCTGCCAATAATTTTAAATTCTCCCAATGTAACACTGCTAGTCCAATACAATTAATACAGCAGTGAAGTCTCTTCCCAGGCTGCTGCACTCCACTGTCTCTTGACATGAGCTGATGTGAACACTAAGAACATTGAGATTAAAATTCAGGCAGACAGGCACATGCCATGCCCAAGGGCTGTCCGATGAGATTGGACACTGGTGGGGCTGCAGGGCGGTCTGTAAACTGAAGTTCTTGTATTTCAAATGCATGCAGGCTTTTGACTTAATTTCCCAAGACGTTTCTTCAGAAAAGTTTCCTTTAAAGTTATATAGAATTGATCCTTACGCGAAGTTTCTGTAGATATTCTCCAAATCGTCGCCAATATATTTTATGATGAAAGGAGGAAAGTCCAGTAGCTGAAGTGAGGTTATTGTTGAAGCTTTTATTGATCTTGGTTCTTAGGAAAGTCTCCTAGTAATCTCTAAAGAAAGCTTGTAGTAATCAGCCCCGCCAGGAGCAGCCTCCCTGCCGCTCAGCTCATGTTCCAACTGACACTCCATATCACAGGCATCCTCACATTCCATTACATCATCATGCACACCAACATTCTACACAGCACATTCACACTGGCTGAGCAGCAAAGGCAGAGAAACAGGAAAGATACATAATATCAAAACCCAGATATAACGCCATGGTTTATGGCTGTCATTTGGGGAATGCATAGATGTGCTCCCCCCGACCCCTGGTGTCCCCTGGAACTAGGCACCACGGTCCCTGAGACTCTTGAAGCATAGAAATGTCCATATCGTATAAGTGGCATTTCTAACCGAGTTTACCAATGGATAGTGTTTGGCACCTCGAATCCATTGATATGAAACATCATGAGGCTACTCCACTGCAATTCACTATTGCAGTCCAAAGTAATGTCAACCACTTCCCCATGTTAACCTATGGGAAGAGCAGGCCTCTTAGATGGTGAAAACACACATCGGTATTCCTCTCTACATGGGCACACGTGCTCCAGTGCGCACACCAACCGGCGATGGCAGGTGGGACACATAGTTCCCAGCACCAGGGGTGCAAGTGCGCCCGTCTTAGTCTGCACAGCTGGCTGCACACAGGTTTAACTAATACGTGTGTCTGTGCTCCCTCACAAGCCTACGTTGGCAGGCAGAAGATGCAGTCACAGGCACCATAGATGTGGGTGCGCACTTGCAGCGGCCTACAATGGCAAGCTGCTCATGCATTTACTCACGATAGATGCCATTGCGCACCCACTGGTCTGCAATGACAGATCGGCCCATGTTTTAGAACATTAAATCAGCGCCACTTTCCAACATGGATAGGAAGGGCGCACGCACTTTCGCGCGGCAAGGACAGGAATTGCACATGGCTTACCCAGGGCCTAGCACCTTTGGTGCAAGTGCGCACACATCACCCTGCCTGGACCAGCTGGACATGGGAGGATCCCCTTTCTTGTGCCACTGCGTATTCCTGGCCATCTACAGCAGACCGGACACCTTGCCACTAGCCCCATGGATGCAAGCGCGCAGACACAGGCCTGCACCTTCAGGCCCTACCTGGAGGTTAGGACACTGGGGATGCAGGTATACGTGCATCGGCCCGCAATGGCAGGCTCTGCACCTATCCAAAGTGCCATAGGTGCTAGGGCACATCCTCCAGCCTGCCACGGCAGGCGGGACACATACTCGAAACAGCCTCAGCGCCGGTGTGCACACCCCAGTCTGCGTTGGCAGACCAGCCCATGTTCCGAAACAGCGGGTCAGCGACTCTTCCTAATCTGGGTAGGAAGGTGCGCGCACTTCCACACGACTGTGACAGTGAGAAGGTGCACAGGGCCCTGAGGCCACTCCAGAGAATCAGCAACCCCCAGAAGCATCCATGGGAAGAGCCAAATTCCTAGACCGGGGAAGCCCCATTTGGGGGGTTCCTCACTACCTAGCCAGGGAACATCCATATGTCCCCTCCCGGCCTTCAACCTACCACTTCCCCCTGGCGCCTGTCAGAGCTTCCCTGGGGGGGGGGTACCCTCATGATATGGGATGACCCACTTAGAGTTGACTGAGGCGTAGGCGATGCTAACCTAGGTAGGCGTTCCATGGCTCCACAGGTCTGTCATTGCAGACCCGATATAAGGTTGACGGCTATCCAGTGGGTGGCACACTCCGTGCTACGTTCCACTACTACCCAGTGCCGTACCCGCCCCAGGTATGTGGTGTACTTGTTTACAGGGCTCTTGGAGGTAGGGCACCTAAACCCATTGCGTACGCGCACCCAGCCCAAAGTGGGCAAGGGGCACGCATATCTTCGCTCTGCAGGACAGGGGGAGGTGCCCAGATTCGTAAGGTTATGCAGAGAGAGTCGGCAAAAACTAGCCAGAAAATGTGAAAAGTTTGGGGGTAATTTCCCCTAACAAGGCCATGTCCAACAATTTGCTACCAACGAGAATACTCAATATCAGCACTTCTACTCGCTGGAGTTTCAAAAACGACTCTCGCTCTGAGACGCGTTCCGTCTAGACTGGAATATGGGACTCAGATATGCTGTCCTGCTGACACCTCTTCTCCACGAGTTGTGAAAAAGATGAGAACCGACTGGACCCAAATTATTCTCGTGACTCCAGAATGGGGCTGGAGAGTACGTTAGCCCGAACTACTGAGCATATGCATCTGTTCTCTGATCAGGTTGCCCCTTCAGGAGGACCTCCTGTCGCAACAACGGGGAGAGGGTTCTGCGCCCGAACCTGAGCACCCTCCACCTTAATACTTGGAGAATTAGTGGTGACAATTGAGTGACTTCTGTCTTCCTCCCGAGGTTTGTGAGGTCATCTTGGCAGCTAGGCACCCATCAACAAAAATTGTATATGCCTGCCATTATGACCTGATGCGCTGAGAAACAAGTTGGCCCACTTTCTGCACCCTTGTCTGAAGTGCTGTTTGTTTTTACTTAACCCGGCAAGGCCTTGCTCTCTTGGCACAGTTAAAGGTTATCTTTTGGCCATATCAGCTTTTTCATGGTTGCTGGGTCAACTCTTCCTGTTTAAGTCACCTGTTGTGACATGTTTTATGAAAGATATCGGCACGTTTCCTCTCAAACCTTTCGTTATTCCCCAATGGGATCTTAATTTTGTTTTAACCTATTTGATGTGTCCCCCCTTTGAATCCTTGCATACCTGCCCTCTAAGACTTCTGATTATCAAGACAGTCTTGGTGGCCATCACATTGGCCAGGAGGGTCAGCGGGCTACAGGCTCTTTATGTTCACCCTACATACACCAGCTTCTTCCCAGACAAACTGGTTCTCCGAATCCATGCCTTTTTTTCCCCCGAAGGTTGTGTCAACTTTCCAAGTCAGCTAAAACAGCATATTACTAACTTTTTTGCTCCACCTCAGCCCTCCAAGGAGGAAGACCATAAGGGAGCGCTGTCATTCTATATCGATTGCTCCAAGGAACACTGGGTGGATGATCAGCTGTTTGTAGGGTTCACTTGAACGAAGAAGTAGAAAGCAGTGCAGAAACTGACCACCTAAAGTCGGGAATCTATGGCTAGAAGTCTCTATCAGATGAATAAGTTACTTACTTTTGTCAACACTTTATCTCCTTACTGGCCCTCCCATCCTTCCTGTTCTGCAAACTAGACTTTTCCACCTCAAAAAGGTTCTTGTTGGGCCCTTAGAATCTGCACACAGTCAATCAGCCTTCTTTCATGGCTCTGTGCTTTTGGCATGGAAATAGTCAGAAAAGACTGTCAGCATGTTGGGGTGGCACCTATATAGGCACTACATTGGGCACAGACAACTTTCACGATGCTGAACCGTACGCCAACTACTGCGTGCAAATATACAGTTCAAGATTTTCTGGATGTAGTCTGATGCCTGTGGAATATTCTAAGGTAAGGAATCTGTGGCTAGTCAGAGCCACTACCAGATAAGATGTTACCAAAGGTAAGTAACTTGTTCTACTGGTCATGGTGACTTAGCTCACTGGAAGAGCTAACTACAGGTACTCTCGGCGCAGCCTCCTTTCCCAGACAAAGTAGTACTGCTGACCAAAGCAGCCTTTTAACATAAGATTTTTTACTGTTTCATGTTGGACATTCTATCACTATCCCTACTTTTTTGCCCCTCCTCATCCTTTGAAAGAGAGATCCCTTTACCTTGTCCCTAAGCAAGCATTGAGCATTTTCCTTGAGCGCACCAAAATTCACCCGTTAGGCAATGAACTCTCTTTGTAGGGTTATCTGAGGC